>VWZZ01004918.1:550332-585969 GCA_013399095.1 Psophia crepitans | reverse complement strand
CCCCGAGCCGCCCCCCGCCCGGGGGGGAGCCGGCTGGGGCGGCCTCCCTCCCCCACTACGCTCACTTCTCCCCAACTTTCCGCCCTCCGCCCCCAGCGGGCCCTGCTCCCCCGGCGGAGAGGGGCGGTGAGGGGAGGGAAGGGGGTGCCGCGCCCCCCCACTCCCCCTGGCCGCCTCCGCCCGCCCCCTCCGGCCCGGCGCCCCCTCCCCTCGGCGCCAGCCCTTACACCCAGTCCCGCGGCCGAGGCGGCTCCTGTCAACAGACATTGCCACCATCAGCTGATCAGGGCTGGGCAGGGCCAGGCCTGCCATTGGAGGCGGCGCACGGCGGCCATAGAGAACGCACCGGGAGGAGAGGCGGACCTTCCGGCGCCCACCACCGAGCTATGTGAGCTAGAGCGTCGCGTTTTCCGGCGAGGCCCCGGCGCGCCGCCGTACATAGGGAAAAGAAGGGCGATGGCGAGACTTGGGCACCGGCGACGCCTCGGCGGACATTTTGGGTGTGGGCCGGCTCGCAAGAGGGACAAGGCGCTCGCCGCCATGTTTCTTGCGGGCGGATCGGGGGCCTCACAGCGTTATGCATGCCGGCAGAAGGCTGAGCTCGTTTAATCGGTCACATACAGTGAAAAATAATAGTGGTTTAACTCTTCGATATTGAAGAGTTATTAGTTTACCAGCAACAGCTAAGTAAAAAACACACCTGCTGTTCCAGGCACATGCTTTAGAAAGAGCGTTCACCCTGCGGCAGGATCAGTGCCCACTGGTGGGGGCTCATGCCCGGAGGGGCACCCCCAGTTTAATCAGGAGGGTCTTACAAACCAAAACCTGCAGTTACCAGGGGCAAGAGCGCAGCGGAGCTTCCTGCGCCTTAAGAACCGTCACTTTGTTGCCCCGCCAAGCAACTCATTTCAATGTCCTCTTCTACAGGGCTTGGAAACTAGCTTAAAAAGTAAATAAAAGGACCCAAACCAGCAACACCCCCTCCCAAACAAAACAGCAAGTGGAAGATCTCATCAGTTCCCCAGTGGCAGCCCACCTCCTGCGGCCCTGCAGGGCCCGTGCACCCAGCCTCACCGCACCAACCCAGCTTCTGCGAGGCCACCACGCTCATTTCCCCAGGTCCCCGCTACACCTTCCCGCCCTCTCCATCCCACTGGCAGCCCCCTCAGACAGTTAAAATGACAGAAAACAAATCACCCCCTAGCACGCTTACATCCTGCTCCCACCTTAGGCCAGTCTGAAGTCCCGCGGAGCAGCACGGTCTCTCCCCAGCAGACGCCCCATGCTGCCTTCACCCGGCGTCACAGCAGGCCAGCTCAGGCCCTCGCGCCCGGCTGGGCCCGGCAGCTGCTTTTCCTCTGCCAGACGTGTCCAAATAGTTGGAGCTTCTTCCTCAGGGTCTGCTGAAAGGCTTCTTATGCATCGGTCTGTTTTTCCTTGGTCTGACCATCGGAGAATTCCACAACCTAACCCAAATCANCCCCCCCCCCCCCCCCCCCAGGCTATTGAGGCAGTCAGTACGTGAAATTTGGTGGTCCTTTTGCCATTGTGTAAAACCTTATCACTGCTATCCACTTGTTGATCTGCTTGTTTCTCTATATTGGTTTAATTTTTTTCCTTTGACATTTTTACCACTTGCACTATAATCTTTCTAGTTCAATTAGCACCCCATATAAAGTGCTTTCTTAGGCAAAAGACTTGTAGTTCTTGTGCAACTTCAGTAGCAACCTTCTAGTTACGAATTCCTTTATCATGTTCATCTGAAGGACCTGCGGTTTTATGTTCATCAAACCAGAAGAGGAAGATGCTGAGTTATCCTGGATCTCCCTGGTTGCCGGTTAGCTTCTGAAATTAGTCATAACATGTACAGAGACAGTAAACTTTTTTCTTTCCCCTTCACACAAATGATTTTGAAGTTTGAATTAAATCAGAAGACTTGAAAACAGGAACAAAACACTGAAAACAAAACCATTTGCAATTCTTTGCTTTCATACTCCTACTTGGTTCACAGGCTTGGGCTCTCAAATTTTGCTTTTTTCTTGACCTTTCCTGGAAACCCTGTAGATCCCCTTGGGTATGTGAATCTCACAGCGATACCAACTCATGTGAGAGCTGCATGGGCTTACTGATACAAGCAAAGTTATTCAAATAGAAAAGTGGTTTGGATCTGCAGTTTTAGCTGGTACCTAATGTTCCCTATTGCTTCACAGGTCTCAATTGCATGGGCCTCAGTTCGGGGGAAAATGTAAACACCCACGTAAGTCAAAATGGATGCATGTACTTAAGAGCTTTGCATTATTGACCTAAGTCTGTAACTCTTCCCTTAATAGTACAAAAAACTGGTTCTTTGAGGCCTGCCTGCATTCCTCCAAAAGGATTTGTCTGTAAAATACCCTGCTTATTTTCAACTTTGTCCTCACTAGTGCCTTTTATACATTCAAAGAGAAGCACATCAGTGGAAGTTACAATCACTCAAAAGCATTGTCACAGTGCTTCATTTTTATTACCGCTCACAGGGACTGGTAATTGTTATCTCTGAGTGGCAGAGGAAAATACCAGCACATGGGAGATGCAACTAAAAGCCCAACAACCAAATCTTTTGTGTAAACCATAGCATTAGCAGAGGGAGGAAGTTGTTTTGTTATACCGTGGCACTGAGAAAACATATTTTCCAAATATTCCTGCCAAGAGATCCCTCTGCAATCACACCAAGGAATTACTGCACCTTGGTGATAGCGCAGTGCAAGCAAACGATTGGTTCAGTGCTTGCAGCTCTCCCATAGTATCCATGTAAAAAGACAGCAAGTGAAACATACAGCTAGCTTAACGAGTCCTGTGTGGATAGGAGACTCAATTAAAATTAAATTATACAACAAATTAGGTTTTAAATGCTGCGCTGCTTAGCCAGCCAGACAAATAATAATTAGAGATGTACTGATCTGCTGCTGTGTGCAGCTGAACAGCAGACTGCTGTAACTGCTTTCAATGCACACTGACGACACTTCACCCCCAGCTCAGGGTAGTTTTATATGACATTCCAAGGAAGTCACCCCTCAACGGGCCTGTTTTGTACTTGTCACCTTCCTGAGCTGGGCAGAATGGACAGGATCTCTTTCTAGAGTCAGTCTTTCCCATCTGTTCATGTTTCTACAGCAGTATACCTCTCCCTCTTCCATCTTTCTAGAATCCAGGTCATTCTAGAGGGAATTAGTTTTCAGGCTCTGAATTGTGTTGGTATACGGGTACTAGATTCAGGAGAGAAAGAAGCTACAAATATTACTTTTTTTCCCTACCAATAGCAGTACACATACCAGCAGTTTCAAAATACTCCATGATGCATAGATGGATACAAGCCAGAAGATGCTACCTCTGGTACTGGTTCTAGTGAAAGAAATTTAGGAGTTCCCGATAAAGAACGACATAGAAATCAGTCCAGTTGAAAAGGACCTGAAGGCAACTACTCAAAGCCTACTGTAAAATTTCAAATGTGTTTGGATTACATTAATGTCTGGAGCTTTCTATCACCCTGTGATAGATAATATTCAGAAAGACTGATGCTGTTTAATTTTCTCTGCAATTTTTTTCACCTCTGGTGAAAGTAGTATTAAATTCTTAACATCAGATCTGTCAAACGTAACATGGAAAACATGTTTCATGATTAAACTAATAATTACATATTCTGCGTGAGAAAAAATTTATTTAAAGGTCATCCCAAGCCAGCAAGAGTAATCATACAGATATTTTCAGTTGTGCTTTCCTACTGCTGGCGGCTTGTCTGTGGGTAAGGAAAAACAACTTTGTAGTGCAAAAAAAAACATACTAAGGACAGCCTTTTAGTCAAGCGTTCTTCCGAACACTGATAGCTCAGTCCAGCAGATAGTCCATGTTCCTGCCATCCTGTAAATGAGAATGCACAATTAACATGAAGGGTTTTCTGAGTCAGGCAGCCAGCCCGTCCCAGATCTCTTCCTTATTACGAGGTAGAGGAAGGAAAACAGCCAGAGACTTCGTATGAGGAGGGAACAGGAAAAGAGTTATTTATGTCCTTTTTCTTATGCTGTTTGTCCAGACATCCATTACTGACCAGTGGTAGTGTTTGGGAACTTTTTGATCTAGGGGAAACTAGCATGGCGGTTCCTGTGTTGTGACTCTGTCTCCTTATTAGTCCAGTGTGAAGCCTTTGAATTACCCATGAGTTACAAGGTTAAGCAGCAGTGAGTTTGAGTACGTCAAAAGGAAGGACTCCAGGGGAAATTCAAAGGATCTCCCAGAAAAACAAACCAACACACCAAAATCATACACACAGAGGCTAATGAAATGACGCAGTTCCCAGGAAGAAGTTCCTTTCAGCAGGGGCCATGACTGAGCTCTGTTGCTGGGGCAGAAGAAGAGATGAAGAGACTGCTCTGTGCCCAGCTGACAAACACAGATCAAAAATAATGCAAGTGTTGATCACATATCACAGGTTAGCTTCACTGCATGCAGCATTGGTGGACAACAGTCCCAGATCTCTTCGTAACCCCTTTGTAAATGCAGCCAGGTATTTCCCAAAGCAAGCTAACAAACAATAATTAAAAAACCTTCCTGACATCCAATTATTTTGTTACTTTCAAATAGAATTTTAAAGCTGTGTAAATGTGTGTTTTGGCATTATTTACATCCTTCTTTTATTGCAGGGGAAAAGCAGTTTAAAATTTTGCCTTTGGCATTTTTTAGTTTCAGAACATCAGAGACTGTAGCTAGCTTGCAACCTCAACTCACAGTAGTTTCTGTCTAACAACGAAAGCAATTCCACTTGATTAGCAATGTGGAAGTGTTTCTAATAGCCTTAGCTTTTCTAAGGCATGGGTTTGTTTTGTAAATCCAGGCACAGCCCTACGGTAAGGTCTTTCCCCATTTTACCTGGCACAAGCACCCTCTAGCCATGAGAGTAAAAGGATGTATACTGATTCTTACATATCTTGGACCAGATTCAAACAGACCTCTTTAATGGTTCTGCTTGTCATTTATAGGTGACATTGCGAGTTTTCTTTTTGATTGTGTAATTCATGATGTTAGAGAAATTCTCTAGCACTTCCACAGTCCCAGTCTTAGATTGACATGTTTAGTCTGAGGAAGAAAAAAGAAATTGCATGTATTATCTCAGGATGAAAAACTGCCTACAGAAAAATTACATGAATAGTTCTGCAAAGACTCCCTCTCCATAGATAATTGGGAAAATTTACAGTCTGTTTAAAGAATCCATTGCATCAAAGAGGATTTTTAAAGTAGTTCCTTCCTTTAAGTGTTTTTCAAACATCTTTCCTCCAGGGGGTGCTAAATTAACACCGCTGGAAAGTAAAAATGTGTAAATTGTCCACACCAAGAACATAACAGCTGTCCATACTGTTCGTTTCACCATACCTTGTGAGCGATGCATCCCTCCAGCCTGAGGCAAAGACACCAGTGTTTAGAGTGAAATTTCTCAGCTGTTCACTTGTGAGCCTCCCTTGAAGCCAGAAACAGTGCTGACTGGTCCTAGAATTAACATCATCCACATTCCCTGCCAAGTTCAGATAGGGCACATCCCTTGGAAAAGAGCTTTAAGAGCGGCCAAGTGGAGAAATCCATCCAGCCTTTGAAAGAAAGAGACCTTGGGGAGGGCAGGAGTTACACATGCAGTGACAGCTGTATGCAGCTTCAACCAGCTTATGAATAAGAGCAGAAACCTGGACAAAAGAGCTAAAATGATGCAGAAAAGCTGTGAAAAAGATGGTCAGGAGTGTCATCAGGTTTTCTACAGGTCTGCAGGGAATGTCAGCCCCAAGTAGGATGTCTGTAAATGTCATTAAAGCAGAGAAGTTGTTTCACTGGCTCAGAAAATAGAGATCTATCACTTAAAACAGAAACCTTGCTCTGAACAAGTGACCACTTTACTCTTAGGCAAGTCTATTTACTACATGAGAAAAATCGATCTAATCACTGTTTCCAGACAAAGGACCAAGAGAAAAAGAAATTGTTGAGAAGTAATGTAATAATATATATATCTTTTCCCCATTTCCCTGCTCATATTTTTCTTTTATCTACACAGCAGTTAAAACAATCACGCAGTCCAGATATTCTGAATCCTTCACCCACCACATTAGAAATCTTACTGAAGGAGTGCCTGGTTATCTTCTACTTGTCAGTAAAATCTCTGCTGTATGATTATTTAAGTAGGAGACTCAAATAATAAAAGACAAAATCCCCAATACATACTTACTTTGTCTCCTCATTTCAAAATGCAGGTTTACTTCTCTTACTTTGAAATTAGTGATGAAAGCCAACACTAACAGTGAAAACTAATACAATTAATTCGTAACATCATAGAAGTGTGGACGTTGTCAGAATGAAAAAAAACCCTGCTAAATATTATATCAATCTATTATTATGGCACTCAGGGCTATCAGTTAACACTGTGCTGAGGTGCAGAAGAGATGTTTATTATTCCAAAAAAAATCACCTCACGAAATTCTTAGCTGCATATACCAGTGGAGAACCACTGTGATTACTGATGAGCAACTTTGCATCAGCTGAAGATATGATCGCTTGTTGAGGCCAGGCAAAGCTTTGGATTGCTGTGGAAGCACAATAAAGTAATGAACCCAAACCTTGAACGCTGGGAGTGATTTCTGTGACCACGAGGGAACTGTCACAGTGGGCTCCAGAGGGAAGGCTTTCCTAGTCTTCCTCCTGGAGAGCAGGCACTCAAAGTTTTCAGCTTTTTTGGGGAAAGAACACCACACTGGTGGAGTTCAGGAGGAGGCAGCTCACCCATCCAGGTAGCCTGCATTGCAGATCCTCTCTCAGCTGAACATCTTTGTAATGGCTTTATGTTTGCTATACAACCACCCCTGGAAATATTGTCCCTGGGACAAGTGGGACAAATCCCTTTTCAAGCTGGATATGGAAAAAGAGAACGTAGAGGCAGAAAAGGTAACTGAAGGAAACGGGAACAATGGACTGAGTGCAGTTCCTCCTCCCAAGCTGTTGACGTAGGTCTCTCAATCACAGTGTGATAGAGCAGCAGGCTAAGCAACAGTCAAGATGTTTAATGAGATTTATTTTTATTTCAAATATTGTACAGTGTAATGATCTGTAAATTGACTGGTGAGGGACTGAACCAGAGACAAATAGATAAGAAAGAGAAATCACCTGCAGGACATACCTGGAAGTCTAGTCATTGTTTTCATAAATGATAGCATGCCCTAAATTGCATCGTCTTCAGACTAAACACTGGGATTAATGGAACATCTTATTTTGTTCCTTGCTTTCTCTCAGTGCCATATTCTAGAGACACATTGTTACTTTTATTTTGCATTACCTCTGGAGATGCAGGCTTGCATCCTGGTTTACACTGAATTGCTTCCTGAGAAAGGGGAGAGTGTCTTCTACATCCCATATAAAAACAAAAGGTCCCATAACATCTTGTCTGACTTATTAGTGGCGGGGAGTCAGGTCCATCAACACTGGGGGATGGGGCAGCATTTTTTATTTTTTATTTGATTTATTAAAAATCCCTGCTGTGGTTAAGAGGAAATCAGCCATAATTCAGAAGCAGTAGTTCTGATGGACAGTGAGATGGAAGATTTCATATTAAAGCCTTAGGAGGCCAAAAAGAAAATTGAAAATCTGGAAGTATCGGCTGATGGACACTATACTTTCATTATAAAGAACACCAAGCTCTATAAACCTCTTGGCGGGAGGGATAAGAACAGAATCAAAACAATGACCTTGAGATCAGTCTCAGACTAGGGAACAGTAGATTTACAACAGATGCCAAGTAAAGGAGAGAGAGAGAGTGAGAAAGGAAATGCAAGTCAGATGTCGTCTTCAGCTTGGACCTCATTCTGGTCCCTCCAGGTCAAAAAACGTCCACATTTATAGTTTCTTCCTGCATAACGAAACATATCTATAATCTTTTCTCTCCATCCATGCAGCTGGAACTCCTAACTATGTTCTCCTCGCTTCGCATCTCCATTGTGGTGTTATTCTCTCCTCTGGTTTTGGCACTTGACGTCTTGCCCCATTCTTTTTCATAGCCAGTGCCCTGCTTTGACCAGATCACTTTCTATTTACATCCCTCCTTTGATTCAGCATCCTGTATTGCAGCAAGGAAAAAGCTATTAGACTGATTTCCAAGTCTCGTTTTCACCTATGTCCATCCAGCCTATTACCTTAAATTCAATTTTAGGAGTCAGAGCTCACCTCTGATTAGCCACATTGCCAGTCTGTGTCGTCTCTTTGTTACATTTTCTGACAACTACAATATGCGTTTTTTTCTCCCCAAATGACCATTCTTCCAGTATAGGAATGTTCTGTAACAGCTATGGAAAGCTTACCCTCCCCCGTGATACCTACAAAAGCACCTACCACCAGGTGACTCGATGGCACGCCAGGACCATAGGCTAACACACTAACTTTAGCTTATCTTATTGTTTTCTTGTACTGTTCCATCTGCCTGTCCCTGATACCCACTTGTTCTCTCCTGTGGCACGCTTGGCTTGGATGATCTTTGGCATGTAGATGGTCTTCCAGTTTCACACACACACTGAAACTCATATCGTAGAGACCTGGTCAATACTGCATGCAAAGACTACAGCAGTGCAAATAATTAACACTGGTCTTTCCTCACTTCTAAGCTGATGGATGTTGTTCTCCTCTAGCTCACCAGCAGCACAGTGATGAGTGGGAGAAGATGCAGTACTCTAGTGTTGTATAAACAGTGCTGCTAGAAGGGCTAAGGAGCTCAGCCTACTGCAGTGAGGATGGTGTTGCTTACTAATAACACTCTCTTATCCAGGAGAGAGGGTTTGGTGGATTCTGAAGAAGTGCCAGTTCTCATGGTATGGGGCATAAAGTAGTACAGGGAGAAAGTTGATGTATGCAGGGACTTTATCCAACACTTCCTCCTAAGACTGATCTCAATCTAAAGAAATCATATTGTAGACTCTTATTTGGGCTAGGTTTAGAGAAGCCAAAAAGCTTATGTCATTTGATAGCTACAGCTCTGGAGGCAATCGGTTATGATTTATGGGAGTGTTAGAACACCCACAGCTCAGCATCCAAAGCCACAGAGAGTGGGACAATGTGGGTGTTGGTACACCACCACGTGCTTTTTCATATGTGAACACTGCTTGCCTAAACACCCTGCATTCAGGTTTGACAGTATAAAGTACCAAAAGTCTCAATATCCCCAAAACATTGACCTTGATGTTACTAATTTTATGGGATTCTCATCTTTTACAGCAGTGTATACATGGAGGAATAATGGTTCAAGAGCTCACCTAAATCACTGGTTTCCAGCTTATGGTCTGCAGAGCCTGGCAAGCCCACGGAAAAGTTCCAAAGAGTCTGCAAAAAGTGATTGAGAAAAAACAAATTCATATGCGCCAGACAGAGATCTACATATGTGAAATTCCTAAAGGAGTCTGCACTACTGCTGGAAAATTTTTTAGGGGTCCACAAATCAAAAAAGGTTGAAAAACCACTGACCTAAATCTTCCCCTCCAACAGCAAATGGCCTAGAACTGCAGCAATATGAGAACTTGGCACTAAGAGATAGTGCAACGACTAAGAGGCACGAAATCTCTGCAGCGTCTCACAGATGTAAATGGAAGCAAGTAAGACAGACACATATCTGTTTAGCTTTTGTAAGTATTTGTTCAGGGATTAGTGTTAAAACAGACTCAGATAATAAAAAAGTAGCCCATCAAAAGTAATCTTGACTACAGATTACTGTGTGCAACAGATCTGAAGATGGATGTGTTCCTTATGGATATTGGTCATTTCAAAGCCTGAACTTTCACTAAGTTAAAAAAAAATCAGACAAGGACAATCCCTATTAAGGCATCATGTAGTTATTTCAGGAGATTCTCTGGAAATAAGCTTGTTTCTGTGCTAATTTTTCTTCTGGCAGAAGCAATTCATTCTTGGCCTTTACAAGCTGGTCTTTTACGTTTGATTCAAAATTGGATTTGGGCCTCTAGGGATATGTGATGTCAGCCTTCCTAATGCAGTGTTAACATGAAGACACAAAGAGATAAAAAGTCAGTTTCACTTAGAGTTTCCTTTTTCCAGGGTCTAATCTGGATTCTTCACTCTTTCACTTTTGCACTCTGGATCACTGCATCTTCTTGTCTTGAGTCACATTAAGTGGGAGGGCAAGAGTGTGCTTAGCCAAGCTCGTTGGTTTATAGGCAGGGTCACTAACACAGCTGGAACACATACTTATACTTCATGATATCACCTCATAAAACGATCACATAGCAGACAAATTTTAAGCACATATTTGAAAAGCAGAAACTCTGGGGTCAGGGTGGGTAGACTGGAGGAAGGGTAAATGTAGGCTACAATGAGAAATAATGAGACTCACTTTGCTGGAGGAAATGGTCAGACATTAGCATTTCAATAGAAGAGGTCAAACCATTTCATCCAATACAGGATGCAGTTCCCTGCAGACCAAGCTAATACAACCCGTAACATCTGTACTCTGTACCTCGCTTTTTAAATACGATGTCCAAACCATGGGTTACTCCCCACAACGACTTATATTATCCCTCCTGCCTGCCTCCCTCCCTGGCCCATCATGCAGTCTGTGTTCATCTGGAACATATGAGCTAACTCAAAATGGGACACAAAGGAAAAAGAGCAAGAACACAAAATATCTCAAAGGTATTAGGAAGAACAGTATGTAGGCACACACTTTCATAAGACACACATAAGACTGAATTACGATTCCTTGGACAACCTTAGTTCTGGACTTTGCTGACATATATATATAACTTTGTGTCAATCAAGATTGTGTCATTCCTTAGAGCAATAATATACATTATTTAGTAGACTACAAGTTGATCATTGTCTCAACCAAAACAAGCACTAACAAAGTATTTTTTGCGTTTGCCTGTGAGAGGCTTTAAGTTTATGTTCTCTTGCAGAAGATAACTGGGAAGCAAAGTGCTTATCGTTTCTCCTTCTTAAGTGATACAGCCTGCGTCCTAACTTAGGACATAACACCTGTGCAAATAACGTGGCGGTGAGTAAATGCATGGCACATCAAGTAGGATAAATTCATACTTAGCATCACATGTGACTCTCATAAATGAAAATTTCCTATCTGGGCAGACATATACTCTTTTTCTGGAAGTAATTAAATGCTGTGACAAAGGCTTTAAAAAAATAAATCTGCATTTCCTAACCTGCAGCACTTTCATGGTCCAAATACCAACAGAATCAAACTCTTGGTTCCCCCACCACTGCAGAACAGAAAGTGGAGCTGCTTTGTGCAGTGGCTTATTCCTGTCTTGCTTAGCACGTTAGATTTCACGAAGGCGGTAGAGAACATATTTACCATGTATGAGACCTGGAACAAATTGAGAAAAGATTTTATGCCACAGGTAGAACATAACCTTTCTGCCATATTGGCTATCTTCTTAAAAAGATAAGGAAAATCCTCACATTCAGATGAGGTGTACAGCTGCTCAGTTTTGCAGAAGACATGAATTTTCCTCAATGCTGTTTTCTCCTTTGCTTACACCTATGTCTAATTTAACACCTTCTATCCCATTATTTTCTCAGCAGTCACTGCCCAACAGCACATCCTCCCATCAGCTTAGCAGCCTACAACAGCCAAGATCATGTTAAATGGTTGACTGAATTCGGCTGGGTCTTTCATCATTGTAGGAAGAGCAGGCAGGCATTTGAATATAGTTTCTGGGTGTCAGTCTAGATATCCACATCAACCCCTCGCCAGAAAGGGAAAAAGCAGCATCACATTTTTCATAGTGCTTTTCTTTAATGACATTTCCTTCCTTCCATTAAGCAAATGTCCAGGGGAGATAAATGAATTGCTTTGTGTATCTCGAGGATCTTGGAAATCCTTGATTCAGGCTAAGTGTGCAAGGATGAGGAAAAAAAAACCCAAAACCCACAAACAACAGGGAGCTGAACGGAAGAAGGAGATTTAAACACACAAACTCTCGGACTGCATAAAAATAATAAAGAGGAGAAAATGGAGGCATGACACAAGAAAATAACTGACACAGGGATACTCCAAAATAATGCAGCTGCTAGAAAAGGGGAAAAAAAAAGCCAACACAAAAGAACCTCATGCAGTAAAGGGAGAGTTGATGTTTGGCAGTATTCAGAAATTTTAATACTGATGTGTAAAATTAAACCATGACAGCAGAACAGGCTTATCTGCAAGCGTCACTTTCCTTCCCCTGGGATCACTACCTTCCCACTGGTGCTTCTGTCATCTTCTCCTTCCCCCTGCAAATCTCACTTGACCTGAATTCTCATGATTTGACTCTGTAATCCTCTGGTTTCCACTGTATGCACACAAAAGATTATTGTACAAAAGCGAATTCCCAAGGCCTTGGGCTTTGCTTTCCATTTAGTTAAAGAATTATCCTACAGTAGTTTAGGTGCTGGGAAACTTGTCCTGTAGATTATTGCCTACAGGGCAAATGCTGAGGAGGCTGCTAACGAGAGAACAGATGTTCAGTGGCTTATGAGCCTTGCTGAATGTAAATATCTGCAGCACAGTGCTTGTCAATAAGCCTTTGCCTGAGAATCACAAACCTTATGGACAAAATTCACCTCCAGTGTAAATGCATGGGCTTAGGCAGAATTACACTGAGGAAGAAGCCGGACCTTCATCTGCAGCAGAGCACCAGACTTTAAAAGCTTGTACAGAAATTGAGACTAAATGTCATGAAAAGTTAATATTTTTAAACAAAACTTTGCCTCTTTCCAAGAGAAAATGCATCTCTTGGATATGTTATAACACAGCAGACCTAAAATAAATAGATTTCACTAAGATATTAGTACTAGGGATGAAAAGATTTTACAGTAGCTGAGTCTCTAGAATTTTGCTTGCCTCTGTAAAAGGATGTTCTGCTTACAGGGCTTTAGTTTCATCCAGCAGATGTTGTCTTGCCAGGTAGCAGCAATTTAAGGGGCTGTAGGTGAAATGCTCCTTCTAGTCTCACATGCAAACTTTCAGCTACCAAAGCAGTACATTTGCTCCCCATCACCTGAGGAGTGACCTTCAGAGCACACTCATGCTTGAGTGAGGGTTGAGGATCTGATAGCAATAGGTTGGTGCTTCTGAGTGGCTTTTTCTTTATGAGGTCTCTTGACAGAAGACCAAGATATGCAAGGAGGACACTTTCCCTCAAGCTTCTACTTACCCCTTCTACTCTTCCTGTGGCAAGAGCAGTCTGACCTTTGGCTCAAGACTGAGCCATGGCAAAGCTCAGTCTTACCTACAGTGCTGGAAAGCCATGAGCTCTTGCTGGTCACAGACTGACACTTTACTGTCAGAGTTTAATAACTGCATTCTGTCATCGAGTTGCTTGGTATAGCTTTCAGGATCTGCTAATGAATCGTTCCAGCCGCGTGCCAGGTCTCTGCATCTTTGCCAAGTGGGGCTCAAAGTTCCCAATTACCGCACGGGAAGGGATGGTGAATGAACAGGGTCTCTCTTCTACCAGTGAGCCCATGAAACCAAGGGGCTGTTTTTTTCTGGGAGGCCTTTGTTACAAGTGCGTAACCACAGTCTGAAAAATAAACAAACTCCACCATGCACAGCATTTAATTGAAAAGCCTAGCTAGCAAGCTGAAACTTGGGAGACCCGGATCAGCTACTGAACTGCTTTATGATGTGGAACAAATCACTTTGCTTGCTCACTCCTCTGTCCCATCCCAATCAGATTGCCAGCTCTGCACAGACAAGACTAAGTTTTATTAAACATGTATACCCTGTGAGCACAGTGAAGCCCTTGTCTCACCTGAGGCTTCTAGGTATTCTTACAGCACACATAATAATAACACTTAGCAGTTCAGTCTCTTATGATGGGAAGACGCTTGAAAAATATTTAGTCCATGCCTTTGTGTATATGAGTGCTTGGCATTAAAAGATGCCACAGAAAATACTATAATTACAACCTATTCTTTTGGAGGTAGACATTAACTGCTGCAATGTGATCACCTCTGGGTGGAACACCAGCTGTTCCAGACCGCACAGGAACAGCAGCACGCTGCCAGGACCGACACACAGCAGGAGCACGGGCAGGACCCAGCCTGCCCAGCCTTGCTCCTTCCCCTTGCCCTCTCTCTGCAGGCAAACTATTGCTGGCAGAGCTGAGCTATCCCAGTTGGATCCTGGCCAGGACAATAAGGTTAACACCCGGATTCTCACCAGAACTGACACAGTGTATTTATACTGAACCAAAGCCCCCTGCAGCATTGATGCTCCTGTGGGCCATAAGCCCCTGCCCAGCCCTGCTTAGTGCCTGGGGCGGAGCAGGGCTGCGGCAGCTGGGATGAATGTCAAGTAGGTGGGAGATATGTCAGCATACAAACCTGTATGGAAGCATATAAATACTAGATACTTCAATCATTGCTGGACCTTACTTTAGTTGCACAATTTTTAGGATGAGGTCAGTAGTAGCTATATTATTTTGAGCATAAAGAAAGTTATTTGCACATTTCTTAAGCCCTTTAGCATCCATGGGGCAAAGCAGGACCTACGGCAGGCTTGCACACAGCTGGCTGGGCTGCAGCAGAACGGCACAAGATTTACTTCTTCAGCTTCCGCAGTGGAAGGAGTTACCGGCTCCAGAGCCACCCCGGCCCAGCCCCCGGGCCCGGCCCTGCCCGGGCAAGCGGCGCTGGGGCAGGGCGGCCGCGGCGGGGAGGCGGTGGCTGCTGGCTGTCCTTGTCCTCCTCTGGCACTAGATGGCAATGTGGGTCTTCTGCAGCCGCGGGAAGGCAGCCTTGGGGGAGTCGGGGAGGGGGAGGGTACCCCTGGGCACCCTGGGCATCAATCCGCATCCCTGCACACCCTTCTGCATCCCTCCCCCTAACCCCCCATGAGACCTCAGGCGGTCTCCTAGACAAAATGGGGAAAGAAATGCTCCCCGGTGGCTGTCACTGCCCTGTGCCTCCAACAACTGCCTCTCTTCCCAAACTGGATTTTATCAATCTCTGGAAATAAAAGCTGCAGCTGGCAGCAGGGCTGGTTAGTGCTGGCCACGGTATGTATTCCTGCGGAGGGGGAAGCAGCACACCACCGCCCAACCTAACCCACTCATTGCTGGGACACACAGTATCCATAGGAGACAATATGGGACATCAGACCTCATCTGCAGGCAGCAAAACGTGCTGGTGTTGCATTTGTGCCCAAGGTATTGGTAAGCCACCCACACCTGAAATTCTGCAGGCACTACCAGTAGAAGAGTGCCAGCCTTGCCAACACTGGCTGTCTCCTGCAGCCGTTCCGTCCAGAAGAGGTTTACATTTCCTTTTCTGAGTGTAGAATAATATGTCTGAGAGTTTGTACCCAGACATTTTATTAATTGCTCTTAATCCAGTGAGTTTTTCTTAAGAAGAGAGAGTTTTTCTTAAGAAAGTCATAGCCAGACCCTTTTCTGTTCTTGCATTTGGATGGAGTTTTGTCTGTCAGTCACGGGCAGGTTTTTAAGAAGAAATTTTGAGATGAACGATAAAGGACACCTTGAACTTTGTGACACAGAGATGATCTGCTGCTAGGTTTCTAGTTTTCTGTTTAGTTTTCAGATCTGCCATGCGATGGAACATTTAATATTTCAGTTTCAGTATTAATGGTCTTATCTCCTATCTCACACCTTACCCCAGTGGTGGTATATGTTACATGAGTAGTTTCCTCCAAGCTTGTCATAATTCTGTGGTACTTCTTACAGTTGCCTCCACTTTGTGTTATCTCTGCCGATCACACTGCTAGAATTAGCATTTCACGAGCAAGAGATTAGTGAGCGGTGGCCAACAGCAAGCTGTCAGTGCACACAAGCAAACTCCCCACCCTGATTTGTGCTGCCTGTTGCACCAGGGACTTAGCATTAACTTTGTTGTCATTCCTTGTCTGCTTTAACATGATTGTTTTTAAGATTTCTCTCTCCAGGAGAACATCTGTGTTTTGGATTAGTTTTCCCTAGACAGATTTACTTTCAGTTTTTCCACATTAAATCTCAGTATTTTGTTGCTTTCTAGTCTATCTAGGTCCTTTTTTCGGTATTATCCCTCCAGGTGCATTCAAAACCTCCCCATTTAGTGGAGTCAGTAAAGTGCTCTGGTATCCCAATTTACTCTTTGCATTAGGCTATGAATGAATTACACATTCCTGGATGTCCTTCTGTAACACAGGGCATTCACTTCTTGCACTCCTTTGTTTACAGTTCATGCTTTTGTCATCTGCATGATTGTACCAATATCCAAAAGGATTTAAATTACTGTCTCCATCCAACACATATGAAAAAGCTATAAAAACCAAAATAACTCCCCCAATTGTTCTGCTTATCAGTCATAGTTACATGACCTTCCAAATGTTATGAGACTTTCCTCTTAGTATCTGTTTTATTTTACTAAATATAAGCTTACAGTAACTTCCAGACCACTATTGATTCCTGTTCAAAAATTGTTTATATATTTGTCACTCAATTTTCTGCCTGTATAATACCAGCTTTCCATTGCTTAGTTTTAACTGATGGATAATGTTTCTTGTCCTTTAATTCATGGACACAAAACTATAAATATATCTATAAGAAGGAATTAAAAATTTTGAATGGCAACAACTGTGTCTTACAACAGAAAGAAATTACATGGTGAATGAATTTAAAAAATATAGTTTTCTGCCCTTTGTTTTATCTACATATTGATTACAGGGTGAAAGCATATGTAGGCTGTGTCCCCAAAACACACATCCCCTTGTGAGCACTCCTGTATTTTATCTAGATACGCTTTTTTTTTTTTTTTTTTATTTTTGGACCCTAATGCTGTGAGGTCAAATACTACACAATCTCTCTCAGGGAAAAAAAAAATACCCAAGCCAACCAAACCCAGCAGAGCTGGAGGCTGTAGCTCTGCCAGCAGCTGGGGCTACCACAGCCCTAAACTCACCTTCTTTAAAGCATAAGAGAAAGCTTACGATGAAGGATGTAAAGGTGGCAATGCTGCCCAAAGTACCTTGCCAGTGCAACCCAGTGACTGCTGGAGAAACTGTGGTTTTGATCTATACAGCTGCATTTGGTCAAGAAATGAGGAGTGGAAGGAGACGTAGTGCTAACTTGCTGTGCTCCCTGCTGGTAAATCAATGAGAGGAAGGCTGCACACTTGTGTTACTTGCTACTTCATGTCCCAGCGTTGCTTTCAGTGAGAGATACTTCCATTCCCTCTGCTCTTCTGGGTTGAGAGACCCAGATCCTACATCTCATGGTCACTCTTATTCCTAGCAGGTTTGCAATTTGAGCACTGCAGTATGATTCATTCCAAGGTCTGGTTCTCTCAAGGTATTTCATCACCCTTTTCTTTTGAATGCACTTGAGAATGAGAACCCAGGTAGTGTATCCTTTTGATGAGTCACAGTTAGAGGATTTTTGCCTCTACAACTACACTATTGATCAATTAAGTTCTAACAGCAATCACAACAAGCCCTACCCAGCCTGCAATAGAGCTCTCCAAACTCAAGCACTCCATTACTTCACCATCACCGTGACATCACTCACTTCCCCCCCTCCAACATTCTGTAGCCGGAAAAAAACATTTAAATATCCACAAGATTCCTTTGTCCATTATTATTTTAAAGCTAAGCGTAGGATCAAGCAGCTCAGTTCCCAGTGTGCTTTTTGGCTGATGTGGTGAGGCGGTGCTCACACTAGTGCCTTCCGCTGACCTTGACAGGCTTTGAATCCACCCTTCACGTAGGGAATGATGGAAGTGCGTGTTTAAAGACCTTGCTTAGCCTGATCCTGATCTTTGAGCCTGTTGTGCTTTGGCTTACGCCCATTCTCTAGATCCTCCCACCATTGCCCCCTTTATCTTTACTGAGGGTGATAGTGAAGTGTGGGCACAGTGGGAGTTTAAGATTCACTCTGATCATTTGCAATAGCAATTGCCTGTGCTCACCTGAAGGCTCTATGGTGCGAGGGAATGCAGCACATGTCCTTCAAATCCCATCCCTGCTCCAGGCTGTGTAAAGTCCTGTAGGATCAGAGCTCCCAGCTTAGCGTTGCTGACTGACTGACTGACTGACTGACTGACAGACAGACAGACAGAGGCAGAGATAGACAGCTCTCCTCTCTCACCCTTATTCAGCTGTCCCTCCTCCTCCTCCCACCTGTGAAGCTTTTGCTGCGTTAGAGCTTAGTGCATTCAGCTGCCCTCCACCTCCATCATTGCTTTGATACCTGATAGCAGGGAAGGTATTACTTAAAGAATCTGGGTGACTGTTAGCAAAATAAACAGGAGATGAAAGATAAGGCAGTCTCTTTGGTGCTTAATTACCTTAAATGAAGGTCTGTTTGCTAATACTGTTGTTTTGATGTGCTAAATAGCTTGGTCTTAACGCCCCAGCAGATACTAAAACTAACGTAATTCCCAATGATGTCACGGCAAGATGACAGAGACTGTCAGGAGGGGGGGATACCCCCAAAGCAGTTGTGCGTAGGGAGTGCTCCCAAATCACCTGGCGGGGCAGGCGGCAGGCTGTCTTCCCAGACAGCTCCCCTGGCAGCACAGGCTTGCAGAACCCAGGGGAGTGATGCTTCCAGGCAGGGGAATGGCTCTCAAAGTCACCTAGTCCCCTCACCCCAGCCCGATTGTGAGGAGATGCTCTTGGGTGTGTGGCAAGGAGAGCTCTTTGCATACACCCATACCTGTGGTGCTCTGCATGGTAGCGCTTGCTCCCCACTTCTTCCTGTAAGAGGGGAAGCTCTCCCTTTGCTCTGAATTAGGCTGAAAAAAAGGTGCAGCTGGGTTACCTGTGTGTATACAGAATCTGAGCTGTGTGTGATAGCAGAGTTTCTCCCTTTTATTTGATTGTCTGCCTGGAAGCATCTCCTGACCTAATTATGCCTGCAGTTGTGTCTCTTAACTTGTCCTGCACGCCAAGTGGCATAGCATGAGCAGGGAGCTCTGTGCACACACTCTCACACAACTGAGCTAATAGAGACTGACAGGGGGTATTGGGTTTTTTAAGACTAAGAAGTCTCCTGGGGTGTTACTAATCCCCTAGAGGTGCCATTAGCTTATGATAACCACACCTTTGAAATTGTTTTATTGCTTTAATAATGTGGTGGTGATGGAAAATGGGGAACATGCCACATTTATTATTTATGCTGGTAAAAGATGAAAGTTAGCAATTAGAAGCTTTAAACCACAGGATCAGCAGAACTACATGACTTACATTTATTCATTTTTGGACTATCCACCCCAGCACTGGAATGCCCTCACTGTCCAGGTTTGGGCCGCCTACATAAACCACAACAAAAGTGGCAGGCCAGCACAATTAACACTGCAAGACAGATAGACATCTTAACTGCAGGGATGGGTGGAGATTTCCTGGTGGGGAGCTGTTGGAAGTGGAACAGTGCCTTATGATATCTGAACTAATCTTACGCTATGATAATTCTGTGTTGCTTAAGTGCTTGCAGCCTCTCTGTGCTGTGTAGTCATGCTGTGGCAGCTGCTGTGTGCATCTGATCCAAACTCGCTGCTTCCCCACACACTTAATTGGTAAAATTGCCACCTATTGTTTATAAAAAAGCGTGGAAAGAGCGAGCAGAATCTTGGTCCCCAGGACTGCAGCAGCAGTGGCTCTGCTGCCACACAGCTGGGAATCACACTCTGTCAGCTCGAGGCAACACGGAGAGGATGCATGTTGTACCATATGCATCGTGACATCTACATCTGGGTGGAGCAGCTCTGCTGAAATAAAAGAAGCCCATACAGCTCACGGTAGAGTTCAACATTGGGCCTTGCAAAGCTGCCGCACCATGCTTCCAGAGCGTGGGGTTTCATCCTGAGCACTTAGAGAAAGGGACTTCAACACCATAACAAAACTGAAGAAGGGAGGAAAGTTAGGCTTGTAAAAGAAACTTGCCAAGGCAGCATGTGTCCGTGCTTGGAGCTGTAATGGAAGGGATTTCGCTAATCTGCCTCGCAGCCCACTTTCTCATTCTGTGTGATCCTTCAGTGAGGTTGTGAGCTTGTTTGATCGCTTCACCTTAGGATCAAATAAGCAGAGGGCTGACTGGGTGTTTTATCTGCAGTTGCCAGAAAATGGAGGTGAGAGAGAGCAAGCAAGTGAGTTTTTATTCAGAATAAAGAGATTAATGCACCCAAATTTAATTGGAATTCCACAAGTAGGCAAGAAGTGTCAAGCTCTGAGTTTATGCATAGATTATGTGGGTGTCCTATGTACTACATTTCAAACAGCTGCAGTGTGACTATCTCAGCCTTGTACTTTGGTCCTTGCTAGGAGCTTTCATGTTGGTTGCCAGTATCATACATCTGTATTTCTTCTACCTTCTGCCCTTTGCCTCATTGCACTGCTCCACTCCTGTTGAAAGGCTGTGTGCAACCAGAAGTGATGCAGGGACCTTGACCATGACTTGATTTCCCCTTGGCTCCAACATACTCAATGTTATCAGTTTCATGCCCTTGCCCGTACCACAGCCTGGAGACAAGCGCTCTCCCTGAAGCAAACCTAGGCCGACTGCAGGCCGTGTCTGAAGCCTGGTGATTTTGTGGGTGAGCAATGCTGGAGCACAGCAGCTGCAGGGGAAAGCAGGACCCCCTGAGGTCATCAGCCTGCTTCAAACAAGTGTGGGCACTCTTATATCAGTGTGTTGTTAACTGGGATCCATGTTGTTCCTCCGGAAGGCTGACTCAATGGCTTAACACAGGAAGATTACATTTACATCAGTCACTGGCATCCATGTTATTCAGGCAAGAAGAAACCATGTATGCAACCTGGATTCTCAGCCTGCATCCCACGCCTGACAAGCTCTCACTTTGCAGGACCTGAGTCACTTTGTGGGTGTCTCTTTTTCTCCAAGCAAAGGCCTTAGGGCTGCACATCCCTTCCTGAAGAAATTACACATGATTCCAGCCAGGCTGCTGAAGAGTTGAAGCTGCTACAGTCAGCGCTGCAAGCGTGGGCTGCTACCACTTAAAGAAGGTAATCAGTTTAAACCCATTCATTACCTTCTCACACGAACATCACCCTTTGACAAAATGCCATGCCTTTGGTTCAGGTTATTCCTGTAAGGCTGGAGCTTAGATGTGGCCATGGGCAAACCTTGGCCTGGAGATGGGTTTCATTTCTTTTTCCTCAGGGTGGCTGTCAGCCTTGGCTACGCTCAGGGACCTTCCCCAGCAGCACCAACGGGCCAAGGAGCCCACCCTCACTCGGAGGATTGTGCTGCGCTAGGAAAAATGCTTCTGGCTCTTCTCATGCGTATTTGGGGCAGAGAGAAGGTGTAGTTTAGATTAGAGCACTGCGGCTTTATCAGTGTTTATCAGTGTAGGAGTTCTGCTCCGTGTAGCATAACAGCCCCAAGTCCTTTTAAACCCTGACATCAATATGTGGTGATAAGATAACACTGGTTATCCTGTACCGGTTGCTCTAGATAAGATAAACCCTTTTATGCTTTAAAACAGGACTCAAAGTTTCTGCTATGTTTTCTTTTCCTTTTAATGTTGCAAACTCCAGAAACATTTTATTTCTAAGGGAGTGGTATTTATAAGAGCAGATAAAAATAGTACATATCATAAATAAGACTTCCCAAATATGCCCAAGGAGCATTAAACATTTCCTTTCAAATACTAAATAGAAATGAGCGAGTAGGAGGCAGATTTCAATATCTTAGAAAATTGTTGGATTAATTAGAAGCTAAAATTATTCCAAGTAAGTGGTCATGCCTGCATTTATTTTGTCAGAATAGTGTCCACACAGCGATATTTCGGTAGCAGTGGATGTTAATTTTACGATGGTTACTTTTAATTAACATGAAATAACTTTTGTAGAAGTACTGCTTGAGACAGCAGTACAGGGCATTTCCATTTTGCATTTAAAGCTGGGACTGAATCTCTCTGTACAAGCAAGTACATCCATAAATCTGCAGCACTGACTCTTCAAGTAGAGACTACATCTTCGGAGAATTTAGAGACACATGCATTCATTAGTGAGTTAAAATAAATAACTAGGTCCTTTATGAAATTTAGCACTTTAGTCTCGTTTGTCCCAAATGATTTGAACAATGGAGTAACAGACTCTTCACATTTTCCATATAATTAAAATTAATTGAAATGATGTGCATTAGTTGTAATTAAGCTATGCAGCTAAGAGTGGTTGTATCTAATTGCTATGATTATATAGGCTACAAACAAGCTCAAGTAACGAAAGTGGAGTTATTGTGACACAAGAACTCAGCTACCCGCCACCTTCCCATGACTGATGGTCTGCGCAGGGGGAAGGCTGTTCTCTGGGATGAGGCAGCGCTGCAGCACCAGGAGAGGCTTTGGTAGCTGAGCTGGCTCAGCGGCCCCCATCTTTAAGTTCAAGCTTGTGCCCAAACCCTGAACATTAAAGGTTGCCATTGGATCCTTTGCTCAGCTTTAATGAGAAACCGAGGTAGGAATGCAGGTCCTGTAAAGCACAGAAGCCTTTGGTGCAGGGTCTGGCACAGCCTGTAAATCACTAAATTAATGAAATTTAGCTCTGTATTCACCAGTGCATCCCTGTTACATCAGGCATCCCCTTACCCCAGTACCAGATGTACTGCAGGAGCTGTGCAGCACTCAGATGGTGATCCTGTGACAGTGGTAGCAAACTCCTCCTTTTATTTCTGACGATCTCCATGTCCTCACGTAAATGTTCTGCAGCTGCACAGCACCTCCAGGCCGCTTTGTCCAGTCGCTTCATGCCAAAACTGTCCTCAGCAGTGCCACAAAGGGTCAAGGACACAAAACAGAAAATCCCACAACCACTCCATTAGCTCTTTACAGCTCAGCTTGAAATAAACAGGTCTAAATTTCAAATTTGTGGTCATTATGTAGGTCACTACAGGGTCAGGTTGAGGTTGCTTTGGATGGCATACCCATGCAATCACCTTGTTTGTGTGTGTGTGTGTTCTGCTTAGGCTTTGCTGAGCAGTGTCTTGAAAGTGCAGCTCTAATTGTGGGTTTCCTACATTTATAATGCATAGTTTGGGGAATAACAAGTCCCTTTTATTAATTTTTTTTTAATACAATTTTTTTACTTCTCACTCCCTTGTGAATATTGAGCTTCATTTCATGGAAAACCCAGGGGAAGAGTTGTTTGTAGGCTTTTTGGTATGGGAATAAAAACACAGATTTGAACTGCTGCTGTTGTAACGTGCCCTCCTGCCACCTGCCGCTGGCTTGTGCATGATGGGCCCCAGAACGCAGGGCTGTGTCGTGTCTTGCAGGACGTTAGAAAAATGAACATTTCAGCAAGGTTTCAACCTCTACAGCACATGGGAGTAGGAGGGATATGGCTTAGCTTTGCCAGCTGTTCCTGTGCCCACACCACAAATAAAGCAGAACAGCCCTGTAAAGCATTCGCCTGACACACTAGCAGCAAGGCAGATGCAAAAGTCTGTGTTCAATACACAGCAGACAACAAAGAATTATTAAACTGCGCAAATTTCCCTTCTTAGAGTGCATTGGGAATGATCGACAGGGCTGCCATGCAAAGCCTCTTGGAATTTATAGCACATGGAAACCTTCCCGTTAATTAATGGGGGGTTGTGCTTCTGGCAAGGGACTCCTGAAGCATTTCTCCCACCCTGTGGCTGTGCCTAGCTCAGGGCTGGTCTCTGCTGGGGAAGCTCTGGTTATTCCCATACTCCAAACAGTCCAGATGAGTATGTAACCTTCAGGCATCCACCTTGGATGAAGCCTCTCAGCATGCCTCAGCCTGCTCCCCCGTAACATCCCAGGAATCCACCTCTCGCAGTACTGTTCTGTAGCCCAGCGTTGCAATACCCATTTTATCCGTGAAAGACTCAGCTGTCTACCTTCAGGCTCAGCAACATGATTGCAAGAAAACATTCTTTACACATCAGTATAAATTAGTGACCCTCTCGCCCACAACTGTGGCAATCTGGCTGACTTCCATCTTATCATTTCTTTGATGATCTGCATACTGTGAAGTTTAGGGTACAGATTTAGACCACAGGGCCCTTGTGTGCTAGCACTAATGGAGCTGCACTAATATTATTACAGTGGGGAAGCAGAGACTTTAAAAAAGCAAAAGCAAACCCAAACCCACTCAGGATGGACAGACCATGATATTGATGGGGGGGGGTGGGCCGTGAGTGGAGGAGTGCAGGGAAGTGAGAGAAACCATTAACATTTTGCAACATTAGTCAGGAGCCTGGAGACCTGCTATAGCAAATAAAAAACCCACATAATTTAGTCAAGGGAATTCAGCCAAAAAAAATTAGAAGTTTCATTTTTTCAATGTAATAACTTTTTGCTCCATTTAATCTCCAGTTTAACCATCTGAACAGATAATAGAAAAGTACTGTGAGATAGGGAATAATCAGAACTGAAGGAAAAGAGAGAAATAATGCTCAGAAACATGCAGGCGTGTTCACAAGCAACAGTCATCCAAGATACTAGAGAAACCAGGGGGCAAGTAAATCAGGACAAAACCAGACCTTCCTACCCTATCCCAGGAAACATGAGGAGCCTGCTGTGCGTTTCCATCTGGAGCAATGCAGAGCAGCACAGACCTGCATGCACAATCGCAGCAATAACCCCCTGGGCTGGCAGACTCGGTAACCACCAGTCTCCAGCTATTGCTGCTGGGGAGTTCAAGTAAAACTTGGCAGTGAGACACTGGACTGCGACAAAAATGCAGCTCCTGCCATTGCCCCTTCTTGCTTAAAACGAGAATTTCAGTCTGGGATTTAATCTTGTGTCACTGAAGCCAAGAACCTCAGCAGGAACAGGGTCAGACTTTGACGTCCCATTTATTCTGTCTAAAAGTTAGTATTTTAACTTTCGTAGAGCTTGTGACTATACCTACCTGTCACCCTTGCTAATAAATATCTTGGCATGGATAAGGGGAAAAAAGAACCAGCTGCGCTTTACTTCCCACCCCACCCTCGTCAGGTTGTGGCTTGGTTCTGTATTTTTAGAAATTTCAAGAAACTAAAATTATTAAAACTCTGGACTGAAAAAATAGGTTCAGATGTGCGTGATGGTGTCACCTCACGGCTGCCCTGCCTGTGTGCTGGGGCACCTGCTCACATGCACGCACAAGGCCGTGCTTTTGCTTACTGTTAGAATCAAAGCCACAAACGAGGGCGTCAGCTAAGGCCCAAAATTTCAAACTGAGAATTCCCATCACGTATTTCTAAAGCTCTCAGTTGCTACAGTGTAGAGCTTGCTGTCAAAAGACTATGAAGATGGGGACCTTTGGTATAGCCTCTAGTGAAACCAAGGTGCAGCTTGGGGGGACAAGGTGCGTGGGGACAGCCAGCGTGGGGACAGCAGGCACGCGCCAGCCCAGGTCACGCTCCGGGAGCGGAACTTGCCTCCTCCACTTGCATGACATGGTGCAGTTGCCCAGCTATCGGGATTGCCTCCCTGTCCTCTGCCCAAAATAAAACTTCGTTAAAAGGAACGGCAGATGCCACGTGGGGTGTGAATGGAGCCGTGCACCTCTGATGGGCACAGCTCCACAACACCGATGGATTAATGAGGAATAGCACAAATGAGGTTGAGCCTTCAACTATTTTAGAAGAAGTGGAGAAAAGCATCGTATCAAAGCATTCAGGGGGGATTCGGGCTGGCTGAACATGAGACGCACTGCTGGAGCCCGGCCAGGAAGGGGGTCTAGCACAAGGGGGGCTGCGAGGGAGCAGGCAGGGCTGGCAGGAGCCCAGCAGCTGTCCTGCAGCACTGCTGTAAGGAAAACGAAGCCACCGATCCCACTGCTGCCCAGTCTAAACAGAGAGAAGTTAGAAGCGTACTGCTATTGAGGTGACCTCGTGAGCGAGCCAGAGAGGCTGAGAAAAATAGCCGGTGTGTGCTTGTGACTGCCAGCACTCCTCCGCTGCCTGGCAAACCCTGCCCGCCTCTGCTGCGGGGAGGGATGCGCAGGAGGCAAACGGACCACAGCACCCAAAGCCAAGCCAGACCTGCCGTGGAAGAGCCAAAGCTGCCAGCCAGGTCTGCAGGCTGAGGTCAGCCGCCCCGCTTGAAAGGATCGGCTGCAGTGAGAGCATTTCCCCAAGCTTCACAGGATATTTTAAAAAATCCTCTGAGGTTCAGGTGTGCAGGCAAGCAGGATTACCTTCCTAACCGAAAATACAGCTCAGCAATTTTTAATTAATATCTGCTGTGGTGTGAGCTGAAGAAAACATATTTCCCCATCAAAACCAAATAAAGAGGTGTCTCATGTCTAGAGAGCAGCCCCTGAAATAACAATAATATATTTAGATGTTAAGAGTTCTTAGACTGGGATCCTTTAGTACATTCCCCCCCAACTGGTACTATTCTGTACTCATACAGTATTTGATAGCCGATTTAAAAAAACCCACAATTTATTTAATGCTATTCAAAGGTCATACTATGTTCTTTCCCCTTGAAGAATTTCACCTGACCTATGTAGTTTTTAAACATACCCTAGTTAAGATGTTTGGGCTTTTGGTATTTAGGCTTTTTACAAGCAAATATTTCCTATCTTCTTCAGGATACTCCCTTATCCTCCCCAAAACATCAAATATATCTTAAGAGTAATCGAGAAGCCACAGCAACTGCTCCTGGCAGGAAGCTGCTGAGCTGTTATCCAGAAGCCTGACCGGCATTATTTGGAACAGATGCTCTTTTAGCTTTGTAATTTTCAGCCAAAAACAATGGCAGTAAGTAAAAGTAAAGCTGTAGGCCAAAAGAAGGCTAAACTGTATGAGAATCATGAAAATATTTTTGATTTCACACATCCTCTCATTTATGGCACATGCTTCTGAAACAGCCTGCGAAGCCCAACGTGCAGCTGCAGGTTTGGCCTCCACATCCATGACCTGTATTTGCCACCAGTCAAGACCCACTGGGAGAAGCCAAGCGCAGGGTCACCATCCTGCTGGAGCCCTGGACGCAAAGCATGCCACTGGAGGAAGCCCACGCACCTCCCTGAGCTGGAGAGATGGCCAGACCTGAGCATCTGTTCCTACCTGTCCCTGTAACCCTGTCCACCCATGAGAAGGGCACTACAAGACATTATTGGCCAAGCAGGGAGACATTATTGCAGCCAGCAGCACCTGACTGTGTAAATCTTTTGGCTTAGCTGTGAGCCAAGAACAGTCCCCAGTGTAGGCAAGGAGGTGACAGCCTGCTCACCTGCAGGCTTAGCACCCAGGAGCTCATGCAGCTTTGGGAAGGCAGGTCCCGTCCTTGGAGATCCCCGGGCTGCATGGGAGCGGGCACAGGAGGAGGGCTGCAAAGCAGAACGAAGCTTTCCGTTACTAGGACCAGGTAGGCAAATTTTGGTCTCCCCAACTGGATGAAGGGCCCGCTGGGCTCATGCCATCCCTTCCCTTTGCAAGGCATGCTCAGTTTAACAGAGCTCACGAAACTAGCAAGTCTCAGGAAATAGATGTTTTCAGTCTCTCTTTTTTATTGCCTGTAAAATAGCAGGAGGCTTTCAAAGCAACAGCAAATCCTGTTAAAAAAAAGTAGAGAAAATTAAAGAAATGTTTCTTGTCTGAGATCCAGCCCTTTTCACCTTAACTTTCCATCATGGTACATAAAACTTCTGTATATTTTGGCAGAGCAGAGAAATAGTTTTTCCCTCTTCTCTTCCTTGCACAGCCCAGGAGCTCCGAGTGAGCCTTAAAACAGAGTTTTGCAAAAACACAGAATGGCCAAATAATAGAGCAAGAAAACAGCATTAAAGTTTGTAGACAATCAACTTTATTCTGTGCACAGCAGCTAGTTTCTCCTGCTCTCAGCAGAAATAAAAATTTACAAGTGTTCTGGGAAAGCATTAAAACCCAAACACGTCCAGACAAAGTCTAGTGCAAACTACTTGGAAATAGATCTGTGCATCACCTTCTGAAAGGCTCATTCCAGCCGCGCTGGTGCAGCCAAGCTGACGGCGTCCAAAACAAATACACCCTGAGAGTTCAGGACAGGATTTGAGGGTTTGGATTTTGATACTAGTCCTCTGCGTATCCCAGAGAGGCAGTCGCAGTTCTCTGCTCTTGTGAGTCTTCTGATCAAAGATCTTTCCTGCATCATTGCTTGCACATTGCCACAGAGGAAGGATGCCTACGTATTTGGGAGAGTGTGGAACCTCCCAGCACCGGGAGGAACAACCCAGCTACCAAAGACAAGGGACCAAAGATAAGAGAGTAGGATGCATTCACAGGCACACAGCAGCCCTTTCCATAGGGAGCACATTAGGTTTGCTGTACACTCTTACTGCACTGAATGTCATCTTCCAAGCATAGCAAATAACATTTTCATAAAACACTGCTTTTAATCAAGCACAACCTTCACATCCCCAAAGGAGCTATCTGGAGTCTATCCCTTTTCTCTACTGCTCTTTTCTGCCCCCTTTTAACTCCCTTCCTTGGAGGTTCATGCCTCCAGCAAGGAGGGCTCCATGCAGTTCCCTTTGGAGCTCATTAACACGGGTCCATCCATCAGGCCACGAGGCTGAGCACGAGACACACAGCACCCACGGTCCCCCGGGACCGAGCGCACAGCCCGGCGCAGGGCTCGGCTGTCGCATAGCAATGCATTAACAGCCCTGGTGCTTACGCGAAAGCACAGTGTGATACCTGATTATACAGCCCCGTGCCTGCTGGGACATTTAAGCAGGATGCCAGGCTTGATGGAGCAGTGGGACCCAGAAAGCCCTGTACTTATGCAGTATATTAAAAACACTAATTATACTTCAGTGTCATCCAGCCAGAGAGCAGGTTATTTGCATACCCAGTCCCTGTTGCAGCTGGGGTGTCTGGATGGAAACCACCTAAAGTGAGTTTCAGAATTTCAGTCCAAAGCAATAATGTCATTACTGCAGTACCAGTCCCTTTCCAAGCACCAGTTCCATGACCTCATGCATGATCACCAGTGAGCCTGTTGACTGGTGAGCAGCTTGTGTGGGTGAGAGTGAGACCCGCTACCCAAAGAGTCAGACTGTTGTTTCCTGCATGACAGATGCTTTCTATCCAACACATCAAAGAGAAAAACCTCCCAAATATGTTTCTTACTTTAGTAAGCACAAATGCTCAGGGCAAGGGGCCGAATCCCTCTTCTATGCCCAGTTTGCAGTCAGTAAGCACTCCTGAACAGAAAGGCAGAGCCACCATCAGCTGTATGGACGATAGCACCGATGTCTAACGAGAGTGGCCAAGGAGCACCGATACAAGCACGCTCTTAGCTACACACGTCGCACTGCTGGTTGGATTTACCTGTCCCCACGGCTGGCTCTGGGCAGAATCTCAGAGCACAAGGACTGATCAGGAGTGTAGAAGACTGAAGGCTTTTGCTCTCAGGTACAAATGGTTCATTATGGGCGTTCTCAGATTGTGCTGATGAGAGGCATCATTCTTCACTGATGAGAAATCCTGCATTTTCTTCTCTGGGAGAACACAGCTTTGTTCCCTTCCTCCATTTAGTAATGCACAATTTATCAGGCTAAATTGGTGAGCCTGGTAGCAAGTGATTCAAATCAACTTCAGCAGCTATGAGCAATCACATGTACTTGAAGAAACCCACTTCTGCCACTTTCTGCAAAACCTGAGGAAAGTTGGCTATGAATGCACTACTGTAGCCTATTAATGCTCAGGAAAACCCATTTAAATGAACCTCTAATGGCTGATTGAGACTTCTATAATGAAACTCCATAGAGAGATGACTCCTTCCTTCAGGCTGGGCAGGCCAAGGGCCTCCCTGCCTCTCTTGCTAGCTGTGGGTAGGAAAAGCAAATGGATGGAAGGTGTTTCAAGGGCTGACACTCTGAGACAGCCTCATCAAGAAGGTCACAAAGTGCTAAGTCTCCCTTGGGTGTCCCAATACTGTAGGAAACAGTTTATTGGACTGCAGTGATCACCATGCACAGAAGAGCTGCTCCACACCTTCCTCCTACACAAAGCACAGAGGTGTTTGAAGACACACAGAAGAAAGGTTGAAGTCTCATGCAGTTTTGCAGGATAAGCTGTGTCCTTGCCTCCACAGGAGACTTGCCAGGCCACATTGGCAGCTCAGTTGTTGGAGCCCTTCCCCTAATTTGTCACTGAGTCCATGACCCCGCAAAGAGAATAGAACAGAATCGAATCATTAAGGTTGGAAGAGGCCTCAAGGATCATCCAGTCCAACTATCCCCCCACCCCCATTACCCACTAAACCAGTACCGTGTCTAACCTTTCCTTAAACGCCCGCAGGGACGGTGACTCCACCACCTCCCTGGGCAACCTGTTCCAATGCCCAACCACCCTTTCAGAGAAGAAATTTCTCCTCATCTCCAACCTGAACCTCCCCTGGCGCAACTTGCAGCCATTCCCCCTTGTCCTGTCACTAGTTATCTGCGACAAGAGGCCGACCCCCAGCTCACCACAACTTCCTTTCAGGTAGTTGTAGAAGGCAATAAGGTGTCCCCTGAGCCTCCTCTTCTCCAACCTAAACAAGCCCAGTTCCTTCAGCCGCTCCTCATAAGACTTGTGCTCCAGCCCCTTCACCAGTTTCGTTGCCCTTCTCTGGACACGCTCCAGGGTCTCGATGTCTTTCTTGTGGTGAGGGGCCCAAAACTGGACACAGTACTCGAGGTGCAGCCTCACCAGGGCTGAGTACAGGGGGACGATCACCTCCCTGCTCCTGCTGGCTACACTATTCCTGATAGAGCACTGAGCCCCTGAGAGTGCTGCAAGTTTTGGTGATTACCAGAAAATCCTCCAACACACAGGTACTCTCATGGCACGGAGGATGCTTAATCCTTGATGGCTGGTCTACATTTCACCTTGGGGTCAAGACTCTCCTATCCACCTCATTTATGCTTTTCTCTTTCAGTGAGGGCCAAGCATTTTCTTAGCTCAAAACAAGTCTCATTAACAAAACATCTGTGTTTCACTGCAAGGAAAAATGCATTAACTTGCCCATAGTAGCCCAATATTTTACACTTGCCCAAAATTGAAGAGGCTGCATAGACTGAAGGTATGAAAGGAGAAGACAAAGACAATCCCTTTCAATCCCACAGCTTGCCTCACCTCTTCTTGTGTCCTGCTCCTGCCTGTCCTTGGCTGCACCTGGGCAGTGACATGGTCAGCAAGGAGCCTCCTTGCTCCAACAGCCTGTTTCAGCACGTAGCCCACAAACTCAGCAAAATATAGGGAGTTAATGGCCACAGACCTTTCAAAAATGTGCTAACCAACCTCCTTCCCATCAAAGCAGCAGGACCCCAAGTGAGAAACACCCCTTTGCTCTAGAAGGAAGAGGTACTTTTCCCTCCTCTGCCCTATAAACCCTTCGGGCTCCTGATGCCTCCCAGGTGCCTCTGTTTTGGGCAGCTTGGCCCTTTCCAGCACCTGAGGGGGGCGGGTGTGTTACTAGATGCTGTGTCCCCCAGCAGCTCTGGGCTGCAGAGCAAGTCCCCTCCTGAGCCTGGGCTTCCTGTGCCCTCCCTGAGCAACAGCCACCGGCCCCGGTGGTCCTCGAGGACTCGCATCAGCCTGCTCGAGATGTGGGTGGTCGCCAGGATGGAGATGGGGCACTGCGATCAGCACGCCCGGGCCCTCGAGTCCGGAAAGGCTGTGGGCACCTCGGGAAAAATGAGGACTGTCCTCCGGCCACTGCTTTTGTAGTAGCAACTGCTTCGCGGAGATAAAAGCTTTTGTTTGCCTTTTCTCTTCTACATTCCTAATCTCCCTCCGTGCTCGTCTCCCCTATAGTCCATCAAGCACTTTTAATCTCTAATTGCATATGACTGATGAGCCTGAACTCCATACGTGGCGTTGCCAAGAACCACTTTTTTTCAGAGCCTGCTTTAGCTCTTTAGGCCAGTCATAACACACTGCAGGACCATTAAGAGTTTATAGTTTGTATACATAACACCCTCGGAGTACCAGAGGGTGGTTTATCCAAACAGAAAAGAATTGAGATGAATGAATGCAGAAATGACTTTTGGCCAGGAAATACTTTAATTTTAATTAGGGGGGAAGGGGACGAGAGAGGAATGAAGAGGCTTTCTTCTCTCACAAAAGACAAGACTAATGAGTTTACAGCTGCAGGCGCTGACCTTGGAGCATCCCCTATAATGCTAGCGCTGAAATGTTTGGATGTGATGTTAGACCCGATAACCTTGCTTCTAAAAGAAAGAAATAAAGGGAAATGGCTGAATGGGGAGGGATTAATTTCATGGGGATGTACGGACATATTTATTTATTTTCCCCCTCTTGCATTCCCATTCAGCTGCCTTTGGCGACACAGCCGTTTGCCCAGCTGCTGAACTTCCTGTGGGCCTCATTTATTTTGCAGAAAAAAGAGTCAATTACTGCAGTTTTCCCATATTTAGGACCCCTCCCTGTCCCAAAACCCCGCTTGCAATCTCACACTTCTCTGGAGCCCGTGGCTGGAGGGAACGGGGTGCCAGAGCCCAGGGAAGCCCCAGAGCTGGGCAGCGTGCATGATGGAGGATGCAGCTGGGACTTCTGATGTGGCGGCTTGAAATAGGCCGAGAGCCTGAAATTATCCGTGCTCGGCACAGACGTCACCACCCGCTCTGCTTGGTCACTGGCTCACGGCGCTTGAGGCCATGCCAGCACCCGCAGCGCTGGGTGTACCGTCCTCCCCAGCTGGGGGGGGGTCCTTCTCCCACCCTGCAGCACCACGGTGCGGGAACGCCTGTCCAGGACGGTACAGAAGCAGAGCTGATCGCCCACCGGGCCGTGAGCTGACACGAATTGTCAGCGGGGTTTTCCTGAGGTGTGCGCTGGAACAGCAGCCCTGGACCTGCTGGGCTCTTCCTCCTCCTCCTCAGGGACATGGGTACTGGGGTGTGCTGGGTCTCACATAGGGCCGATCCTGCACCTCCCTCCCTTGGCACCATACTGACTTCACGAAGGCTGCAGCTTGCGTGTCTTCCAAGAACTGCAGAGCTGCTGCTCCCACCTGCCCCCTGGCCCAGAGGGTACGGGCTGGGGACATCGGTCATGAAGTCTCCCAGCAGCTTCCAGGCACTCTGGCATCTGCTTCCTCCACTGGACCTCTTTCCGTGGCCCCGTAAAGGATCATCTGGCCCTGCAGGTCCTCCCACGGATGCTGCCACGCTATAGCCATGGCGATTATTAAACTCGTGCCACAGCATGAAGCTGCTGTGAGCTGTTGTGGCTGTGAAGCCAGTTTTGCCTCTGGGGAATCAACACCCCCTGCCCTGCTGAATCGGCAGCCAGACGGGCTGAAACAATAGTGCAAGTTAATGGGGCAAAACAACCATTGGTGTTTCCTATTAAAAGTATTTTTATGATGATGATTATTATTAATATTATATAGGGGCTGTAATTTTCTCCCAACTCACTCCAACATCTCACAAAATAAACAGTTGCTGTATTATCCCCTTGTAAATGAGACCACAGGATTGTAAACTTTAATTTGTTACTTTTGGCTGCTCTCAGGTTTGGCAGACAATTAAACCAATTCATTAATTCACAGAGGCACATTTTTGGCCATGTCTGGCTGCGTGAAGTCATCCAGTGAACACACTGGAGGCAGGGTGCACAAAAACATACGGTGTCTTTGCCACAGGATCCATCAGTAATGGTATAAATAGGCCAGCACGGGTTTCCCAGAGCAAGGTGGGAGGGGGCCGGGTCCCTCCCGTTGCTCCGCCGTGCCCTGGGTCTGTGACCGAACTTGTGGGCCAGAGATGCAATATTGATCCTGTAGCTGACCAGAAGGTAGCTGGGTCATGCCTGAGGCTTAACCTTTACATTCTGCAGGGTTTGATCAGTGAAACTCCATAGGACATGGTAGAAACTGCTGAGCTCTTGGAAAGGCTAATCTGGCTGTGTGTGACCTCCAGGGCCATCCCCACCAGCTGAATTAATTCCTTGAATAGCTGGGCTGCTTTCGATCCCTGCTTTCTCAGCTGCGGACACATGGTGAGCCTGTACAGCTCCATGGCAGCAGTGCAGGGCTTTGAGCCTTTTCAGGGCTACCAGTGATGTGTGCTGAGAGTTAAGGGGTGCTTGTTCAAATGGAAGCCACAACAGTAATATTTTATGGTACTATCACCTCCCCTGCCCAACGGGCCTCAGTGCAAACTGCCAGTCAGATGCGGGTCCCTTGTCAGACATTTTTCACACACTGTAGTTTCTTAGATGTCCATTAACAAACCAAAAATCCTCAGCCATCTTAGCTTTGAAAACACCTCCACACAATTCCTCCCTTTTCCGTTGTTCTCTCCACAGGAGGTGCAGAAGCCTTCAGTGCCTGTGACCATCAACATGATCAGGCAGGTGGAAAGGCAGCTGATCTTTGCAGTGGCCTTGGAGTGTACCGCTATTTGTTACTGAGATACGGCAGAAAATTTGCTCGCTTATTTTCTCTCTTTCTGTTAGTCCTTTGTTGGCTGGCAGATGAGGTATGGCTGCCTGCATCCTAATGGGTTTTGTGGGAATCTACACACAAGTGGCTGAATGCATCCTTAAAAGCAGGCAGGAGGTTTTCAGCTCGCAGCTCATATTGGTGAAATGCAAAGAATAATACAGATTCCAGAAGGGAACCTAAAACGTTTTCTTCCAGCTTTTTCATTCAACAAGCCATTAAGAAGAGGCTCTTAAATCCTTTCATCCTCCTTCCAAAGCCTTGCATTGCCCCCATGTCTGTCACAGTAATTCGGCAAGCCCCCAGGAAGGATTTTACAGGTAATGGTGGTTCCTGCATTTCTGTTTAAGAGCCGTTGACCTGGACGAAAGGACTTTCCAAGCCATAGAGGAACATGGGACAGAAGAAGATCTTTGCCTCAAGGTACAATTTAAAAAAGGAATTTCCAGCATCTCCGCTCTCCTGGTACCATTAAGCCAACGTGGAAGAGATCCCGACCCCCTGAGGCGCGGTCTCAACCCTCAGCTGGGCTCATTCTCTCTCAAGTTAAAATTATTCATGCCTTTCTTATTTCAACAAACTGCCTTTCTCTCAAAAATCACTCTCAGAGTTTTTAGAGTCAAATTTTTTTTGGAGTGCCATTTTACAGCACTTAAAATGAAAGGAAAGATTTTTGAACCGTGAAACCTAAAAGCTTCCCCAAACTAGTTCCCCACCACTGCGTTTCTCACTGGCCAGCTCTTTGAATTTGGATTTGCACAGAATTCTCCTGTTTTGCAACTTTCTCTGAGCGATCCCACCACTGCCGGCGTGGCCAGGGAGCACCACTGGGCACTGGTTCTCCATCGGCTGGGAGTGCCAGAGGGGAGGAGAGGCTGCCGTGAGGAGCGGAGCACTTGTGCAAAGCTGGTCACCTCCTTCAGGGTCTAACTGGGTTTTCCTTCTCCCGAAATGATATTCTTTGTTAACAGCTGTGTTTTGATACCTAGCAGAGCAAACACTACAGACGAGCTAATTATGACTTCTTATATTGCAGCAGCTCTTCAGCAAAGCAGCAGCAGAAACCTGCCTGTCCCGGCCGAGCTGCAGCTGTTTTCTTGCACGTTTTCTCCTGCCGCTGGCAAGGAGGTGGTGTGTGACCAAGGCCAATGCGGCTGCGAGCTGGGCCCCCGTCTCCTCTGGGTGTCTAATACACCCTCTGCTCCTCAAACTGCTTTTGGG
>VWZZ01004918.1:438081-546915 GCA_013399095.1 Psophia crepitans | reverse complement strand
GTGCAGGGGGGAGGATGGGGAGGGGGGGGAAACAAGAGTTACAGAGCCAAGAAAATAGTAGCGGATGGCTGAATTAACTAGAGAGAAAAAGCCCAGGATATATAAAACATGGACACTGAAAAATAAAATAAGGGAGGGGGGATGGTACAGCAAGTAAAACATGGCAAAATTTACATATGGATGAAAAGTAAAATCGGAAATAAAAAATAAATCATGCCAAAAAGCAGTTCAAGGCAGAACCACACTGAAACAAACATTTGCTTATGGTCTTCATGTACTATAGATAATATATCAGAATTTCTTTTTTTTTAATCAACCATTAGACTTTTTTTTTTTTGCACTCCTAAAATTCTACTTTGTCTTGTATACAGATTCCAATAAGAACACTGCACAATTAGCACAAGGGGTCCACGGAAAATTGTCCTTGCTTGCCAGCGATCCTGCCCACAACACAAAAAAAAAGAGAAAAAAAAGGAAAAAAAAATAAGGAAAGGGTCTGCCGCATGGTACTGTGCCAGTTCCATCTGCTTTTGTCAGCTTGAAAAGTAGGAAACCAAAATTCCCTTCCAGGAGCGTGTGTCTCTCTTTCCTTGACGAACTGTCCCTTGTGTTTGTACAAAAAAATTCAGTCTCTCTTTTTTTTTTTTTTTTTTTTTTTTNAAGCATCCTTCTTCCCGGTCACATGCCATATCCGTCTGTCTCCAGAGTTGCGAGTTGGTTGTTTTTGGGTTGTTTTTTTTTTTTTTAACCTTCCTCCCCCCAACATCCACTAAGACCTGCCTCCAAGTTCTTGCATAGTTGAAGTATATATGCCGTACTTAGCTTTCTGAGTGTGAATTTCTGACTGTGACAAGAGTATGAGTTGTAACCATGTTAACAAATAACCAGAGTGGTTCTAGAAACCATTTTTATAAAGTCTACCTATGTTAAGAATTTAATATTGGTGTACATTTATATTAACAGAATATTTACAGTTTGTTTTCTTTGTTTTTTTTTTGTTTAAAACAAGAAGTCAAAAAAAATTCCTCTTAAATTTCTGCATAATATAATAAGGCAAAAAACAAACAGTTTTGTACATTATTATTATTATTAATATTTTAATATATATCTGTAACTTCGGTTCCAAAGTACCAAGGTAAGTGATCAATTGGCCTCAGAAGGGAACCTCACAGTGGACTGTAAAACTACAGTATTTCCATAAATAATACTTTTAAGAAACCCTGGGTTTTTTTTTCTTAAGGATCTGAGGCCTTTAAAATGCAAATTTAACTAAAAACAAAAGCAAAAATTTCTTCTTTTTTTTAAGTGAATAAAGAGCACAAAATTAAAAAAAATACAAATTCATTAAAAATGTTCCTCACATTTGGGAAAAAATGTACAAACTTGTTATTTTTAACTCATTTTTTTTTTAGCACAGAAACAAAAAACAAAACCAAAAATCAATACCTATATATTAAATTCCCATTCTCAGCAACCTTCTTGTTGGAAAGTCTGCATCCCCGACCCCGTTATTTATGGAAATGTGCTTAACTTCTACAAATTTTACATTAAAAAAAAAAGTTTACAGCAGTGCATTTTGTAAAAGGTTTGTTTTTTGTTTTCTTTTTTCTTTTTCTGTTTGTTTTTTGTTGTTGTTGTTGATGTTGTTGTTGGTTGGTTGGTTTATATACAGGCGAGTTTAAAATTCAATGTTGGGGACTATCGTGCCTCTACTTCTTTGGGGTTCCTAGAGGGGGAATAGTCCCTGGACTCTGAGTTTGTGAGTGGAGTAGTCCTGCGAGGGGAGGCAGGTCTGGTGCTGCTCGCTGGTACAAGAGGTGGTGGGGCGCTCAGCGCTGCGGTTGGTGGGTTCCTATTTAAAATCCCATTGTGCATGGCAGTGGATGGACTCAGTCTGGGGTAATGCATCCCGCTTAAATGAGGCATGAAGGATGGCACGTGTGCCAGGTGACTTTCGATGGGGGACGAGTGCAAGTGGTGCATTCTGGCACGCTCAAGTTCTTCCCGTAAGTGCAAGCGCTCTCTTTCCTCCACTTGCCGCAACCGCTCCTGCTCTCGGCGGGCTTCAAGAAGGTTTTCATGGTTATAGTCGTGTGGCTCTCTGTCTCTATAAGAACGCTCATGGTCGTAATATCCAGAGGTGGTAGGGAACCTATGGATAGGATCTGTCCGGAGCTGGAAGTCCATTCGACGGTGCAGGTCTAAGCTCCGGTAGGCATCTCGCAATGGGTCCCTCATCGGGTCCCAAGAAAATCCAGGATGTGGCAGCCTCTCTCTTCCTGACAAAGGATTCATGCTTATGAGCGGGGTCATCATTCTGCTGCGGTCCAGAACATTCATGTTGTTCATCTGGTGCACACTGCCCATGGAGATGGGCATAGAGGCAGTCATCGAGTGAGGCAATGATAATCCATGCAAAGTAGGTGGTGGTGGATGCTCCACTGATCGGGAGTGCTGTGAAGGCTCAGACCCTACCACCAGCACATCACTGTCTTCCTTCCTCTCCTCTTTGACTTTGATGTCATTCTTAATCTTCTGGAGGTCACTGGGAAGGTCTGTCTTTCTCTCCATGTCCTTGCTCATTAGATTGGTAAGCTTCAAGCTCTCACTTAGTGCAGGTTTGCTGTATGGGGATACAGACTGGATTACTGGCTTTGTGTTGTCCTCAGAGGGTCTCTTATCATGGCTTGGAGTTTCCTTCACTGGGGAACGGCTCTCTTTAATCTTGTGTTCTGCTATGGGCGGCTCTCTCAGCCGTTCAGGGTGCTCTCGCTCGGGTTCTTTGGACCTTTCCCTTTCACCAAGGCTAACCTGTCTGATGGGATCACTGGAGGTTTGGCTGTTGCTGCGGATGAGATTGCTTATCTGATGTGTCACTGGAGCCGATGCCGGTGAGGATCTGTTTGAATGTCTGTTTTTATCCATGAGGTCTCTGTAAAAAGAGAGAACACACATCCTTGGTTTTGTACGAAGAAACACACACGTGATGTTGGACATGCATAGTGCTGTGGCTAGTTGTTTAATCTGAGATTGCTCAGAATATGATTTGCAGAGCTCTGCTAGCATCAGCTACAGCTGTGATGCTGCACTAAAAGATATACGCTACCTGCCTTTACATACTACCTAGAAAAAGAGTGAAATGTCCACAAATTTGGGGACTAAACTGGGGATGCGTTTGAAGGAACAGTATATTCACCCTATGAGAAAGACCACTTCACTGAGAAATGTGGGGAAAGAAGAATTCTAGACAGCTTTGCTTTTGTAAGAGACATGCTTATTGTGTGTTCATACATACACCTCGCTGCCAGACAATGATCTTCTTGGCTGTAACACTCTTAACTCAGGTTCCTTTCCTACAACATGGATCCAGGCACGCAAAACAGAAGGCGACAGAAATGTACACAGGTCCTTCATCAGATAGCCTCATCGACTGGAAGCATCCATACTGTGATGTTTGTTTTCCTCTGGAACTGCAGAGTTTTTGCTTTTGCCAGTTTTGGCAGGTAAGGTAGGCGCTTAAGGAAAAAAAAAAAACCTCGAGCAGGCCACGAAATTAAGTAATTGACCTTGGTTTCAAGAGGACCTGCTATGAGGAACAAGGGATTTGATGAACATGTCCATGGTTTAGAAAGAGAGGCACGAGGGTGTACATTTCTAACTGCACCTCTATCTCTGAGCAAGCCAATTAGTCACAGTTAATCCCACCTCTTTAAAAGGGGAATAAATAATGCTCACCCTTTAAAAGCACTTTGCTCTGAATGAGAGACACTTTAAATGCAAAGTATGGTTGTGTGATTGAGAGAAATGCCTTACACAGTGGAGAGGCTCACTGATGCCTAAGTTTTATGCCGGGTTTGCTTTCAAGAGCTGCAAGACCCGAGTGCTGAAAGCTGGAGGTGTTTTGGGGAGTTCTGCAAGTATTTATCCCTTATGATTACATTTGCTAACCCAGATTTCTTCCTCTGCGGTAGTCCTGATTGCTGGTCAAGGATGTGGTTTATTATGCTGGGGACAGCTTAAGCTGAATTAATGGAAATGTAATAGAGATGTTAACCCCTATGTGAACACTCTTCAGAGTGAAGTAACCTCGGTTTGCAAATGAATTACACTAAAGCCAAGAAGGGAGCTTCTTCTCTGAATGACTATCCACGCAAAGGTGTCAGACAATTTAATGTTTAAAGCACGATGATTTTCAGCCTATTGCTTCCATATCATCTTGTTCACAAGAAGATCTCATTAAAAGCACTCCAGGCAAACTATGAACCCCCTATCACTAGTCAAATACACACATCTAAGACTTGCAGGCTGTTGCTGCCTACAAAGTAGCTGCCTGTTGGAGACAACCGGGGTCTGAAACATAAAGGGCTTTACAGCTTCAAAAACCTGGAACTGGAAGCTAATGAAGTATCTATAGCCCAGGTGATACAGTCCTGTCATTGTTAATAAGGGTTTGTCTACAGTGCAAATTTTAAAAATCAGTTTTGCTAATGGATTCATGCACACTGCTCCAGATACAGGCATTTGCATTTTTATCTCGTTAATGTCCAGCTAACATTTGAATTCATCAGCATATCTGTACATTAATGAGAACTATGACTGCCTCCAAAGGACCCATCACAATGCTACCTTCCTGATTTCAGAATACACAGCAATCCTAAAGCAGCTGCATTGAGAACAGCCAAAGATACGCTGAAAACACAGCGACACGCTCAGCTCCTCAGCCCGCTGCTTTTTATTAACCTACTAGCAGGGACTGGCTTGCCGTGTTTCCACAGAGGACAAACCCTAAAAGCCAAAGAGGTGGGGATTTCTGTGTTGCTAATTCTTGTGTTTATCCAAAGGAGAGGCCTATCAGCTGCTTCAAAGACAAACAATGTTTTGCTCTGAACATTATTTTACAGTTGGAAAAATTAGAAAAAATATAGAGGAAAAATAGGCCTGGAAGAAAACGCTCAAAAGCCCTGGCTGCTTACCTCTCTTTGTCTCTGTCATCTTTACTCAAAGAAAGATCCCTCTTCTCGGGCTCTCGCTCCCGCTCTCTGTCTCTGTCATGGTTTGTCACCGAGGAGCTTCGCTCAGAATCAGTGGGCTTGGGCCACTGTGGAGGCGTTGGGAAGGATGGTGGGGTCCGATGGAGTCTGTTCCATGGCTCGTGGGGATTATTGAAATTCTGCAGGTTTGGGCCATCTTTGTGAGTAAAAATGTTGTTGTGAGCTGGAATAATGGCAGGGGGAGGAAACGTTAAAAATAATTCAAACCAAATAATTACATATACATTTTCCACAATGCTAATCACAACCAGAAATGTCCTTTCAAGATTTTTTAATGTGGCACTAATGGTGAGGGGGAGCTACTAGCAGGTGGACACAGATACCTCCAACACTGAGTGTAAGATCCACCAGCTCTTTTAAGGCTGTTGGTGGAGGAAGCTTTAACTATACATCTGAGTAACGCAGAGATGACTGAAAATGCCCAGCTGCTCTTCTCCCCCCCACCCCAGCAAGGGTTCCAGCACAAAAGCAATATTTTTCCTCAGCTCCTCTCACTGGCAGAAACTTTAATTTGTGGGTAGTTACAAGCAATCTGCTGCCTGCAGCTGAGGGTTCAGGGACTTTTTTGTTTAAGAAACCAGACTATTTGGTGGTACATATGTATGTGTATAAAAATGGAGCTTGGCTGTAGGCTTTTCAGAACAGTCACTTGATTTTCCTCCATTATTCTTCAGCTGATTCCTGTGGCACCATGAGATGCAAAAGCATGCTCTCATATGTGTGGCTCTCAAGCATGTCTTGCCTACAGGTAACATGTTTCTGAAGTAAAACAATTTCACACAGGTAATTTAAACTTCAGGCAATGGTTACAGAGGAAGTCTACATGCTGAATTAGAAGAAGCATCAATAGCTGTTCCACTGTGCATCTTCGCCATTGAAGGGTGTTACTTTAGATGCCCATAGGGACCCAGAGCTCAGCGGGGTCTTGCAGCTCTAGCACCTCTAGGAGCACGCAAGGTACCAGCCTTCAGCAGTGAGGAGACACAGAGCACAGCTAGTGATGTCTGTGACATGCAGAAAAGCTCCCACCGCAGAGACCTGGAAATCTTAGGTGCAGTGTTTTCAGATAGGAGAATGGAGGTTAGGAATTAAACTTCTTTAAAAACTACCACCAGCTGCTGTAAATATTAGCATGTGGCTTTTCTGGAAGGGACGTTTGTCTGCAGTAACCCAGCCAGTACTTACTCAGAGCATGACTGCCTAATCCTCCAAAGGCATTGCTGCCTAAGTTCCCAAGGCCGCTGAAGGTGCTTGACCTGCTAAATGGATCTGGAAAGGCAAACAGGGATTTAGCAGGCATTTAGCCAAGAATGTTGGAGAATGAAACGCACCCCTCCCCTTCTAACGGTCTGAATCCAAGTAGGATTAGGCCAGACTTTAAGCTGATCCTTCTCATTGCAAGGTTCTTTGCACAGAAAATTCCCATCATGTTAAAATGGAGAAGGGGTTCAGTGCTCACTCTGCAAACAGGTGCTGTAATAAACTTTTGTATGCCAGTCAGAGGGGAGCTAGAAATTAAGGTCTAATAGCTGAAATTAGGGTGGCTGCTGCTGAACTATAGCTCTCCTTCCTTATCAGTACTCATGGTAGAAGCGTTGCAATTGCCTTGAAAGAAGAACCTCAGCAGACTCCTGGGTCAGCATACCGAGGGGATGCATTGTTTCACTCTTGTTTCTGTAGACAATTTTCTACCTTCTTTGTAATACTGCATGGAGACAGTCCTAAGCTAATTGCTAGGGACATTCATCCTTACACCAACTAAATTTGGCCTGTTTGAGCCAAAATGCTCTCCCGTATCTTTCTTGATCCCAGTGGTGGTGGAAATGATAGCTACTATGACAAAGGGATGGGAGGTTTGTATCCTTTGAGGCAAAAGGTCAATCCTGCCTTTCCTAGTCAAGTATCTGACTATTTGGCTACTGGTACCTGTCTTTATAAAAAGTCTTGCCTTTCAGAGAGGTTTCAGAGATGTTCCTCTCTGAATGGATATAGCCTGACTCAGGTTTCTGCACTCCAGACATGGCTATGGCTTAAATCATACCAGTGTACTTGTCTTCCTTCCTACTGGTCATCTCTAAACAACTCCTCCTTCTGCCCACTGGCTTTTTGACTGTCCCTTTAAAGTCTTTAACGTGCCATGTTAGAAGAGGTGTGCTGCTCTCCGCTTCCTCGCGGATATCCTTGCATTTAAAATATCAAGGCAAATAGCACAAATAGCTTGACTCTTTAAGCAGACAGCTATTTGCTTATTTACTTATTTTTCAATAGCAGTTCTTGCCCATCCCCTTTGATATTAAGTAGCTGAGTGACTCTGTAGAGTTACAGTTGATTTTGACAGAATGTTCAGGAATTGATGTAAATCTGGGTATTTGCAATAGAAGAAAGTCTACTAGGTCATGTGGCATGCCACATTTACTGATTGGATGAGTGTTACTAAAACATTAATCAACAGAGCTTGAACTTTAATTAGCAATGAGCTGCTTGTGAGCTTCTAAAATGAGGAAATTTGAGAAAATCAGGCTCTACTTACTGCCAATTAGGAAACTGAAAGGCTGGCGAAATGTGCAGAACAGCTATTTGCCGGGAACTGTTTGCTGAACTTTAATACAGAACCTCGCCAAGAACTGTTGTAGGTGGGAAATGGTATGGGAGGAGCCCATTTTACGCTGTGGCTTGTTTGAGGTTTGTATAAATCTCCCCGTTTCCTTGGGCACATTCAGCAGCACAGACGGGCTCTACGGGTCACGTTTCGGCTCCTGTGCAGTGTTCCCGAGGTGACTGACTGGCCTGCTCTGCAACAACATCTTCTCTCCCGGGAGAGAGTCTGCTAATCCTGTCCCTCTCCTTTGAAGGGTGGTGTGGGTGGGAGGGTGTCCTGGACAGCTTCTGGGTCCTGAGAGCGTTTAAGCCTCTCCCTCCCTGAGTGCTACAGTGCCTCAAGGCAGGACCACGCCGGAGAGCCAGGCCTGGGTCGGAGGTATAAAGGTGAAGGCAAGGTTTACTTACACTTACCTGCCAAGTGGTTAGTAGGCAGGAAACTGCTGTGGTGAGGTGAAGGACCAAAAGGGGTGGTGGCTGGATGTGTCGCACCTGTGAGAACAAGGTCCCTTTTTAGTTCAGTGGCAAGTGACTGGTGGCATACACAGAGGTCCTGGCCACCACATTCAAGAATCAGATGCAAAGGCACAGGCCAGATTTAAACACAGCAAAGGCAGGGGAAGACCCCGCACACCAGCCGAGCGAGCTACAGGCAGGATTTCTCTCAGTGCCCTTTAAAGGAGCCTGTGGGCAGTAGGAGGCAGGAGGAGACCTTGCACTGAGCGTTGCTGCTCACCTGTAGTAATGAGGAAGTGAATCTCTTTGTCTGGCCTTTTCAGTCATTACTCTGTGTTTACATTAAAAAGGGTCAGCCCAGGTTATGGGCCCAGACAGAAGGTGCTTGGAAGTGACTGATTAGAGTCTATATGAAACACCAGTTAATGACAGGCACACAGGGAACATCAAGCATGCCTCTCCCACGAGAGCTCCATCTACACTCTCACATTTGTCTCTGCATCCACAGGCTCCCCCCCGCGCAGTATTTTTTCCCCTTTCCTAGACGCTGCTCATTGCCACGGTGCCAGGCTGCCTTGTGGGAAAGGAACACCGCTGCGGAGCACGCTGGGTTACATTCGGCTGAGGCAAGGGGCAAGAATAGGCTGAAGCAAGCTGGTCTGCCCTGTATTTCAAGGTGGACCAGGCTAATGCAGAAAATTCTGCTCTCATTTCAGAGCAGAAAATGAGAGATTTGTCTCCTTTGCAGGCAGAGGCCTGCAAACCTGAATGGGCTTGCAGCTGCAGTGTGAAAAGCACTGGTGTTACCTGCCACTGGGATACACTGTTTTTGGAGGAAAATTAACTCCCATGTATCCTGCAAGTGACAGTATGTTTGGGCAATCTCACAGGCCTGGCTTTCACCCCCTAAGATCAGTACAGATGATTTTCAGGATGCACCTAAAATCAACTTTTGAATATTTATGTTTCAGATGTGTGTGATAAAACGTTTCTGTGGCTCCAGTATTGCACTGACAAGACCAGTCCTCTCCAGCTGTGAACATCCTTTCGGTACCTCCTCCCTGCCAGTACCTCTACTACTTCAGACAAAGCAGAATTAGCAACTATCATAACTTTCAGATGCTGTCTGGATGCAAACACACCTTCTGCCTTCCTTGCAGAAAGCAAGACCTGCCATACCTGTGCATTAACTGTCCCATTTTGTTAGAAACTAGTAATTCTACACAATGACAGAAGCAGCACTTTCCTGAGGACATGTCAAATCATGTGCAAAACAGATCAAAACCTAAAGCTTTTCAGTGCTCTTGTCTCGTGTATTTTGTTAGTAAAAAGTTAACCTCCCTTAATACTGGGAAGAGTTGGTTGACCCTCTCCTGTCACCTTCACCACAGGCTTCTGCCTCCTCTGTGGCCCATATAAGTGACTTCCCCCAGTGGCAGACCTGCTCTGCTAAGTTCCTGCCCCTCATCTCCAAGTCACATTAAATGCACTTTCCCACCATATATCATCAGTACTGAAAACACTGTTGAAGGTCACAGCAAAAGTGGGGGAAAATGGAGGGAAGAAATTAATATGCACAGGAGAAAGTGCATCCCAAACAAAGCCCAAACAGTGTTTTACGGAGGTACTGGCCAGTCCCTGACCTGGTCTTCCTTGGTGACAGAGCTCAACAACAGACGGTTGTTGTAAAACACACTCATGTGTCCAGAACATGAGCAGACTATAAAACTGGGGAGGGAGACAGCTCTGCGTGTCCCTCACCAGCTTGGGCACCACAAACCTAAGCAGCCAGAAAATGAGTTGAGGAAACTTAAGAGAGACCACAGCAACGAGCCCTGGAGTTATCTATAAACATTCTGACTGCTCCAATGCTTCAAGACGGATGGAGACTGTCATCTTTCTAATCCTTTAAGATTTCAGAAGGTGTAAAATGGATGGGAGATTTCTTCAAAGGAGACGGCTTACAAACTCAACTACATGGGCTGATAATAAAAAATCCTCCAGAGAAAGCCAGGAGCGGCATTGCAGGCTGTCAGGTAGTTATTAAATATAGCGTCTGCCAGGCAGCTGAACATCCGTCCTGAAGACAGGTGGCCCTAAGATAACTTATGTCTCCCACAGTAACTAGGCAATGCAGCAGAACCAATGATTCACATCAACTGCACGCTTGTTTGATAAGGTGAAAAGAATGCCTCGGATATTGCAGAGTAAAAGATTTATTCATCTATATATTACTGCTGCAATGTTTGTTCACTCTGATAGCACTCTTTACCTAGATTTACCGTGTGATGGCTCTTGTGATTAATATACTCATGGACAAGTTGCTCTAAGGTTGTTTATCTCTAGTGAAAGTTTTCTATTAATTTGCCTTCTTTAATGTATCTATTCCATACTATTTCCCCTCTTGCTTTTATGTATGGAGGACCAAACCATGCTTGCATCTTTAAGAGAAAAAGCTGGAGTGGTGCTTCTCTGCCTGTTAGGGTAAACGTGCCCAAGACAGCCTTCAGTAGCAAAACCGTACACGAAACAAGATTTTTGTAACGACAACACAGGACAGACTGAGGACAGTGATAAGGAAAGAGCTGCCACAGGAAAACAGTCAGAGGTTTGTAAATCAGCTGTGCTTATGCATCCAAGCAGATGCAATAAGTATGTTGGCCCCGTACTATCAAAGTAACTTCACAGAGACCAAAACACAGGGCAGCATCCTACAATGTACAGCTGCTATCAGCACTGATTATATGTGGTGGAAACATGCATCTGATGGTTAAGAATTTCCATCCACAGATAAGGGTGGAAAGACAAACTGAACCACCAGAGGAGTTCCTGAAGGCTCTCCGACATCTGCATTTGCAACTCAGTTCTCACGGAGGTTTCAGCTTGATTCTCATCTGTTGCTTTTCTGTGATGTTTGGCACAAGACTCGTAACACTTCTAACCTCACTCATTTCGACAGGGTTGAACCAAGGCTGAATATGACCTTGTCTGCACCCAATTAGAATGAGAGCATAATATTGCATCATAAAGCCAGAGTAAAGTTCAGAAAGAAAATCACATTAGTTGCCAATTAATTACATACAGAAAGCAAACTTTGGCATCTTAAACACAGAAAGAAAATCTGAAAAAGTCTAGGGGGAAAGTTAAGGTCTGGGAAGAGAACAAATCCAGCATTTGGTAGATGGAAATCTATGAGAATCACACCAGTGACCTCCAAGACCAGAATGTCAGAGTTGCAGTCTCCTGTGGTCAGAGCCATCAAGAACAGCACAGTGAAGCTCACTGCACTTTGGTAATTGCATTAATTGCAATTACTTCTCCAACAGATTAGAAAGCAATTGATCAATGTAAACTGCATTTAATGCTTTTTTTTTTTTAATTCAATATGCCATTTTAAGCCTTAGAGATTGCTGGATTTCATAACACAGAGGGGGATTATATTTTAAAACCAAACACTTCACAAATACACCTTCTGTGATATTTTCAGTGCTGTTACTGAAGTCTTCCTTTTACAAAAAACCCTTGTTTTCAGAAAACAAAAACAAACTTGGTGAGTGGAGGAGCCGAGAAGAACAACATGGCAAATATAAAAGCAAGAAAGAGACTGGGGCCACTTCCAATCCTGTGCAATGGAAACATTTTCAAGTGTTTTGTCAAAATCACTTTTAAAAATCACTCTATAGCCCATTAATCAGGCACATAAGAACCAGCTGCACAAACGTAAGAGCCAACTGCTGCGGCTCAGTGATGTGCAGAGGATCCTGCACTGGAGGCAGCAGCAGAGACCAGCCCAGCAGCTCTGAGCTCCCAGGTCACAGCGGTGACCAGTGCCTCTGCGCCCCTCCAAACCAATCTTGCCTGCTTCAGTATTTGAGGCATATGTAGATACATAGCTGTACGCACACACATTACATTACACTGATTGTTTGGGGGTGTGGAGGTTTTTTTTTTTGCAAGAAATGACAATCTTCCCTTACCTGTGGTAGAAAACAGAGGCCTGGCAAGATCCTGTGGATAATGGAAGCCTGGAAACACTCCAGGGGCAGGAGGTCTGCTGAACAGGTCAAGTTTACCACCTATCTCTAGCTTGTGGGGATCCAGCTGCATTTGCTGTCAAATGATATAAAAACAGTCTTATTATACACTTCCTTTTTCATGGGAGAAAAAGAGAGGGAGTTCAGGCTCACTTCTACTTAGCCCTGCCAGGGAGAGTTAGCAAGAGTGACAGCAGTGTCTCCGGTCATGTACCGCAGTCATGCTCTGACAGCATCTGTAAGGCCATTTCGCTCCACGGCCTCTCAGCTGCCTGCCTCATCCACATGAATGAGGTCTGAAGTGAGCTCTCAGCCCCTCAGCACACACAGTGGAGCATGCAACATGATACACTGAGCACGCTGCACCCCAGGATCAGTTGGCGCTCTCAGCCTGACAAAAAATATTCTGCAGGCGGAAAACTGCCAAGTCTCGAGAGCTGGGTGACGGACTCGTCTGTTTTGCTTCTCCAGTTTGGAAAGAGAGATGTTCCCAGACTATGCCCTTCCTGCAGCTAGTATAGCTCAGTATGCAGACAAGGGGCGAAGGATAAAGAAAACTATGAGACTTGTCCAGAGGCTATTTTTACCCTTCCCCTTTAGAAGTGAGCATCGTCAGAACTGCACCTAAGTCATCCAAGTCTCTCAATAGCGTAAAGATGATATATTTGCTTGTAAAAAAAAGTACAGGCACTAATTACAGTGCACCTACTTAAGCACTGAATAGTCTTCATTAATGGGATAAAAAAACAATGGCGGGAGCTACAAACCCCCCTTCTCCCCCACCATAGAAGTCCCATGATCAGTTATTCTGCCTGCCACAGGGAACTTCGAGCCTGTAACCGCACCCCAAGACACCTACATCTTGTTACCTCTTGAGTTTTAAACCCCCTCCTTCTGCCCATCACCACTGCAGTGCAGAAAGCCCAACAACCTAACACAGTAACTAGCAATCTGCTTGCCTGCTCTATGTTTTGTAATACGTTCTTCACCCTACCGGTCATTTCATTACCTCCTCCACAGGAGGTATTAGTACAGAAGGGAAATGACATTAAACATGTATGCTTTGTAAAAAAATATGGATTTGGGGCACATTACCCTCCCCCTCCCTTTCTTTGTCTCTTTCTGGCTGTGTACTTACTATCTCCTGTTCATTTTACTACCCTTCAACCCAACTCCTTTGCCCTCAGATAAACTTTATGGTTGCTACAATAAATGTTAAGGGATTGCAAGTGTTAGTTAATCAATATAGGCAAGCTTGAGAATCACCAACAGTAACTGCTTCCTGCTCATTACTTAGTAAAATATAATCTGTAAGCCAAAAGACTTGGCTGTGTTCCAGAAACTGTCTGAATTACCTTTATCTTTTGCTGGTGATGGTAGATCTGCCAGGCAATCTGTACATGAACCGCACACCACTTCCCGGGTTTCTGCAATGGAAAGCACAAAAATTTAGATTAATTTATACGTTAGCAATCTACATCAGATAGAACGTTTCATTTCCCTGACTGTCAAACAGGCACCTAAGCAATGAGAGAGGCTGATTACTAAAACGGCACAATAGGTGATCAACATTTTTTTTCTGTACTGCAGCAAATATTTAAATTAAGAAGGAAACAAACAGAAAGAATGTGGGATATCTTCCTCATCTCATGGAGACCTGAGATCCCTGCCTTGTTCTTTCCTACTTGCACTCCCTCCTTCGTAAACCGAAATAAACAGCAGCACAGAACAGTATGCCATGCTTAAGAGAAAGCAACTAACAGTTAACAGTTCTGTTTCTGAGAAGAGCCCTGTTCATTCATCCCTGCCTGCACTGCAGGCTAAGTCATGCGTGGTTATTATGGCTGCTTGCATCTGACGAGGAGAAGGGTACGGACAATCACCGGGGATGAGCAGTCCCACAGCCGCACGAGTTACTGTTCTTCAGCTGAGCTGCGGTACTCACTGTAGGGTGTTTTTGTGGAGCATCAGAAACACAAATAAAACACACTGACCTAAGCCACCGTGAATGTGATCACTGGTGAATGTCTGTCCATGCTCCCAGTCATTTATCTCTGTGACCCTTATTTCATACTGTGAACTATTAATGCACATAAATGGATGCAAAATAAGGTTGGGATTCAACCTAAATGTTATTAATCACAAGCAGCTAAGAGCTAACTATGACATTTTGCTTTAAATAAAGGATGAGTGTGAAATTTTCTGCTGGACATGTTAAATTTAAAAAACACATGCATAATATTTGAAGTGTGTGTGTGTGTGTGTATATATATATATATAAAATCCCCCACAAACCTTACTTACTCTTACTGGAGGCCTATAAGGGTCTGACACCTATGGAAAAAGCAGAAATAAAACAATCATTCTTTCTAAAACTAGCCAATATACAGAAAGGTGGGGAACTTCCTTCCTCTGAACAAGTAAAAGCATTTAGAAAGCAGTGTTCCAGAGAAGTCCCCTGTGACAGAGGAAACCTAAAAGGCTTAAAGACGGCTTAAAACTTCTCTTTCATTCCTTGCACCAAACTCAGCAGAATTTTATGATAAACAAAGCAGCTTCACGCCAGCAACTGAACAGTGCCAGTGCTTTTCTGAACCTTATAATCGCTCTGAAATGGAGTGCATAAAACTGCTCTCCAAGCAATGCTTAGGGGAAAGACCTTGAAGGGGTTTCCTGCCCCATTTCCCTCTGACTTTGTTTAAAGAAGTCAATACATCCCTTTGTATTCACAACTGGTAGAGGCTACTGTTGTCTCACCAGAAAAAGAAACTCCTGTCCTGACTGCATGTTCCAAGTCTAGAAGGCCAATTTGATCACCAGCTGCTCTTGTTTTTATGAGCAATCACTGTGTTTACTGTAAAACCAGATAAACTGAAAGGAAGGTTATATATTGTTGCCTACCCCGGGAGTCTTCTGCAGCAGCGTATGGTGGACTGTGCCTGGTCTACCTGCTACATCAATAGGGTTTGAAGTCTGAAAGACAAGAATAGAACGTGAATAATACTGTATCATACCAGTGGTACATTTAACATCTCTATCGGATGTTAACAGCATTAATTAGTCCATGTTTGCACTGTGCTTTGAACACGCATATTGCTACATTAGTGCTAAATGTTATCTCTTACTGACAGCCAACAGTGTTTAACCACCATGTCATCTATTATTATTTAGCAGTGGTACTACAGCAGCACCCCTAAGTCCCACAGAAATCACAACCCCACCGTGCTATGCAGTATGCAAGTGGGTGAGAAGAGACAGTCCCTGCCTCCCAAGATTATTTTTCAGACAAAATAGGCAGGCAGTAGGAGAGAGAATGAGAGAGGTGGACTGACTCCCTCCATGGTTCAGGCAGTAACCAGTATAGCAGTCAGGAACAGAACAAGTCAGGCATCAGAGTCCCATATTCCATCTATTGGACCATGGCCCCTCTCTGACTGGGGCCAGACAACATAGTGGCTAAAATGGCAACAGCCCATCTACTTGCTTCGACAAGGCAAAATGAGAAACCTTAGAAGGTGCTTGTGGGTCTTTTATAGCTTTGCATTGTTTATCCCATCATTTTCCAGCAAGAATACAACACCTCATTGAATGAATCCCTGTTCCTCCTCCTCCTCCGGATCCCACCTGTTGCCCTGTCCTAGACGATCCCAAAGAACTCGTTCATCTTCTCACTCTGGCATTCATCCATCTCCCACTCCCAGAGCAACTGCACCTGGTGCCTCCACGCAGCTGAGTGCAGAGGGGTTAAACCTCATTCTCCAAGAGATTATTTCACTCACATTTTAGGTCAAATTACAGTAGATTTCAAACAGTCAAACTGTACAAGGCATGAGTATAATCATGGGTGTGGGAGGAAAGAGAGGTTTTAATTTGTCTAAGGCTACGTAACTTCCAGACTCAATAAAAAGAGAATTCTTGTGTGTAGGTAAGTCAACGAACTCCCCAGGCAGATCTGTGCTCTCAGGGCCTGTCTGACAGCTGAGGTATATATAAGGTGGCAAATAAGTTACAGCTATCACACAGGCAAGAACTTTAAGATCAGAACATGTTAACAGCATGGTGTCATCCTGTCCCTTTGTCCCCTGGAGAAAGACGTGAATGCTTCCTCCAGCAAAGTAAACCGAATACTTCTGACCTTTTCAAGTTCTTGGCTTGTGAGAAATGGCCTTCGGGAAACTCACTGAGAAGTTTACCGTCAGCCTGGATTTATGTGCAGTGGATTTACACGCACAGCTGTAGGCAACTGACACGGGAAGGGGAAAAACAAAACCAAGACCTCTGCTTTGGAAAGCAAGAAGTGCAGGATTCACTGTGCCAAAACCAAATCATCAGGTCTGCAGTGATTATGAAGGCTTTAGTCAAACAGCTTGGGAGGGAGAGAGCATGGAAAAACAATGCAGTAATGATGACCAGAGTGGCTTTGCCCAGCAGTTCAGCTCTGTCTCCTCTAGAAAACTGGAAAATTATGTGCCAAAGCAGCAGATCAATTTTTCAACCTATCCCGCTTTTTTTCTTCAGATGTTGGACTGCATGTAAATACAGCACTGTCCAGCAATCAAGTGATGTCAGTGATTAACCATGGCACCAGTCGTGCTGCTTAAACTCAAGCTAGCAAATGTTCAATGTATCTATCATTAAAATGAATTAAAAGCTAGTTACAACACAGCACTAAGGACTGTTTAAAAACGTCTGTGCTCACTTTTTCTTTCTCACTATGTAACACCTTCTCTTTGGTCTAACAGAATTTTACAGTGAGATAGCATCTATAGAGCTCTGTAATGAAGATGGAGACCAGAGGAGCATGCTATTGGTGCAGCAGAAGCTCCTCATTAACAGCAGCCTTATGGCAAAACTGAAGCCCGTCTTCACATTAGCAACATTTTGCCAATTCCACCTTATTTGTGCAGCTCCTTTCCTTGGAAAGTCAAGTTCATACCCTGAGAGCTTGGGGTCGGTCTGTAGGGACTGCCCTGGCATTCCTTGCAAGAATAGCAGCAATTAACACTGGCGGAGAAACTCCATCAAGAGACAGCTACGTTCTCCATCAATCATAGGATAGCTATGCTCTCCATCAAGGGACAGCTATGTTTTCTCCCTCTGCTTAGACGCAACTGCTCTTCTCCTATGCCTATAGCCACTACATGCAGACCTCTTGTTGAAACAAGCCATTTTAGAGACTTCGCTACTTGCAACGTATACGGAAAATAAAATAATGTAAGCGATTTGATGGGCACTGAGGAAATACTCCAGCTTCCATCAAAACAAATTCAGTGAAGTGGGAAGGTTGTAAGAGGCCTTATTTGCAACAGTCGCTAATTACTGACTTGCGCTGATGTCAGTGAGACTGCCGAGGGAAGCACAGCCCTCAGCCCTGCTTGGTACAGTTACGGAAATGACCTTCCCAGTGCGAACAGAAACGGCCCAGCTACGGTGCTGGTCCTTCAGGTCTTCTAAGACAGTAGCAGAGCTCGATGGAAATGCAGTTCAAGATAAGAAATCTCTAAAATCACAGTACGCAAGGAGGCTGAACAAATGTCAACTTACAAATGGAGTAAATGCTCCATTTTCAAGCAAATGCTATACAGATATAATGCATATTTCTTGTTTGGAGAGATTTAACAGTTTCTGTACATTTAAAAATAGTTAACAAAAAGTCTGGGAGAAAAACCAAGTAGTGCACACCACAGAATTCATGGAAAATGGTGGTTATCATGGCAACATTTCCAAATGCCAATCAGTGCTAGTTGTAATGATATGTTACAGCTGCAGTGCACCTTTCAAACACACTATCTCAAAGAAGCTTTGCAGGCAATAATCAACCCTTATAAAACCAACTGCAAGATAACTTTATAGATGAGGAAGCTGAGGAACAGAAGATTTAAGCGACTTGCCCAAGGTCAGACAGTGTTGGAGCTGGGAATAAAAATTCAGCTCCTTCAAATTGTTCTACCCATTTATAGCAGTCTCTCCCTATTGTTCCCACACTTGTACAGTCAATTTCTCAATTTTTCTGGGTATAAACATGGTTTATCTTTTGCAATCTCAGACCATTAAATTTATAAAATGATTTGGGACTCATCAGTCTGTAATTAGCTGTAAATATTTCAGTCAATAATGCATTTGACTGTATGCTTCTCCTTCAGTTTCAGTTGACCTCCCAAGTGAACCACTATATCCTTTTCCAAGGAATGGTCTGTTGTGCCAAGAGAAAATTTCTGCTAAAGTATTGGCTGCTTTGTGCGGAGGATGTTCACAGATCTATGGGGTGATCGCTTCCAACCCTGTGTTGCACTTCTGCTAGTTAAATCATGTGCTATAAAATCACCAGAGACACGACTCTGAATACAGTTTCTCTCGCAGCAAAAGAACAAAGCCTTCAGAAGAAGAAGTTTGTACCTTCGGTTGAAATGCTCCCTGAAGTGACCCAAAGGGACCTGAATGTGGAAGCATGGGTGGCATTCCAGGCATTGCTGGAGGATAGGTTGGAAAGAACTACAAAAGAAAGAGAGATGCTTATGTCACAGGACAACTTGAACAATAATGGAGGTAGGCGCCAAGCCTGGCACATACAAAAATAGTACTGTGTTGAACGAGTGCCACAGTGAAAATACACACTAAATTTGCTTTCAGAATTTTTAAGAGCAAAGCCAAAACTTGGAAAATGTGCTCGTCTGATTAATTTTTTGGATAGTGCTGAACAAATGTGCCTTTAAAATTTGTGGACTATTGCAGGAAGCACAGAGCATTCACCATTTTTAGAGGAATCAGAATAATCGGGGTTTTATGTTCACTTTAGGTTAACTTTGCGTTTTTCTTCAGTAGCAAACAAATTGATCCTGTTTTGAAATGTGACCTGCTTTAATTTTCAAAGCAAAAAAGAACCACAAGGTGCTGCACTGCACACTAACCACAGGCAACATGCACACCACCTTGTAGTCGTGGTAGGCTGGGTTAAGTTTTGCTTAGGCCTCTCCTGAGCACACACAGCGGTTTTACAAGTCCCAAAACATATTGTTTTTGTGCTTTGGAGCAGTGGGGAGCACCAGGAAGAAACCACCAGTCTGACTTACTCCTGTGACCTGAGCAAAATCTTGTGAAAGAGCCATGCACTCCGGGCTGCTGCACTGTGAGAAGCACCAGCTGCAAAGATACTGCAATGACCACTGATTTAGCAATTTCTGCGCATTCCCTGCCATCCCAGGCACAGCAATATAGAGCCGCAGCAGCAGAAATGCAGTAGACAAAGACTTAAAAAACCAAAACAACAAAAAAAAAACAACCCAAAGAAAAATTTGTACCTTAAAAAAAAAAAATCAGACGGAAAAAGAGCTTTAGGAATGAATGAATCAAAACACTACCCATCAGTCGAATACAAGCCAAGGAATTGCAAGCAGAACCATTAACAAAGACACCACCTAGAAAGGTAAGCACTCACGTTGGAATGTCGAAAGTAAGGGTTGTCTAATTTGGGAGCGTACTTGTCAAACTGGAAAGAAAAGAGAAAAAAAAGGAAACGGGTGAGTTTGGTTTCAGCAGTAGCAGATACGTCAGGATTTGAACACAGACAAATAATCACAGCCCATTTGTACAGCATTTAACAGAGCAGAACTGACTGGTTATTCCATACTCGCTCATCAGGGAGCTGACTGATTTCCCAAAGCTAGTGGAGACGGAAAGGTGCTAGGGCCCAGGCGGTGCCGGGTGCTGCTGAGTCTCCCTGCAGAACCCTGTCTGCAGGCACTACAAGATGTGGTTCCTTCACTATGACGAGAGCAGTCCTGATATCTGCAGCACAGCAAAACGCAGGGAAGCCCAGCTCCAGGACTAGATCTGGGATCTGTCCCAGAACACTGAACTAGATCACGAACTAGAAGGTAGGGAACGTTTTCCATTAGATCCCAGTGTCTACTGTGGGGTAACCAATAGCAACTCCCCGTTTTCTGGGTTCAACACCACAATCATTACAAAAATGTGCTTCAGATGCACAAATCTCTATATATTGCCCCTCCCCTGCAAAAGAGAGAGCACCCTGGAGAAAAGCTGATTGTTAACCTTTTCCGTTCCAGCATGGGGTTTTAACACCTCCATGTGTGCAGTCTGTGCCCCATACTTATTTTTTATGACCATGTGTCCCGTACCTCCTTGGAAGCCAAACCAAAGCATATATACATTGCATTTTTGAACAGTATGTACATTCTGCTGGGGAGGAGGGAGTGGGAAAGAAGGCAGGGAAGGGAGCTGTAGGACCCCATGAAAAGCTGCTTATTTGGCAAGTCAGCTGCTGTTTCACACTCCTCTATGTGCAGGAGAGTAGATTTGTAATTTCATTAATTACAGTTATTACTGGAGCCATGTCCCCTCCAGTGTAAATACCATAAATTACCAAACACATGCAGCTGTAAATTTCAACACTCTTCTCTAGTGTTGGGATTAGCAGACCTGATCTAGTGGAATATAAGAAGATGTGAGTGAAATATAACAAAAGAGCCTTGCAAGCTGTTTTTGCTATGAAGGCTGACATCAACGGGCACGGGTGGGAGGGGAGGGAGCTGTTCGCAGGATCGGATATCAGGATTCTTAAATAACACAGGAGGTTTCTGAGAAAAGTTTCACGATTGTTTTACACAGACCAAGAAAAGAGGGGAAGGTGTTTACACACGAGTACATTGAGCAAACACCTGGGGCTGGATTTTGGGTGGATATTATTTTTAATTGTCTCGCTGCTAAGCAGATTACAACCCAAGAATGTCATCGGGCAGTCAGCAGTGGGAAAGAAAAGTGAGAAACATTATGCTCCTTAAGTTCTTGGTAGTTCTTCCCAAATACTGCTTTTGCTGTTTCTCCTGCCTTTTGCCAGCCTTAGCAGAAGAGGGCTGTTTCTACATTTTGGACACAGTGTGAAACTGAGAGGGAGAAAAAAGCTGAATCTTGTTCTTTCAATCTCACAAAGTAATTGCCAGAAATAGGGAGCGAGTGCATTTTAAAGTACTGACAAAATCCATTTGTAGCAGATCTCTAACAATTTTGTAACAGCTGCAGCAAAGTCCCATTGTGTTACGAGCAAATTCAATGGCAAAACACTAAAGCTTATTACACGGCCAGGAGGATCTCTCCCACCAGAAGAACCAGCCACACACACAGATTAGTGCTTGTTGATGTAATCAAACAATAAATGCCAAAATCGGTATAGATTAGGGAATTAGGAGGAAGGGGGACAAAACTCATATCCGATGAGATGCTGCACCATGGTGAGAGCTCCAGGTAAGCAAGTATGGTCTGCCCCACAGCAAAGAGCTGTGGGGATCGCGTTTGGCACTGGAGGCCACCGGTCTCGTGGTGTCCTTGTTGGTGTGTTTTGGTGTGTCACGGCACCTGGCTCTGGGGAAGGGGGAACCGAAGGACACAGCAGGACACACAAGAAGGGAAACTAAACGGATGCTGGACTTGTCTCATGGGTTCGGTATCTGCTCATGGGTAGCAGCATGGGGGACCTGGAGGTTCGGTGTGGAAGCTCTGGGTGGAAAGGGGGTCCCTTTGGGAGTGCTGGGCCTGTCTCTCCAGGTCTCCAGGTCGGAGGGGCAGGGACAGCACGCCTGGCTGAAATGAAGAGGACTGGGTTTTGTTTGACAAGAGTGGGTTAGGCTTTTTGACCAGAGATGCTCTACTTATCCTCACATTTTGGGCTGGGGTACGCACCATGGGAGGTGCAGAGGGCGGCATGAGCGGCGTCTGGGGCAAGCTGGATGGAAAAGGAGTGAATGTGTGCTGGTGGGTGTGTTGGTGCTGATGCGTGTGTTGGTGCTGGTGAAACTCCGCTCTCAGCAGCGGCACCGGGCCAAGTGAGGCAGCGGCCCGGTCCGAACTCTGAACCAAAAACCGGTTGTTCAGCTCTTGCCTGAGCAGTTCGTGATCTAGAGGAGAGAGAGAGAGAAAAAAAAAAGACACAGAGGCCCGTGGGCCTGTGAGTACCACAAAGACGGAGGAGAAAGAGTCAATATTCACCTGGCATTCCCTGTTTCTGCAGGTCATGCTGTGGTGGTTTTCTACGTGAGGACTCATTGGTGGAGGTAAGAGAGATGCCTGTGACAAAGTACCAATCAGAATCCCCGAATGAGGCTGGCAATACATGATTGGTTGGTTGAATGATATCAACAGGCTGGTATCTAAAGGCAAGAGAGAACACCATGAGTCATCACAGCAGAAAACATCATCGGGGGCGTCAGCAAGCATCCGCCCCCGGCCCCCCGCCCGCAGCCCCGCTACCCCCGCGCAGCTCCGCCGCCCGACGGGCTACTCCTCCTCCCCGGCGCCTGACGGCCGCGGCACCGCGGTGTCTCCGGGAACGGACCTCGGTGGTCTGGTCTCGCGGCACGGTGGCCGGACCTTCTCGCACCAGCACGGTGCTGGGGAGCACCCTCGGGGACAACGGCTCACTTTAAAATGAGTAATACTGACCTGTTTCCTTTGCAGATTTGAAATTCAGAAGCAGACACGTACACTGAAAATGGATGGTGGGCCTAACGCGCGTGTTACACTCTAACAAATACGTACTTCAGAGGTAAAATTCTGACAAGAACTACAGTGCAATGAAGACTACCATGGATTTGGGTGGCTGGAAACTACCTGCTTGGACAGCCATTTCTCAACTGATCCCCACGCCACCCTCCTCCTCAGCCCTGGGACATGCACACAGTCACCATGAACATCCATCCTACAAATTGAGGCCTTCTTCGCAACAAGGTTTTTTCTGAGATCTCAGCCCTTTCCTCAATTTCTAACAGGCTATAATTGTCACTTTTTGTCCCTGCCTCCAGCCTTTTCTCCTATGAGAAAATATGGAGGACAAATCAGTCGGACGAGGAGAAACATTCATCTGGCTGAAGATCTCGTGAAGGCTGCAATGACTGCAGAAACAAAATGTTCCACTGTAAGACATGTGACCTCTTCTCAGCATCTTCCTCTGGAAGAAAACTTGCACTGAATCTGAATGTGGTTTAGGGCAGTGGAAGGTACCAGCACTTTAGAAATGACATGACTGAAGACAGTAAGGACAAATGTCCACTTCCCCAAAGCATCTGCTGGTATCAATTAAATCCATCTGTGATTTTGCCTAAGAACAGGAATCAGCACCCAACATGTTTGGTATTTTCTAAGCTGAGAGCGACCTGTGCCACCAGCTGTGGATGACATACACCTAGTCCTGACTGACCTACTTGTTTCTGAATTTACACGAATCCACTCCTTTCAGTGTCACACTCCTTTTAAATTACGACACTGAACATAAAGGGGCAAAAGAATGTATGTTCTGCAGGAACATTTTCTGGAGTAACATTAGAAATGTTTAAATCAATCACTTTCTGAAATGACATGGTTAAGATCTTTAAAACCAGGCACTCTGATGGGCAATTTCAAGGTCTCTACTACCACTTAGAAGCCTACATCCCACTGGAAGTCTTTTTTGAAATAAAATTTTGGGTGATTAAGTCATTTGCTTTTCAGTAATAAATGTACTGCTAAGAGCAGGTACTGTGTACTGCTACAATCTTTATAATAATACAAAAGCAAAAAGTACATATACTTGTGATACTGAAGCCTAAGACACTGGAGCAAATGAGTCTAACGGGTTCTCCTTGGAGTAAGCAAGCAAGGAAAAAAAACCTAGGCTGAAAGCACTTAGGTCCAAAACCTGACCTCTTCAGAGAGTATCAGTACAATTTCCTATGTGTGTGTGTGTGTTTACGCATTCAAATCTGTCATGACTTAAAGAAACTGAATCCTTCTGCTAGCATCAAGATAATCCACTTTTCTGGAGGGAGAGATAAAAGCGAGTTGGCAGTTGCAAGTGCTCTGATATCCAATTTCGTTAAGAGACTTGAAGTCAGACTGATAGATTTGCAGCTGGCTCCAGCACATAGCCCTGTACCACAACTTTGGCCTTGTCAGGAAAAGAAAAGGCCTGGAGATGTTTGGAGAAGCAGTGTGGTACCTGGAGGAGTAAGGATGGGACTGCTGAGTAACAGCCCAGCTCCGTGAGGGGCTCTGGGCAATGTTGGGATCTGAACTAAGTTCTTGTGACGCCTTGTCCCATGGGTCTGGCCACGTAATAACACAACTAGGAGCAGAGTAACTGAGCAGCCCTTTGAATGCCCAAACACTACTGCTCTGTGTGTGCACACGAGGTGGGCAAGGCAGAAAAAGGTCAGTCCTGCTACTGTTGCTAGATACCCTCGTGTTCAGAAGAGAAGACGCAAAGACTGTTGTTTCCTATGTGTATCCTACATCAGGGCCAGCCTTGGCACTCTTGAGTAGAGGGCAGCAGCCCACATCAGGGGTGCTCTTAAGTTATTTGTATAAACTTTCGGTTTCAAAAGGAAGAAATGCCACCAGAAATGCATTCCTGTTATTCACAGTCCTGAATTCGTACCATCAGTGAACACAGGAGCTCCGAGCTCTGCTTCTCTTCTTGGTAAGTGACAAGTGTGCCAAAGTAAATTAAAAGCTAGAGCACATTTTCCTCCAAAACGGGAGGAGAAAAAGATGACAAAAAGGAGACTTCAAAGGGCCATACCCTCTCTGATGGCTTTTCTAAGCTGGTGCTTTTAGGGAGAGCACACATGCGCTCGAACGGCACAGCAAGGACCATGGTGCTAGCAGCAGTAGGACCCTAGCTCTTGAGGGCTGCTGAGCGGTATTGTTTGCTTCTAAGAAATGTTTACGTGAATGACAACAGAAGCTCCTGGCTATGCAGTGCTCTGTATCGATTTTATGATGTGCCAGTTTGCAGGCATTTCATATAGTGCAGACAAGAGGCATTTCACTGTCTGCAGGGTTAGACGCCCAGACCTTTCCCTCCACTAACTTCGGCTTCTCCTGCTTAAATTGCAGAAGAAATCCTTTTAGTAGGAGCAAGACTGTTACCGTTTCCTGGCAAGCTGCTGAATGTGAATAGGTCACTTGATCTTACACCTCCTGAAGTTAATGGTGAAAACATACTTGCTTTCAGTGACTGCAATATCATGCTTTTAGTGAGCGCATTGCTATTTCCTTCTGCAATACCTTCAAAGTCTCCATCACAGTAGTTCCTTTGCCTTAAACAGGGGAAGCAATGAATAGGTCTCCCACAGTGCTGCCAACATCTTCCCAGCCATGTGGTTGAAATTCTAGATGGTGCCAGGGCCTGTGAAAGCTGGCAGCTTTGGCCTATGTGGTCCTGCTTCTGGCTAGGAACCCACAGTACTTTTGTCTATCATCATTCTGAGAGCTCACTTTGGACCATTTCACGTTTTTCTTTCATTTAAAGAAGCAGTTATAAATAATGGGACATTATCTAGCTCCTGGAAGAAAAAAAGGGGATGCGAGGCTATTAGATTTTTCCGCAGCAAACCAGCCCTCTCCCTATTCCTTTAACCGGCTTCACAGGAAACAGAGGGTGCGTTTTCTGCAAAATGCTTGTCCGTTTAATCCCTGCTGAGTTAGTTGTGGAGTCAAATGCCAGATCAAAAGGAGGCCCCAGCAAGTGAAAGTTGCAGGGAAGTCTCCAGCTGCCAGGGTCTCTTCCAGGGACAGCTGTAGGCTAATGGATAAGCTATAAACAGGGCATTTAGGGCCAAAGTGACAATAGAAGGGGGGCTAGGGCGAACAAAGGAAACTTTTTAAGAGGATGCAAAGACAGTGAGAGCTGAACAGCAGAGCTTGTCAGCTGAGCTGCCTCTGCCTCAGACAGAAAGGCCGAGCAGCCATGGGCACACAGAGAGTTTGTGGTGCCGCAGGCAGAGGGCCTTGCTCTGCCGGTGGGACGTGGTGCCTGTTGAAGGATCAGAGCAGGGGATCAGTGTGGGGGGCTGCTCACTCGTCACTCAGAACAAACGGCATTCCAGGAAGATTAGAAACAGTTTTTTCAAGTCAGTTCTAACAGCAGCAGCTTCCATTAGAGTGGGCAGAAAGAAGGGGAGAACGGCAAACTGTACATCAGTCCTTCACTAATCTAAAAAAATGTCTTACGACTGTGGAACATCACACTGGACAACTCATGGCCCAAAAAGGAGATTTCTGGTTTTGGAAAATTTGTTTCGAAGACTTCTCATAGGAAGCTACAGTGCTGTCTCCACAGCCTCTCACCTGGTAAAGCACATCCCGGTCTCCTACCTGTTTCACGAACACTCTCACAGTTCACACTGCCCGTGGAGGGGTCTGTGTTACTTTATTTTACCTGCCCACCAGCCAGCCCTTCTCTCAACACCCTCCAGTGCATGCACAGCAGATCAGCCCTGGAAGAAGAAGGGAACCTACCCGCAGGGTGACCTGGTATCACGAGGCTGTTGGTAGGTAACGCTGGTGGAGGTGGCAGCGTGGGTGGGGTGGCAAACATGGCCGGATGGTGCTGGTGTTGGGTCTGCGATCTGAGAGAGAAGTGCGAGGTAGCAAGATTAGAGATGGAGAGGGGCAGAGCCGGGCCGGAGGAATGGTGCGGAGGAATCTGGGGAGAGAGGGGAAGGTGTTTCGGGAGGCTGATGCTTGTTGCGCTGCTAGCACTGCTGCTCCGGCTGCAGGGAGAAAAAGATGGGGGGAAAAGCGGGGAGAGAGACAGAGAGAGAAGAAGAAAGAGTGTGTTACAATACAAGACTGAAACCGTGCAAGAAATACACCACCAGAAACAACACAACTATCCAACACTGATTTCCCAAGCTTATGGTTTTGGTTTTCTTAATAATGGCAGTGAAGACAGTAACGAATCTTAACGAACTTCTCCAACAGGGCAGGACGGGACTCCGGCCGTCTGGAGTGACATTTCCTCTGGTGCTTGAGCAAGTCACAATCTCAGAGCTATCTATGACATACTGATGAAGGCCACAGACGCAGCTTGATTTTGCACCTTTATTTAGCCTCTGATGACCTTGCAGTGGCCATGCGCGTCCTTGTGATCATACGACACAATTACTTCAATTCCTTTTTCTGTAGCTCTGGGTACACAGCAGATACAACTTGGTCCCAAAGTCAGACTGTGCATCTGCTGTGCATGCTGTGTAGTTATAGTCACACAAGCATACAAACACACCATGTTAATAATTTTTTTCCATAATAATTCTGAATTTTACATCAGCATCTTCTATTATTACAGCTCCACTGCAAGTGATCTAATTTTTGTGGGGTGAAAGGCACTATCACTGCAGTTATTCTTTAGTATAACTCCCATAATACCAATTATTTGTTGCAGTCTAAACCTCTAAGCTATCTTGAATAGTTTGAAGGTATCAGTCGTTTATACTGTGGTGGTATTTACAGGATAAAACCACAACAGAGCTTAAGTATGCAGGATACCATGAAATACACATTAATGACAGCTCTTTGTACTCCTATTTGACCCTTGTGCAGCCAAATATTATTTTTTAAATCAGTTTTCTCATCTTGTTTAAACTAGCCTAGTTCTGGTTTGGGAGGTAAGGCATGTTTTCTGTACCAGCACAAAGACTATACAGGTTCCAGCGGACTGGATAACTCTTTTCTCTAGAAATGTTTTATCCATACCATTTTCACCCATCCCACTTGATGGAGGCTATTTAAACAGGGAAGCTAAGCCTTTTGCTCGATCTGAACATGTCAGATTGAAACAGATTTCTCAGCCTACACGGGAGTCCTGTTCTACAGGACAGCATTTTCTGGTATAGATATTGCTCTTTTAATGCTGGTGAACCAAAAAAACTGTGATAACCATGAACAAACCTACTTCAATGGAAGTCTTTCGGAATATGAAACAAAAGAGTTGCTCAAACTCAAACCACCTTAAATTTCTAAGGCAAGAACTAGCCAGCTCAGACAAGACAGTGCAAAATTCCACTAGAAACTGAACCCAAAGGAACTTTATCCCACAGTTACACACACCTTTTTCCCAGAAAAGGAGCATTTATCACCATGTTTCAAATGCTGGGAAATCCAGCCTGTGGAGTCAGCACAGACAGTCCAACACCCAAAACATGGAGCATCTTACCCAGACGGTAAGAGTGCTCTTGTCTGGCCTCCCAGCAATTTTGATCCCATTTGAAACAAGCTTTATCCCGGCAGTAGCACAGAGATGACACGCGTGTCCCTGTCCCCTACCTGATATTATTGAGTCCGTTGTGGGCCACCTGGTGATGCACTTGGTAATTGAGAGGTGGAGGGATGTGGCTTGGAGGCTGGGTCCGAAGCTCGGGTATTAACTGAGGCTGCGACTGCGGCCGAGGTTGAGGTTGCGACTGTGGCCGAGGCTGCGGCTGAGGCGTGAGCCTTGGTGGTGCTGGTGCTGAAATCACTGGCTCCTTCTTCAACAGTGGGCTTGCTCTGGCGCTCGACGTGGGCGCTGAGGAAGTAGAAGTCACAACGGCAGCTACTGGCTGGGGGCTGGGGATAGGCAGGGCGAATGGCACGTCGGTGCTCAGTTCCCGGCTCCGCTCTAGCCCAGACACCTTTGGGACATTGGCTGCTTTCACTTCTGGCTTGTCATTCAAGGTGGGACCTTATGGAGCAACAAGAAAAAGAACAAAGCGCGTGCTGAAAGGTCTGCATGTGTTTCTCTGCTTGGTAGAACATATGCCTGACAGAAAACAAGTCATGTTTCAGCTTGTGGGAGCATCGTGGGAGCACTGCTGCTACAAGATCAATGTGTGTTTGTGTGTCTGTCCTTCCGCTGCCCTTGACTGGCCAGTCTACAGTACTTGTTAGCATGTGTGTAAGAGACTTAGCTGTCACTAAATGAATACTACAAAGAACATACAGCTCTGTGACTTCTACAGATTCCCAAGGGTATGTACAGCAGGACTGTGAACGTGTCTCAAGTTACTGCTACAGTATTTCCTGCTCCATGTAAGTTTTAAGGCTGATAATGAGCTCATGAACACAGGCCTGGTCATTAAGACATTTCATTTTCTCGACACTCATCCAAGGTAATCTACGTGGTGTATAGGCTCAACTCCAGCTACAATGCACCGTGACCCAAGCACTGACCATTAATGGTAACTCCACCTGGCTTCTAGGGAGGAGGCTACCTGGGATCTTTATGCAGCAAGGGACAGGACAGTTGTGCTGTGAAGCTGTGCCATTGCTGTGCCCTGACCACACACTTGTGTGGAAGAACAGAACAGAGAAGGCTGGAAAAAATGAGTCAGAAGTGCAGTGAGCACCCAGGCGTAGTCCTGCTTACCCTATAGCACAGTACAGCACATACCTGTAGGTACAGCATGTCAAAACTATCTGGAATGCTGCGACCTTGCAAAATGCACCCGTAGTGAGAATTCCATATGGCGTTACTCCTATGATGCCAAGTATTCCTTTTTCCAAACTAAGCTAAACAAAGCAGCTGAAAGGGTTAAAAGGCTAGAAAGGAAATGGGAGGAGGGAGGGAAGGAGAGAGATTTCAGATCAAGCAGTATCCAAAAGGTCTAAGACAAATGAAGAGACCAACACGAACGTGACTCAACTGCCACTGTAATTCCCTTTTTGGCACAATCTGTGCATCCTTGAGTGCACATATACCCACAATTATAAGAAAAGCTGTTTGTGGGTTACGAGAACTAGTGTTGTCTGTGTGTTTCACACGGACACAACCCATCATGCACGCACAACACTTCTGACTTGACTTTTAGGATACCTGCCTTTATTATCCACTAGAACGTGTTGGGGGCTGTTTGCGTTTAGCTGGCTTACAGACATGCAAGAGATGCTACCTACACTCATTAACATACTCCCAAAATCCTCACAAACAAATTCCACCTTTGAAATTTTCCTGCCTCATCAAAGGACTGATCCAGTTCCTGATGTAGGAGGTGTGGAAATAACACACAACACACACTGCGAGCTAATTCGGGCCATGCAGACACTCTAACCAGGCGTTTGGAAACGCAACCTATAAGAGGCCAGAGTCCTCACCGCCACTGCTTTGAGGACTTGAGAATCACCATGCCAGCACTAGATGAGAGAACAGAGATGAATCAGAGCCTGTAGCACACCAGCTCATCTTCTGTACAGAAAATGCCCACATGGTGATGGCATGTCTTTCCTTGAGACAAAAGGCAGCTCCCTGCACTACTTCTGGCTCTACCTGCACTCTCACCATTGCATGATTCCATCCATCCATCCATCCATCCATCCATCCATCCATCCATCCATCCATCCATCCACCCACCCACCCATCCACCCATCCATAACGTGAAATGAGAACAAATGGAAGCATATGAACTGTATCAGCTGAAAGTGTGTGAGGACTTCTGGCCTCAAACTCAAGAATAACAGGAACAGAAGCATTTCTGAACACCAGTGCTTTGGCTGGAAGCAAGCACAGAGAGGCCTGTACTTTCCAGCACCTTGTACGTCTTCACAGGTTTGACACAATGTCTGGAGGTCCTAGATTATTCCCTACAACAAATATAAGGCTAACACTTGTTTCAGTGGATTTTTTTTTCAAATATGACTTCATACATCACAGGCACCCTGGTTTTGAAGGTGTAACTAGACTTGGTTCCAATGTTATTTAGAGTGACAAAGAATTTATTTCTAAAATAAAATTCTCCTTGCTCTTGTGCACCATTATTTTTTATAATGCCACCTACGCTTGTAAATTTCCCTCGGGTTTTATTACTAACAATTGAAAAATTGTCACTGACTAGTCAAGCCAGGGGTCCCCAAACTGTGTATTTTGGAGCAAGTATCTTCACAGCTGTAGATCCCACTGTTGTTCAGGAGCTACCCATTAAAAGCAATTGGGTTTCATTCCTGACCATAGGTTCCCTGAGAGCCTATTAGCTCTTTCCATCCAACAGGCCTCCTCCTACAGAGTTAAACTTCATATCGTATAATTACAGGCAATGTAGGCTAATGGGGTATATTCAAAACACACTGGCACCACAAAAGTTAGTTGAGTAAAAAGTCAATTAGATCCAAAACAAATCAATAAAGTCCTGCATTAAAAGCAGCTGTTTGACCAGTTTTATGTACAACTATTGATTCCCTGTGGTTTCAGCATTAGTTCTCATTTGCAGTTTTCTCACAGCAAAAGCTCAAGCTCCCTTGTTGACTGAACTGACCAGCCAGCCTGGTTGTATTAGTTAGTACTAGGGGTACATAACTAATTTCTGCTGCCAACTTGCATCTCTCAGGTTGCAGTACGGAAATGTTTTTGCGTTTCACTCTCAACAACAATGAAAACAGCTAACTCCATGGAGTAACTGTCCCATGCCTTACACAGCGACACCCAACACTACCAACGCTTAACTTTCGGGGTCAGTGCCCGTTTCCAATACCCAGTCAGTAGCTAACCACGGTCCAGGTCTCCAGAAACCTGACACTTGCAAGGCCATTTTCTCTGTGCAACCAAAGAAACAATGAATTTTGAAGGCTACAATTACCTGGTTTCTTAAGTTCTTACCAAGATCTTTATCATGATCCTGATCACAAGAACCTCCAATTCAAGACTTTCCTCTCCATTCACATGAAAGTCTCTGAGCTACCTTCCCTGAAATCCCTCAGAAAGTTAACTTTAATGATTTTAACAAGAGATGTTGCCCATTCTGAACGGAATATCAAACTCTAGTTTCTCTCTAGGATGCTTGAATGTCCCTCCTAAGGGAACTAACTATGCTTTTGTATGCTCAAGTTCCCTCCAATCGATGAGGCTGACTGCTGGTCACATATGGAAATATCCCAAGAAAAAAACCCGAATACTCCTTTTTGTGCAAGCTGGATCAGGTTTCATCGAGATCCTTTCAGAAGTTTCTGTGCTTCAGCTCCTAATCCAGTCCTTCTGAGCAGACAAACCCGCAGAGCCGAGCACAACTGCCCCAACAAAAGCACAGACCCACCAGACCACACCACAGTGTTCTAGAGGCAAAAATGTGTTTATTTTTACCAAGTCCTAGAGTAATTTTCATGTTTAATGATAACAGGCTGAGCCAATTTGCCTAAGACTTGACAGTCAGCTCCAATAATTCAACCTTAATTAAACGTGAACGCATGTCAGTTCAGCTCGTCCCTTCACAGGAAATCTGACATTTGCAATGATTCATGTTTCAGCCATGCTATGGGAAGGCTGGATCACATCTGCCATTCTCCGCCATGCAGAGCGCTACCCCTTTTCAGCATGCCAACTTTGTTTATTTTCTAACCCAACACTTTGGACGTCTTCCATTGAGAGGTTTTCTTAAATGAACAGACAGTGAAACATGTCTTGATTTCATAGGGATGAATGATGACTGAGTGTGAGATGGAAGAAAGGACTGAAACTGTTCTAACAAGAAAAATAACAACAACCTGGGACTAGTAATTCTTGCCTCCTTGATCAACTGATTTGTCATTTGGAGTGTTGCAAAATTTCAGCCTCCCTGTGTGTCAGGCTGCAACCCATTCCAATTTAACCTGGTAAACATGAAAACTTTTAACAACTTGTAAAAGCACAAAGAACTTCAGCTACTGCTGCTGCTGCAAATCTGTTGAAACAAGAGTTGAAGTGAACTACAGTTGAATTTGTTGCAAAAAGTGTGTTTCAGAAGGAGCTACCTGAACCTGAGAGACAATCGGCATGGATCCAATACAAAACTTCAGTGAATTCAGAATCTGTGATTGGAACAAACACGCACTGCCCATCCCCGTGGCTGCACAGGGTGACATGCTTGCTGGTGTGTAGCTACACAGCATTGCAGGCTAAATACAATACAGAAAGTCCCAGACACAAATTAAACCTTTCTGTTACAGGAATTTGCTTTCAAGCTGATTAAGAGTAGCTCAAGTGCAAGGGATTAAACATGTAAAGGCTGCTTTGAGAACTCCAATAAGCAGTTACTGTGTTGTACAAACAGTACTTAGGGCAACAGCAGTTCCAGCCCTGCCTCTTGCTCTTTGCAAGCTACTGGTTGCTGCTGAAAGGGGACTGTCAACACACGTACAATGCGATTGGAAATAATCTAATCTTGCTTGCACGCCTTTCCTTTGTCTCTTGAAAAAAAAAAAGTGGAGTCATTCAGATGTCTTTCTGCAGTCTCCCTCGTTGTATTCAAACAGCAAGGGTGATGGGGTGATGTGAGAAAGAAATTCCTCTCCTACATCCATCAATGACATCTTTACCAATGGCAATTTCCCAAGAAACACAACCACCACCATCTGCAGCCCATCTATCCACCCTGTACACATCCTTGAAAAGAGACATAAGCCAGGCTGGCTATGATGAACCCTGCTCCATATTATAATTCCAGCAAGAAACACTGCAAAAGCATCACCACAGGAATTACAGGGACATATGTGGCAAGAAGCTGAGTATTTCAGAGTTGGTTGATGAGTCCCAGAGATGAGTTTTGAACCATCAGCACGGGGAATGAGTACAGAGGAGCATAATTTTACAGCAGCAGGTCAAAACAAAGAAATAACTAAAGGAGCATATTCAATGAACTTCAGCAAACTGGTTTTTTTTTTTTAATTGAGCTTTTAGAGTGCTGCATAATGTATTGTGGATCCGCAACATATACAAGCACAAGAAACAATAAAGCATTTTGTGTTGGCAATGATAGCACTGAAGCTGGCAGAGTGCTTACAAGTGGAAATCAATATTTAAGTGCTAATTCTTTATCCTCAGCTGGCGTTTGCTTTTATACGGATGGCTTTTCCATTGCGTTTTAGGAAGGTAGCACTATTTAAGATATTAGACAATTTGCTTGGTCTGCAAAGGTAAGGCAAGCAGAGTTCCAACACAGAAGCTATCCAACATATGGGGCACCAAGTCCCTCCACCCATTTTAATGCAAATCAGCTTAAGACAAGGAATAAAGACTTGGGACTTGCACATTAAACCACTGTCTGGAAGGCTTGGTGGTGTGTAATGCAAAGCATTTTTATTATTGTGAAGCAAAGGCTAAATTTTCACCATGACCGTGGTGCACTGCACATGTTAGGTCATGTCAAAAACTGTTCCTCTGTGACACAGGCTCCTCAGAACATCACAGGCCTCTGGTGGATTTTCCACAAATAATTACAGCGTTTTACAGAGGAAAGTAAACCGAGTGTGAGCACAAATCCTCACGCCTGGCTTTGAACCCGCGCTGCCGAGCGCAGCCGCCTGCGTGCAGGGGGGAGCCGGTCTTTGTTCACGGCACGGCTCCCCCAGCCATCACCCGTGGCCGAGCACCGCGGCGGCTTTCAGCGGGAAGCTCCTTCCACAACCCGGTCCGGATTCGGCCCCTATCACTCAGTTCATTTGTACAGACCTGTCTGTCAAGTCAAATCGTCTCGCCGCAACCTGAAACACCCTCCGAACAGCTGCCACTATCAATTACTCTCCCAGACAGCCTTGACTATCAGGAAGAGAACTGGAGCGAGCACTTGCCAGTTTTAATAAACTGTGTTGCCCAAGTCATTTAACCTGCTAGATTGCTGTATGCTGGGGCTGTAACAAGCCTTCAGCTTTTCAACCTAGAAGAAAGCAACAGTGGCAAAAAGCTGTCAGCTTGGTCCTCAGAATTAACTTCCAAGCGTGTCTTCCCCCCCTCCCTTTCTGAAGCACCCAAGTTTAAAAGTAAAATATCTTCAAGTCATTTTCATAATGCCACGACAAGGAAAGCATCTCACATTTTTAACACAAAGCCAACGACTCCCAAGAGTGAAGAGTTGTCATGCTCCACGATTTTCATGTCAGAAGCACACCTGAGCAGAGCGAGCTCCTCGTTCCTCCTACACCTACACGGACGTTCCCGTGGGCACTCCCCAGCGCTGGCTCTGTCCGTCTATCCACCACCACCGCCCCAGCGATGCTGATGCAGCCGAGGGCTTCAGGATGCCCTGACCCCCTCCAGGTCTCTGCACCCACCACTGCAGACCAGCTCCTTACGCTCTCAGCACAGTTACAGTTTCTCACCCAATTAAAAACTCAAGCTTGGCAAATTTACATTTACTCCAGTACTTTCAGAACCAGTAGGACAGATTTCCTAAAGAAACATTTATTTAGAATTAAAACAGTTCCTTCCAGATCAGTGTTTTCAGCTTGTGTCTCACGTATATACCTCGATGTCTGTGAATGCTAATCAAAAAGAAAAGGTCTATTGACATGGGGATTAATTTGCCATACAGGAATCTGCACTCCACTAGAAAGCTTACTGGACTCTGCAAATCAGACAGAACGTTCAGACCCACTGTGCTGAATGTTTTCCTTAGCCAGCTATGTAGATAAGAGCCTTTGTTGTGAAAGCTTGCAGCACAGAAAGATTTCCCCCCCTCCCCTAGAAACTGAGAGCAACAGCATTAGGAGCTACGGACTTGATGCCGATTTGCTGCTTTATGGTTCTTTAATGGGATGTTTTATTCCTAGAGATTTGGGAGCTTTCCATGCTCTATCCAGGCATGTTAGCTGTAAGCATGCATGACGACACTCCAAAGCTGCAGGAGCTGAATGAAAATGGGTGCCAAACACAAGGATTGGGGCCAGAGCATAAAGGAGAAGGATCACCATTCAAATCCCCCCAAAGTAAGTCACACTGCATTTTCCTAGCAATGCTGCTTCTGGCAACATTTCAATGCAAAGCTGAAACTGGATTTGCAGCTAAAGCACCTACTGTGGATGCTGGCGTTGTAATGAGATTGAAAGTTTCATACCAGCTTTTAATCTGGGGCTATAATGGTGGATCAAACGCTGCAGGGTTAAATCTCTTCAGCGCTGCTCCTAAGCAGATGCTGGATGCCTAAAACCCAGTGACGTAGGAGCCGCTCTATTGCACTGGCCACAGACTGTTACTAAAGCTTCTTGTAGTTACTTACTAAGGGTGTTTTTGCCTTGACTTGTTCTGGGTTTTTTAATGTGTGATGGCATATTGTGCACCTATTCTGACTGACAGACAAGCAACAAGGTAAAGAAGCTATTAGAAAGACAATCCTCCCCTCAAACACATAAAAGCAAGCAAGCACGAATACTCAGCCCCAGATTTAAGCTTTTAACAGACAAACCCGGCATATACCAAGGAGTCTTATGATTTTAATTAGTAAAACAAGGGCAAATAATAAACCATCAACTACTACATTACAGGAGAAAATGTACTACTTTTGCTGTTTGAAATCCATATCGATTCCCATCTAGCTTGTGAGTTATTAATCACTCCAATTAAATCATGAACACAGGTCTTTATGCTGAAATTGAACCCCCACCAATAGATCAATAACTCAAACCTCCAAGAGCAATTACTGCTCAGCATAACAGAGCAGCTTACTACAGAGAGCTCCACGCAGACCACAATTCTCTCTGTCATATCTTTCACAGGCAGTGCAAACAAACTGGGGAAAAAAAGATTTTATAACTATTATTTTCAAAATAAACAGACATCTGCTTAGAGTTACCTAATCTCTCTCACATCACAGAGGCAGATCTGCCAAGGTCACATTGGAGACATGATTACATTTTTTCACAATTTGTTATTCTAGCAAAGCCCTGATAAGATTGAACTATTGAAGTTCACACTCTGGTTTAATTTCAAGAGGTTAAATGCCAAATCCTTTTCTTATTGCTACAAGGAAGGGATCTGCCAGGCTGCATAATACCCTGTGTGGGCTAAGACAACAATTTTGTTTCATCTGCACAATCTTATGAAGTTTGGTTTTGGTTTTCGTTTTTTTTTTCTTTCTTTTTTTTTAAATGACATCAGAGAACTCCAAGCTCCCAAAGAATCATTTAAAGTAAAATCAGAAAGTGAGACTGTTCCGGGGGAGTGTGAATGACCTTTCAGACCTTCCAGCCTGGAGAAGTTAAGTCAATGGCTGGCTGGGAAAGCACATTTGCTAACCAAAACCAGAAAAAGGCAAGAACAAACATTCTCAAGCACCAGATCATCTCTGCTGGGAACAGGCGATGATTAGCCTAACCAGCCAAGCGTATGCAGGGTCACAGAAATTCCCTCAGCCTTGGAAGATAACTGATGCTTGTCCTGATGCAATGAAAAGAGGAACCATCCGCGCTCAGGCTCCTGAGTGTCTCCGTGGTGCTGCTTAGCTCCCAGTCCTTTCCAGGGGAAAGTGGTGTTTCTGCACACATCCTTGCTTCTGACCCACCGGCCCCTTCAAGCAGGCCCCTGAGCGCCATCCATCATCCTTCATTAGGGAAGCTATTGGCAGCCAATTAAGTGCTGATGGACCCAGGCCACTGAAGCTAATCAAGATGAGTTCATACCCTTCAGGCCGCAGGCACTGGTTGCTGTCTACCAGGGGTGTCACATCACTGCTTCTTCCCCTTGCCCCTCGCCGTTGGATATGTCGAACAGCCTGGGCGCAGGCTCGGTATACGCACATACGCATGGAAAAATGACACCAAATCAGGCAAGGCGAGAAAACAAGCAGGGAGAGGGGCAGCACTGCTGCTGGGGGCTCACCATGGCTTTCCATCACCACACACACAAGTTGCTTTTACAAAAGAGAGGGAGAGAGATTATCTATTCTCCACTGCAGCAGAGGCAGAAAGAGCCCGGACAAGAGTTTTCTTCCTCCCTGAAGGTCAGAGACTGTAACTGGAGTTAGAAAGATCAAATCATGTTGTGATCTCTTCTCTGGAATGTGGTATGCGCTACTTGTGCTCAAAATCCAACATCCTACACACATCTTCTGAAAGCAAGCTTACTTCTGGTCTCTAGATGACTGCATGCATCAAATTCCGTGCTCCAGGTTGGCTTTCCAATCATTTTACTCTATCTTTTACATGGAGGAACACAAACAGACACTTCAACACAGAGACACACATCCAAATTCCACCCCCAGACAGACACATATGGATTCAAAGTGGTGTTTCAGGGCAGAAACCCTATATAAACCTATAGCAATCCTATATAAACCAACATTTTAAAGGGAAGGAACCCACTTTCATTTTCACCCCTTCCTGAGTCTATAGGTAAGGATACATTGAACCACGTCTCTCCACTTAAATCAACAAGTGAGCATTACTTAGAGCAGTGAATTGCTTTTGACAGCATGTGGGATCCCCTCTCCCCAGAACTCAAAGGCCGAGCTGCACACCTTCTGTTAGGCTCCACTGACACCATTCAAAACCACTGAGCGTTAATGTAGAACAGCAAGGGGATCCAGATGTGCGTGAAACCAGCTGTGACAGACCTGCCCTCCTCAGTTCCATACAGCAGGAAAGGTCATCAAACTTCGGCTCACATCAGCAAGAGCGAAGAGTGTTTCAGCGGAAGGCTGCTGCAGGTTCTGCGAGAGGCAGATCCTGTTTCATGGAAATAATGGTGGCATCAAACCAGCCATGCAGCCCAGGAAGCCAGTGAACATCTTCTACAGGACCAGGCAGAGGGATGTGCAGGACACACGGTTGCAGAGTGAACTTGTGGCTCTGGTGTAGAGGACAAAAGACGCCACGGAAGTAAGCTCACCTCTAGAGCTGTGCTAAAGGCAAGAAGCCACAAAACCTGCCTATTCCCCACATGCTTTGTGCCTACCAAACCCACTGTTTCAGCACATCATACTTTGTTTAGGAGGCTCTGTGCTAAACTAGGCCATTTAAATTTTCAGGGATAACAAAGACTGCAGTAGTAATTTCTAGTGGATTTAAGTCTGCAGCGGTCTTTGCTAGATGTCAGAAGACTGCAGAAAAAGACCTATTGTGCCTGTGTGCAACCAGCATTTGAAGTGTCAAAATGCTTTTCTGGCCCAGGAAAGTCAGAACTGAAAGATATAAAGGGTGGCAGAGAACTGTTTAGAAACTACCTCAGTAACTTGACTAACTTCTATACCCTATTTACGGCTGGAGTTGTGAGAATGGAAAGGTCTGCTGCAAGGTGACTTAGTCTCTGCTAAACAGGAACAGAAAGGAGTGACTGACCACGCACATATTAGCAAAATCCTGTCTTAGGTATTTGTTAAGTCCAGCCCTCATAGTTCAGTAACTGCTGTCACGTTAGTGCTAACACGCTTGTAATTTGGGGAAACCATGTTTGACATTCAGTGCTTGTCAAGAGGGGCCAGCGCTTCCCCACCAGCAGCTCCCCATACACTGCAGCCTCCCGCTGCCCTCCCTCCCCTTTCCCAGGCACAGGGAGGCACCTTCCAGCCAGATCCCTTGCTTAGATTTAGTAGCAGCAGATTACTGCTCAATAATAACATGTTTGGCTGTTGCCAAATTGCCCCCATTTCACTGGCAGTAGTACCTCTTTCCATTAACTTTGTAGGAGGCTCTATGGTCAAGACAAGAGAAAAACTGGAGGAATTTTCCTGCAAGTCCAGGACTAATAAGGTGTCCCACCTCACTCCTCTTTGCATGGTCAAAATCCAGCTCTTGTTAGCATGGCATCTTAAGAAAAACTGAGATATTGAAATTAACAGACTGAATACATTCAATGACATTTCAAGTTGCATCATGGATAATTAAAATATTTAAGGGACAAGCTGCAGGTTGTTAATCAGGGAACATTTACTTGAACGGTGTGTGCCCTTTGGATTTGGTCCCTATGGCAACCAAAGACTCAGTTCAAAAGGATGCGCTGGAAGAAGCATGTCAGGAGCTGCCTCAACATTTTAATTCACAGAATGAGCAATGACAAAATACAGCTACTGACAAGCACAGCACAGACAAAAAAGGTTTGTAAACAGCATAGGAAATCACAGATGGCCTTTTGCTTTTTATGAAAAAGTCCACTCTTCCTTTAAACACACCCACCCAGATCAAGAAAACTGGACTGTGTTGCACATGGGGTGTTGAATCACATGTGCTAGCTACTGGTAATCAAAGTTTTATGGTAGAGGAACTTTTCTTCAGTTTCTAACTTCTCAGTCCTTGAGAAATTGTGATGGTGTTTCCACTCCCCACATTGGAAGTTGTTGCATCAAAATCTTCAGAAAAATCTTTCCCGTCTCACCTGGCTCAACAGGAGACAAACTTTGAGAATGCAACAGCACGTGTAGGGCAGTCTCGCAGCATGTTCAAGAAGGAAACTGTGAGGGGTGACCGGCTTTTCCACAGGACGAGTGGCTTGGTATGCGATAAGGAAAAGAAAAGAGAACTTCACTGCACCACAGAAGGCAAACTCCTTCAGCATGATCTCAGAGTGTGTGAAAGGCAGCTGTGAGGCTCCTTCCAGCTTTCTCCTTTGATGAAGTGTGAATGCTTCAATGGGCAGTAGAAATTTTGGAAATACTTTGGTGCCGGAAATGCTTGAGGATTATGTAAGATCTGGCATCTAATAAGATCTAACAGAGGAACATTGTGTCATGCATTGCAATGGAATCACACCCTATTAATGAAAAGGTACTCTTGAATCTCTTCTTGCATGAGGGTTTATGGCTGTGGAAAGAAATCTCACAAGGCAGCATGGGCTGCTGCGATGCCAGCCTGAAACAGTAACTCAGGACTTGTCAACCCCAATGCTTGTTCTTCATTCTTCTTCCTGCTGGCTCCTTGGAGTCCCTTTACATCCACTGTAACGCCCTGCAATGACGGTTAGGCGTAAGCACAACAATTTCTACAAGGCTGCTGGACGGAAGCGGTACCTTCAGCTGCAGGTTGTTGAGGCCATGGAAGACTTGTGATTCTGGCAAGCATGAGAACAATTCACTGTTGTGAGGGAGAGTCATTCAGCAGAGCATTCCCTGCTCTACTAACTGCTATTTTTGGCTTTCTTGGTGATGGGATTTGCTGGGAGCCCTATAGCACACAGCACCGTCCTCTCCCACTTCCCGGGCAGAGCCACAACTCTCACAATCCTCATGTTACCCTCCGAGCTGGAACTGGGCAGCACTGCCATGTTGCTAACCTCCATCTTAGGCAGCAAACAAGTACAGACTCAGACATCTGTAAGGATAATCACAGGAATTGTTTCACACAAAACTGCTGCACATTTTTGTTTCAGTATTGGGCGAAAGATAGAGACATGTATCTGGGCTTAGCCTGCAGATACTTTTCCAAGACAGTAATTGCTGCATAATTCATATTCTTGTCTTCACATGTTTGCCATGTGTACCACCAATCCTATTGAATTCACTGTAAGTTTTTCCTTCAAGTCCTCTCCATGTCACAGTTTTTCCAAAGAGCAGAAACACAAACAAGAAGCAGCCCTGCGCTAAGCAGCAACTGGAGTGTGGCAAATTCCTGTAATCCCAGGTTCTCGCACATCAGGAGGGGAAAGGGGGGTCCAAGATAATTCTTGAGAGTTTCCACTCCACATTAGCACAGCAGACAACATCCTTCACTCATTCTATCTGTACTTCCCTGCAAGCAGCTCTCCATGAAGTCGGAGCTGAGCCTTCACGTCACTGCCCAGAGCCACCTGCTCCCCATCAACCCCAGGTCACACAGGCTGGAGGAGTGCTGCCCTCTGCATGAGGCAAGGCTCACAAATAGTAAATATTTGTGACCGATAGGAAATCTCAGCACAGTTAGAAGCAATTTGTAGCTTCCGCACCGAAGAAGTGGCAGCGATGATGCAGATCCTCAGCTCAGCCTCTCAGCAATGGTTTGAAGCACCCTTGCTCATACTGAACTACCTGGAGATTACACACTAGATCCTTGCAAGGAAGGGGATTCCTTCTTTTAAGAAATGTATTTGTTCTAATGGACCCAAAATGGTTAATCAATCCGACGACTACAAACGAAATACCTCATCTCTCAGTGGGCAGAATCCAAGTTTTGGTGCCACTAGTTTTGGTTTTGAGGGTACAATGTGGTTTTGGTTTTGAGGACAACACTCCAAACAGCCAGCAGTTTTTTCAGAGAACCACCTCCTCCCACATCAACATATTCATTTGCAAAATCTATCACATATGTTGCGTGTAAACTGGCTGAGAGTTTGATTCAGCTTTGACAGCAGAAGAGCCTCTAGTCCAAATATCTGAAAGTAATAAAATCCACACCACCCTCCTGATTCCTCATGCTAACAGTGAATTGACCTATATTCACTTTGCACTGTCAGTAGTGGGGAACCTACACAGATATGTAACCACAACTACAGACAAAATGGAAGGAGCATCAGTTTCTAACATGTCTCAGTTTAGCTTCCTCCTCCCTTGGTTTGAAATAAGAATACTAACCCTAAACCAAGCACTCTGCCTTGCCACTAACTTTCTGCTGTAACAAGAAGGGAAACGGTAAGCCCTGTTCAGCTCTCAGATGCAATTGTAACAAGGACCACAGATGAAGCTGGAGGACCAAGCGCCCTTATGCCAGAGCGCTGTGGGACGGGGACACTGCATTGCAGAAGAGAATAAACCTGTCTGGCTGGGCTGCGGTGCACCTAACACCGCACAGCATCCTCATCCTCCTGCCCTGCCTTCTTGCTTTTCCAGCCATACCCATTTTGGTTTTCTTGGGTGTCTAATCAAATTACAATAGCATCTCTTCCTCTTACACAGAGGCATGTGCTTGTTCCCAGAAGATGGAAAACTACGACTGGTCCATGCTGGGGTTGTGGACCTCACAGTGGGATAACCATCACATGAAAAATGCAAGCAACAGTGCGTTTGTTACCTGCTATGCTCATGGCTAATGGAAGTGACTGCACTATCACACCCCATCTTATGATCGCCCCACAAACAGAAATTATGCCAAGAGGGACAGAGCACCCATTATGTCATATATAGACATGGAAAGCAAAGAAAATTATGGAATAAGCCCTTGCAGACAGTAGGTGTTTCTGTGTTCTAAAGAACTTCTCCCCAGCCCTTTGTTTCCCAGGCAGGCTGGCTCAGAGCTGGACTGTTCCCACAGACACCAGAGCTCTGTAGCTGCCTGCGGCTCAGAGTAGCTGCTCTCCATGAGTACGCTTCTTCTCACTAATTCATCAAAATCGAAACCAGATTTCCCTTATGCTAGGTGCTGCACGTTTCTGAAAAATCCTGATTTCTTCTAAGACCAAACACAATCCAGGGTGACAGGAAGGAAGCAAAGATATTCCCCATCATGGAAGGAGGAAAAAGGCACCAAGGGAGCAGTCAGCCTCTCCGATGCTCCAGGGACTAAAGCTTTGCTGCATCCACAAGATAAATCCACCTTCTCCCCCTTTTCCCGCAGCAGCACAGAACAACTCCCCCATTAGCAGCGCTGGATGCCAGTAAAGGTCTCCCTTTTCTTCCCCATGTAAGGCATTTCCCACCCCTTCATTTTATAAATTACCAAAACAGACATTTAAATGTTCGAGAGTAATCTGAACACAGTATTCACGCCTTGGGCATTTTTATGCTCTACAAGAAGAGAAACAAAAGGGCCTCATTTAGTACCTCCCTACAGCATTCCCTGTTCCTGCTCTTCCCTTGTGAATCTCCACAAGCAAACCCCCAGCAGGTCAAGGCCCCCGCACCGCCCTCTCCCTTTTTAAGAGCAAGAAGGGCTTTTAAAGCAAACCTCACTGGCTGACTGGGACAGGTGGCGGGAATCCTTTAAAGGAGAGAAAAACCATTTGTAACTAATACAAAGAGAAGAAAATTCTGATTCCCGCAGTTTTATTAAGCACCCAGGGGAGTCCTTAGGGCGGCAGGCACATCTGCCGCTCCTGTGTGCTTTGGTGGCTTCCGCGGTGCCCCAGCACCGGAGCCACAGGGTGGAGAGGATAAATGGCCCCGGTGCACCTGCACCCCCCGCCTCCCGGGATGCCAAGGAGTGGGCTGGCTCTGCCTGCTTTATGGGGGTTTTATGAATGCTGCATCAGCCTCAGAGCCTGATGGGCCAGGCTAGGGGCTGAGCCCGGCTTCTGCCTTGGATTTTGAGATTTAGCTTTATAAAACCAGCAGAAGCCTCTATCTTCTCCAACATACAGAGCACATTCAGAAACCATCCAACGTTTGAACAAAGTTTTGTGCTAGATCAAAAAGCCAGACCTGCAAAACTGTCCCTGGGGCTTTGCTTTTATTCCTTAAGAAAATCTTTCTCTACAATAACTTTCTGATGCTCAGTTTAGGACAGAAACATCACAATATACTGAGGCTAACAATGTACCTTAATCTCTTGCCTTATAATTGACATGGAAACAAATCTAACTAGGAACAGATCCCCAGGGCACAGCTGGCAAAAGCTGGTTTGCTGTGTGGCACTTGGAGACAGCAGCTCTCCTAGAAGGCAGGGACAGAACTGCAGCCCCAGGACAGCAGCTCACTCCCCACCTCCCCTCCCCAGCAGTGCCAGCCACCCTTCTTCCTCCCTTACTGTCAAAAATGAAGAAGAGAGAGGAGACAAGCTGAGAAGGATTGGCCAAGACTCGGGAGTGAGAATTTAAAGCACCCTCCCGCGGCTCCACAGTCCTGTTACGGCTGCTCCCTGTGTGCAGGGAATTAGGATAAGGTCTCCAATCCGGCTATGAGCAAGGGAGGCAGAGGAATAGATGTGTACTCAGGTACTCCTCCTTTTCTGTATTCATTGGCAAGCACAAGGTACGGAAACATCCATGGCTAAGAGCAAATGCTGGAATCCAAGCTTATCTGGACGTGATCTAAGGGATGCTTTGCTACGATGTGGCCAACGCAGCTGTTTGTTCAAGAGTTAAAAGGAAGGGATATTTCTTCCTATGGAGGAGGACCAGGAAATTAAACCTGGACTTGGCTCAGACCTCCCTCCCCTTTCATATGCATTTCTCTCCACAAAGAGGGGGTGGTGGTGGGCTTGAATATTCTCCAAATGTCACTTCCCTTTCCTCCACAAGTAAGTTACAGAGAAAAAGGTCTGTAGTCCCTGCAGTCTTCTACAGATATGCCACATTCTGGAGCTTTGGGCTCCTACTCATTTGTTTGTTTCTCCACATCCATTTAGCCTGTTCACAACCCGCACTGAAGCCATTTCAAGACGCACGTGCCCACCCCTCCCCATGCATAGCAGCGGGTGATGCCTGCATGTGTGTTTGGTGACATGCTATCGCTGAACAGTTTTTCAGCAGCCAGTCCCACAGCAGGGCCAGAAAGTCCATTTAGTTTGTAAGTCTACAAAACCTGGCATACACCTCTACAGAGCCTGAAACACCACTGCAGTATTTACATCCCTGCCAAAGAACCACAGAAACATTTATCACTATATGGTCAAGCTCTACGAGTCACATACCAGCACCAGCGTCCTGGAGAAGCACTGTATCACAAACAAGCGCCCACTTCAAGTACCTTTGGGGTAGTCAGAATGTTGTGGCTACACTGAATTAGTTTCTGACCAGAAAAGAGAACACTTTCTTCAATCACGCTGTAGAAATGTTTTCCTTAGGGCCAAACTTCAGAAATATTCACCACCCGATATTGAGGTTGGTTTTTCTAAGAGCTAAGGATCATAAAGTAGGCACGTGTTTAAACAAGAGGTCATTATCCACCAGCTCCAGGGCTCAGTGCAAGGTTCTAAGCGCAAAGCAATTTGAAAATAGAGCTGTTAAAGCAGTAACAGTAGTTTAGAGTAGTTTAAGTTTCTGTTTTACTGATTTTTCTGGATAAGATTCATAGGGCTATCAAATTAGCATCTGGATGTCTTGTTGAGGGGAGGAAAGTCAATAATCTAACAGGCCCATTTTGTTTCTCCTTACTGCCTCCATCGTGTGACTGCACTGATACTCAGACCGGAAGGCAAAGGACAGGAGGACAATGCCCTACGGCAGGCGCCAAGGCCCCTGTTTCGTGTGCCGTACAGCACAGTCCAACAGATGAGATCTGAGAAACAGCAATCAGAAGGAACTGCTCCTGCTCAAGATGCCGTGATACCAAAGGTTTTGTATTAACTTATTGGTTCCTGACACAATTATACAAAGGGAGATTTTTCAAAGGCACAAAGACAGCAGGAGATGAAGTGAGGATTTGACCCAAATCTTTAAAAGCCTTTTAATGACACAGTTCACCTGCACCCTAACCTGGAAGCTTTTCAGGACCAACAAAAGTAGCGAACAACATCATCTGCTATTTAAATGAATGTGCTCCATTAACTCTTTGCAGGGAAATCTGCTTTACCCAATACCCACCTCCTCAGTCTCTCTAGCTTCACCTACCCCATGTGGTAAGAAGAGAAGCTGCTTCACACCCTTCCCTCCTCTCCCTCTCCTCTATCTCCAGACAGTACATCATTTCAACATCGGTTTGTGCTGCACGCAGAGCGCTCCATGTCACCACAGACGGAAGGAAAGACGCCTTTCCATCCCCACCTCTGGAAAGATGCAGATGTGGTAGGAAAACCCCTGCAAACTCCCCTTGTTCTCTTTGAAACCCAAGGAGAACAGATGAGCAGCACATTTGAAATTAATTACAGCAAAACCTACTGCATTGTTCTCTCCTCCCCTTCCTTTTTCCCCTGACCCCTCATCGCCGAGCTTTCACTGAAACCTCTGTGGCGTGTATATTTTCCTAAAGTCGCCGGGGCCAAAACGGTACAGCTGAGACATTCACAGAAGTCAAAGAAAGTGCAGAGCCAGGTTAGTGCACAGGGGTACAATAGTTCCTTAAGAGCGAGCGTCTCCCCTGCCGCCGCCGCCCTCCTCCCAAACCTTCCCTCTCTAATGAACCTTTGGTGTCTGTCCACAAAAAACAAACATCAATCAGGCAACAGGCTGTTCCTTTTCCCCTGTTGCTAGTCTGAAATAACAGTCATCCCCCGCTGGGCTGGGAACGCCACTTCCCTCTCCAGCTCACATACGGGATAATAAGGGGGAGGCGAAGGAGGGAGGAAAACCCGCTCCGAGGTGCCAGAATACACAGTGAGCCGTGCCTTTCGGAGCCAGAGAAAACTTGGGAACACAACATCTTTTGATTCCTCCTGCCCCACTGGGCACGTTAATTATTTAATAGTTGGCTTGTGAATTGATGGTGGTGGTAGGAACAGGGTGGAAGGGAAATCAGGCTTCCCCCCTGCCCCAGTCCCCTCCTTGAGCTGGCAGAATAGCGTGCATGTGTGCATACACGCGCGTGCACGTGTGAGCCTTCAGGCACGCCTGGGAGCCTGCTCCGAGCTGCGTCCTCCCTCCGCTGCTCTCACAAGACCCTCCTTGTTGGCTTGTGACCGCAGCGGCGATAGACAGCATGGGACGGCATCTGGATCAAATGAGTTATGAGGCAAAGGAACGCACCCTGTCTGCTCTCCGTTTGGAGGCTGATATTTTTCACGTATTATGACTGGGGGAAGGGCACTTTGGAGTTTAGATTGGATTTCAACAGAGTTGGAAACGGAGCTGCAAATCAAACAGAGATCGGCTTATGATTTGCAACCAGGGCTTTATAGGTGTCTGAAGCAACACTTTGGGAGGAGCGTGGGGAAAAGGAGAATGTAACTACATCTCATTTGGATGGGGAGGACTCGCAGATGTTAGGAATATTTTTGATCAACAGCTTTCCTGGCGCTGCTTGTGGTGGAATCCACAACCTTGACGGCTAGCTGAGTAAGAAAGTGCTGGCAAGCTCCTGTCTGCATGCAGGCAATTTGCAATGCTGCCAGTCAATATTTCAGTGAAAACAAAATTGCCGGGATCATATTAAAAGAGGGGAAAGGGGAAAATAAAACAAAACAAAACCCAGCCTTCCCTTTTAAGTGAAACTCTGATACGACCTGTTGGGGAAGACCCTTCCTCCCAAAACACAACACACACTTTCTTTGTTTAAAATTAACCCACTGTGATGGGGGTCCTGCTGGGAGCACACAAAGACAAGCCCGCCAGCAGCAACAGAAGCAGGCTCAGCAAGAAGTGGCTTTACACAGGGACACCTGGGTGGCATGTTTAGTACCGGCCTGCAGGAAATGATGCAGAAAGAGGTTTATAGTTGTGTCCATTTGGCGGAGGAAATGTATGCAGCAGGCACAGGCCTGAGCCAAAAAACCTGGACCCAGTCCTCTTCAACTGTCAGGAGGGGAGAGGAAGGGATGGGAGGAAAGGGCAGCTTCTGTAGGAGTATTTTCAAATTCAGGTCTGGATGTAGCCATGCTGGCCTACTCTTAGGTTCAAACAATGGTGTTCTTGTGGGAGACAGCAAGTGCTGGAGCCCAGGCAGCATTTCTCACTGGACCAGTCTTGAGATGACTGACACAGGCTCTCTGGGGCATCTAAGCATGAGGTACAGCTCTCACCACCATTTGGAGTATCTTTAGAGGGTCTCCAAATTACTCCCATCTCCCACGGCTTGCAAAAGGGTGCTCTGCTGCTCACAGCCACTGGAGTCAGGCCCTTCTCTGCCCTGGCCGCAGGACTGAGCTTGGCTGACTACACTGCCACTACCAGTGGGGAGCCCTCAGACGTCTGCTTAAGGCTGCTTTACAGCATGTACTGCTGGGATGCCATAAAAGGTCCAGAAACTGGCCTGTAACGCAAAAATATTTCAGGCCAAAAGGTACATTATGCTCAGAATATTTGTTCATTGATCCAGTGAAAGGTATAAAATTATCTGCTCCACTTTGGTTATTAAATTGATCAGTGCAGAATGTAATGGACATATTCTAGTTGTTGATTTCAGGTTTCTAGCTCAGTTTAAGACTGGTTCAATAATAAAAATAATGACAATGTTCGTTATTGTATAAATACTCAGTGCTTACATTGTAAATTTCTTCCTCCAGCCGTTAAGCCTGTACTAAATCAGGACGTCTCTGCAGAGCGTGCACTGCGAGTGTCTCTCACTGTGCCCTGAGAAGGCCAGCCACATAGGAAAGCAAGTGGCTGGGGACAGCTTAGTTGTTTGGAAGCCAAATCACATAATACTGAGAAAATTAAAATGTTAGCTGCTTCATCCAACAAGGCTGGCCCTTTTCTGCCACCCTGCTTTGTGGATAGCTTCCCAGCGAGCAGGCTCTGGCTTCGCTTTTGCGGTTTAGCATTCAAGAGTCAGTGCAGTTTCAGGGGGGGTTTGCAAACCCTGATGCGATCTTATGCCATTGCTGCCTTGTCCTACACTTCCCAAGATGTCACAGGGACAAGGACTCATGGGCCTAAAGCGACAAACTCTTTTTCCACGGGTTTCATGCTGTGAGAGTGCTCAGGAGACGAATCTCTCTCCAGCACTGGATATGGAAATACAGAACAAACTAAGCAGACACCAGCAGCAGATGCAGGTTCATAGACGTCTGCTTATTACCAAACCTCGCTCCAGCTGAGACTTAAATAGCCTCCTTTATGCAAAATGGGAGAGGGAGCGGAATTGAAGGAAACTGGCAATTACACAATTTTATTTCCCTCCTAGCCCATTCGCTTTTCATCAGGTGGCTCTGCGCTCGCGTACGAAAGGCGCTTGCGAGTGCTAAGTTAAGCACAAAGCCAGCTTGATACCTTCCTTTCACTGGGAGGAAGTCTCTGGGTGCCTTTCTGGATGCAGTGGCAAAGCACAGCGAACACATTATACTATTTTGAAAGCACCGGGAATGCCTGAGAAACAGGGACTTCCAGGCTGCACCAGCCCCCTTTTCCAAGGCTGCACCTCTCCCACCACGATGGTGCTCAGAATCAGATGGTGGGGTCTCAGTTTAACCCCTGCTCTGGCAGTTATGGTACAGATCTATCTGCAATCTTCTTCTTTCTCACCTTTAAAAAGAAACCATCCCAACTCCTTTTTTACTAGTATCTCCACCCAAACCCTAGAGGCTTGACAGGCGAAGAACCCACCGTCTCACAGTGCTAGAAGACGTACCTGGGTGTAATCAGGCTTTCCTGGCTTTGCCGCTCACCTGCCGATACCTTTTAAGAATATATCTCCAACAGGCAAAAAGTCAACGTCCATTTCACTGGAGAGAGATCTGAAAGTCTGACTATTCCCTTATGGATAAGCCTTAAAGAATTTATTAGCGATGAAACCAGTACGTTTCTTCAGAAACTTAACAGGTTCCATAAAAATTACTTCAATAACTTTTAAAATTTAATTGTTAACGAGAACCTTTCCACAGACTTTTTGAACTGTCCGACAGAATCCCACAGCAGGGATATAATTCTGCAATAAATTTTGCAGGATGATTAAAAAAATACAGAAAGCTTTTAATTTCCTATTACCTCCCGTAAGACTTTGCCATCAATTCAAAGCAAATAAACGAACTAAAAGCACTGCAGTCACTTTTCTGTCCCGGCAATTTACAAGAAAATATTTACTGTTTGGAGAAAAACCCAACAAACTAGAACAAGCATCCTTTTCAGAAACACAGACAGGCAAACACAAACACTGTGCCAAGTCCTGCTCTCTTATACATTGGTGTAAGCCCAAATAAATCCAGTGAAGTCAATGGAGTCAGTATGGCTTTACCTGGCTGAACCGAGCCCGGGAGCCAGGGCTGAGCGCACCGAGCAGTGGAGATGGAAGGAAAGCCTCACGCTGCGAGTCCCTGGGCAGCTCGGCAGCAACATTAACAGGCTCCACGGGGAACTGTGTTCAGCCCTTGTTAGCAGGAAGGATGGTCAGCGAAGCAGGGAGGTGAGAGAAGTGGCGAGCACATGCGTGCACAGCTTGTGCAAGAATTAAAGGAGAAAATGGCAGGAGCCCTGTGGGCTGAAGGCAAACTCCAAACTTGGCCTCCCTCCTCCCCTCCCATGAGACAGGACCGGAGAGGTATGTCTCAGGATCACCTATAGCAGTGATTTCAAATGAAGCTAATACAAAAAAAAAAAAAACCCAAACCAACAGAAACACAGCATGAACTACTACTGCTCGCCACATGGGCTGACTGGGCCAACAGGGTCTTGCTCATCAGCCACGTCCCTGTCCCGGCACGATAGCCTCGGTCTCTGGGGGGGTGGTGAAAGGAGAGGGAGCAGCAGCGAGATGCTGACAGCATCCTCTTTCCCTGAAGCCTCTGCTGCTGGAGACTGAGGCCTCACTGGGACTTGCAGACCCCCGCCAGCGTTGCACACAAAAGAGTAACCAGATCTATTTGCAATTAAACAGCACGCCCTGGTCTCATTGATCACTCCCATTGATTGCCCAGAAGGAAACACAAGCCAACCTGGAATTAGATCCAGCTCCCTCCTGCACCAGCCTCCTTACCCCCCACCGCCTTGTCAAATTACTTGTCGATCGTCGGGCTGCCCTGTTTTATGCCGGTGACCTGCACGGAGCACAGGGTTAGTGTGTGTGTGCGAGTCCCTAATGGGCTATTACACAGCGCAGGACAGCTGCCCATCGGTAACCTGTCAAACCGCCTCGCAGAAACAGCAACACAGAGCACAGGGCGCAGAGCGGCACGGAAAGGAGAGTTTGAAAAAATGGCACAAGCTCAGGCTGGGCACAACCCTCCGGCACGGCATCGAGGGGGGCTGAAGAGGAGGACTCTCCTTCATGAGGAGCAATGGGGACGCTGCAGCCATGGTGTGCTCAAGTGGTACTAGAGGTCCAGACACCTCACTGCACTCCAGCGCTTGTCAGGATGATGAGGGAATAAGGTTTATACCCAGCATTTAATTTTCTAAGAAACTGAAGCTTTATAGAATCTTACATGAATAAAACATGTCTCTATGGTATTTTAAAAGCAGAATTGAGAAGACCCGATAGCTTTGCGGGGGTTGCAACTGCTGCTCTTAACATCACCATCCTACAGCATCCTTCTGGTGCTGAGATACAACCTGCACCAGCACCCAGCAATGAGGGCCAGCAGCTGGAGGCAGCACTAAGACTTACCTGCTTGGCTTCCCCTACTCAAGGAAACAGATAAGCACACTATAAACAAGGAGTAAAAAGATGGCATCTTTCAACAATCCTGTAAGAGTCTGGGCAACATAAACTGCTACATGCATTCGGAAGGAATTAATTTTTGCTTTTTTCCCCCTGATTTACAGCTTGATAGTAGTTTTATCTACTTTCACATGTACCAAGAAAAGCTAGAACGTGCCTGCTCAATCAATATGAGTTTGTGCTGGCACATTCAGGATCTATATTATTTTGCTTTTATAGTTTATTTTAAATAAAAAGTATAATTAAAGAAAATAAACCACCCACTTCATAACATTTATACAACGAAGACTTTATTTATTTTATTTACATTTTGGTGGGCAAGGCACAGCATGCAGTTAGCTTTCCGTGATACTTAACAAAGCCGCACTTCAGATTTAAAATCTTTAAGGAAATGAACAAATTCTGCAGAGGAAGGGCAGTTGAGCAAAGAGACTTCTTACATTACCCTAGGTAATTGTGCATATATATGTTTCTGTGTGCCTGCCTCTACTCCAAAAACATATCCATGACTTGGATGCTTTAAATCAAAAAGCAATTTCAGTCTGTAATACTCAAATAAATAATTAAACATGTTTTATCTCCTACAGTATTGCTTCTATTCATTCTAATCCCACTGACAGGAATGCAGCAACATACCCCACATCCTTAAAACAAAATACAAGACACCAACCAGAAGGCCTGGAAATGTTTATAATTCAACTTTTCAACTCTCTTGGCTGCAGCCTGAAGCTACAAAGAAAGCTCTATGCTGGCTCACTAGAAGGAGAGAAACTGGGAGATGGCTGTGCAAACCGCAAGGCGACCGGTGCAAGCAAAGCCTGCCCGCTTGCACGAGGCAGCTCTAACTTTGGGAGGCATACAACACTCAATTTGTGTTGAAGTTAATAAATTATCCACTTTTTCAGGCTCACTGAGTTTTATGAAGTTAACCGGACAGTGTGGTTAAGGCGAATGGTCTGTCCTGCTTGTCCATCATATTTTCACAGACAGCGGCTATGGATAGGGATGGCTGTATCCTGAACTAGTAATACGTACCCATGGCAGAGCTAACAGGGGAGACAGGGAGTACCTTCCCAAAGAGAAGGCTGAAAGCTTTCCAGAGCCTGCAAAATCAGAAAACTGCGAGGAGATTGGAAGGAAGACTGCACTTCCTGCACCATTTTCTGTATTCGACTTTGTTCTGAAACGCGGCTAACTGGCTGTGACTTGGGTGATTATCTCGGTTACCCACATTGTTGGAAAATCACAGTCCTTCTCCTCCCCAGGACACTGTGTAATTATATATATGCATATACAAGAAAGCTAACGTACTTATCCAGGCAGATCTTTGACAGAACTTTTGACAGAACTTTTCGAAAAAAGAGGATACTGGGATGGGCTCACAGGCTGGATTTAGCGGTAGTTCAGGTTGTCCAGTCTTTCCAACCAAGCATTTACAAATCACTGTCTTTAAAACGAGGCTAAAACCAAAGTATTTGGACTTCTTTTTGACTGCCTGGTGGCTCTGAAGCACAGAAGAATCAGAGTTACAGGCTCTTCTCTGTGGCCATGAAGACTAAAGTCTTGCTTAAAAAATGAAATTAAAGCTTAGTTCCTCATACAATCCTGAGGGCCTAGGTTTCATGAAAAACACATAATATCGTAAGGTTGTGATAAAATCACAAGAGATGCAACATGGGGAGTAAAGCAGCTGCAGAGCATCCTGAGCACTGTATAAATCATAGCAATGTGGTTGCTATCTAAATAAATGCATTACTTGTTTTCTTTATTATTACAGATGCTGCTGTGGAAGTTTTTGCTTGTCTGTAATTATGGTGGACTCTTGTCCAAAGATTCAGCTGTAAATTATCATCTCCCTCAAGTTCACTGACTGTGCAGGTAATCACACACAAGATGGTGACCTCATCAAAATGTAACCAGAACCTGGGGATAAAACTGAGATCAAGAGACAGGATGCATCTCTGCTTTCCTGCATCTCAGACCCCGCTGTGGACCCCATGCAGGAAACCGGGAAAATTTATGATACCTCTCCTGACCTCCATTCACGTAAAACACGGCTAATTGCCTGACCGGGTGCTGTGAGATTTGTTTGCTCTGTGTCTATGCAGACCTTCTTGTGATGGAAAGCTCTACATCCTGGCACAGTGAGGTAGGAGCCCTGAAGGAGAGCTGCACTTGATTACAGGAGATGCTGTCCCAGCCCAGACAGAGAGTCTCTGACCCCGACAACTGGGGAGAAGAGCCAGGGGGCCAGGAGCAGAGGCAGCACAGCGAGCACAGTTGACGCTGGGCTCTCGATTCCCCTGTCAGCACTGAGCAACCATTAAGCTGTGCTGCTGCAAACCTGCGCCAAGCACGGTGGTTTGAGCTCAGCTGCATTCAGGTTGTTTTCTGCTTCACTGGGCACTCACAGGTTCCTCCTGCAGAGCTGACTTGCTGTCCTCCTGTCCTGCCCCTGCCCTGCCGCCCCTCCTTTCCCCTCTCACCCCATCTCACAGTAAAAACCATCAGTTTTTAACAGCATGTCCTACACTAGAGGTTTTGCAGTTCCAGCTTTTAAAATGATTTACTGTGACAGTTTAGTGCTGAATTAAAAAAAAAAAAAAGAAAAAAGAAAAAAAAAAGGAAGAGAAGAAGCAGAGAGAAAAAGGAGAGACAGTCCCCTTAAGGCAACAACATTATGGAGCAGTGATCTCAGAGGAACAAGGGTTCTTCTCTGGTTCAGATGTGCTTGTCAGGGCTCAGTGTCGTCTCTGAACAAGAAATCTCTCTTGCTGGCCCAAGGCACAGTTTTGTGGTCAAGAGGACAGAAAATAAAGGGAGGGAACTTCAAAGAACCATAAGCTGCATTAGCCCACTGGGGCGGGTGGCTGCGGCGCATCCCATGGCTGACAATTACGACCTGCACACCGAGAAAGCTTGCCTCCCTCTTGTCAGAGGGATAAGACACAGGCTGTGAGCTTTAGAGCTTTGAGGATGTGTACAGTTCATGATGAAAGATAGCACTTCAAAGCCCTCTGCCTAGAAACCCAGGGAGAAGCGAGAGCAGAGGGTAAGCAATCTTTTTTTCCTGGGGGGTGCACATGCGGGGGAAGGATAAGACTTATTTTCACTGTCATTTATTACTGCCATGAAAATGAAGCCTTGCACTGTTTATGGAATCTCTCATTAAAAGGATCTCTTGATAAATCGCTTGATAAACATTCATTAATTAAGTCTCTCAGCGCGCTTGGCTGACAAGCATTAGTCTTCATTTTGCAGGAGGGGGAAATTGAGGCATGGAGCTCAGTGAGCATTCAGCCAGCCCGAGGCAGAGCTGGGTCCCGGCCAGCAGCTCTGTGCCACCAGACAGCTGGATTACACTGCTCCCTCCATGTCCAGCTTCATTTTGATCCCAAGATAGGAGCAATGTACTTGGCTTCAACAATCTTCAAAGCCCTTGTCCCCCCTGCCCTGCTGCTGCCCTGCAGGCAGACGTGGCTGTGCAGGTCTGGCTCCTCTGCAGGCGTCTCAGCTGATGCCCTGGGGGGCTCCTAGATACCCCTTTCATCTCGTAGGTGGCACCTCCGCACTCACAGCCTGCCTGGGGTTATGACCAGGGACACCTGAGCTGCGGCCCCGCCTCCACTTACTCTGCAGTGGAGATTTTCCTCATCAGGACCCTTGGCTGATGTTAAAGCCATTTGGGAAGCATCTACTTTAAGACCCCTTTTTCATCCTAACCCCACCAGCAGCCCTGGATTCAAAGCCTGGGGACTCAGCAGGACTGCTGAGCTGCAGCTACAAAGTAGAAAAAGGTAGGAAAGACACCACCTCTCCCGCTCTCCCTGGCATACAGCAGGTCTGGAGCAAGCCCAGTGAGACCCATCAGGGAAGCCCACTGCAGGAGGGAACCAGCAGTGGGAACGCAACACTGAAGTCCTTAAAATACAAACTATCCCACGCAACAAACACCTAAAAATAGCCTCACAGCAGGCAGGCAGAGGTCCTTCCAGGGATTCCTCTCACCTCCCCAGACCCACAACGCATCTGCTCTCCTATCAATCACCGTCACTCCCTCTGCCTCATCCACCCACTTGGGGATGGAGGGATGGATCCGGCTTTCGCCTACGCCTCCCCTGCCCTGCCCAGCACTTGCCCTTCAGAAAAAGCAAAGGACTGGCTGGGAGAGTCCTGTGAGAAAGGAGCTGCATGAGAGAGCAAACAGACCTTTATTATTTGTTTATCGATTTATTCACCAGGAGGATGTAACACCCGGCTCTTGGCAGCAAATGCCCTTGTAACTCTGTGCGGCCGCGACAAGTTGGCTAAACAAATGCTTTTCTGCGTCAGAAAACAAAGACCTGTCAGCACAGCAGATCAGGGATTCTCTGCTTTTATTTTTAATTATCATCTCCTTACACAGAGGATTTAATCTCCTCTTCTCCTGGAAGCTCCAAGTGCCCCATTCAGCCTATTTCACAGCTGTGACTACCGAGGTCACCCTGGGTCAGGACACCTCTCTCTGCTGCATAATAGCGACCGGTCCCTGAAGTGGACATCTACGCTGTGCATCTGTTGTTGCAGATGAACTGGTGTCAAAGGGAGGGGCACCGTCACTGCCGGGGCCGCGGCAGTGATGGGGCAAAGACAAACGTTACCCAGAGAGCCCCAGACAAAAGACGCTGCTCCTCAGGCCTTTTGTGGAGCTGTGAAATATGGTCAAAGGTTACGTTTTACAGCTGTTCCAGCCTCAAATAAGCGAAACCCGTCTATTTTAATACTTAATTGCATTGCTAAGCTGTTGATCAACTAGGGCGGCATAAAACAAATATGCTGGGACAAACGCATCCCCAGGGAAAGTTTGTGGGAACAGGGGGAGTTGCACCAGACAGTGAATCCACTTTATTGTGTTTTAAAAGCCTGGTTACCTTCAGTAAAAGCTGTAGCATGGGCGCTACAGATTTGCTAGTTAATATCTCTCCAAAAAGGCCACAACTGTTTAGAAATGAAGGGCATAGTGCAAATGCCCACGGGAGAGGATGAGCACGTGCCGCGCCGTGCGTGTGCCCATCAGGAAACCGCGCTGGGCTAATCCCTCCCTGCGCAGCCACCACAGCTCCAGCCCTGGACAACACGGGCCTTAAATCAACGCTCTTATCTCACAAAAGGAGTTTAAGCCCAATGCTTTGAAAGTCACTTTCTCCCGGCCATATGGCATCGCGGAGCCCGGTCGCGTCGGAGCGGCGTTCATTTGCATGTGCAAGAGACAAATCTGGCTCTTGCGCTGTGGGAGCGGTAACAGGGCGAGGGGTGGAATTTAGCGCTGTTTGGGTTTCTGCACAAAATCTCGCTGAAGCAAGTTTGTCTCAGCTCTCAACACGAGTGCCAAATGCTGAGGTAGCCCCCAGCAGAGCTCGCCTGTGATGGCAGCCCGTGCTGATCAGCACAGCTCCACTGGTACAGGGCCAGGGTAAAAGAGAAATTTGAGACAAAAATCATGATCTGAACCCCCACCTTCCCAGAGCTGGCAATGCCTACACCCACAGCACACCAAACAGGAACAGTTACAGGGATATAAACAGCCGTGAACACAGACTTCAAGACAGCAAATTCACAGCCAGTCACACATTTAACTTCCTGATAGGGAGGTATTTTGAAAACTCATGTTGCTGAGCTGCTCTGAGATATGAAGGGGTGGGGGAACTCAGGCTTCCGCATGAGAAGGAGCCAACAAAGCTGCTAACGCTTCAACATAAGCTCTCCAGCAGATCTCTATGCCATGCATTTATGCAGGATGGCAAGACTTTTGTTTTGCTGAGGCAGTGCCGTATGGGCAATCTGGTTTACCTTACCAGCGAGCCAAGGCTGAGAGAAGAGAAATGTTCTTCCCCACCATTTGTTTAAACTTCCCTCCTTCCCCCAGATAAAGCTGCATACTTTTGTAAAAATATCTGCAAATGTAATAACATAATGGGCTTGTCATCGGTTTCCACATTTGGAACTGAAAATCTGCAAAGCTTGGAAAGAAAGAGAATTCCTAATACCTACCACTGTTAAAGAGCCCAGCTATAAACTGGGCCTGGATCCAGGTGATGGAGCACACAACCACCAAAACGGCCTTTCTGTGGCCAGCACCTACTCCTGTACAACTGCAAATTATTCCTTTCTTGGCCCTCTCGAAATAATGCACGAAGGTTATTTCATCACTTCTTATTCATGGGCCTCATCTCCCCTCTTCAGGGTATTTGCATGTCCCCAGCATTCGTTATTGCTCTGGGCTGATCTGAACTGATCTTACTCTGCAGCTCAATGCCGGGAACGCTGCAGAAGAGCCACACGTCCTGACCACATATTTAGAGCCACACCACCAACCTCCTCGCATGATAAAGTGCGACCATTCCTAGCGTAATGCCTTCCATCACGTACCACTCTGCCCTCCACGGCTGTTTCTTCAGTATTTTTACTCAATACCCATCTCGGTGAGATCGTCCCTGGGAACACAGCAAACTGGAGTAGCCCAGCTTTATGGCTGTACTGAGCCCTCAAAGGAGGGCTTGGTCTGTTCAGAGGTATGTCACTGCACCTCCCAAGGGGAATCGGAACCGGCGCAGTCTCTCAGCAGCACCCAGCGCGTACCACAGGTATCTCTCAATTAATAGTAATAGTGGGGGCTTCGAGCCGAAACCCCACAACGCGTTGAGCACCTTCCACCTCGTTTCAGGGAACCAAGACACACAGACACAAACGCTCTGTGCGCACTAGCAGGAGAGGGGCGTGCAAGCAAAAAAAAGGATAACACAGATTACACTGAAATACTGATTTGTTTAAAAGAAGTGAGGCTTTGATTGTTTGAGCGGGAAAAGCATATCCCCTACAGCAAAGGCTGACTTCTCCTTTGTTAGTAATCCCTCTCCCTAAGACATTTGTTACAAATCTCACTGGCAGGGAAGAAGTCCCACCCCACACTGAGACAATGCAGCTCTAAATTTCAACTTAATCATCACAAGCCTGTAAAGCTGATCTTTATGACAATGTGTGTGGCAAAATTAAAGGCGCTGGCAAAACTGATGTCCCGATATTCGCACGGTATGGATTCACAACTCAAACCTCTTGCTCCAAGATAAGGAAAGGGTTTCTCCAGATCACTTACCTTTATTTGCTGCAGGGGAGAACAGCTTCTCAGAGCCTACAGAAGCCTGAAAAAGAAAAAGAGAAAGAGGGTGAGTAATACTAAAGGAGAATTTAGGAAGGCTTGCTCACAAAAACACAGCTCATAAAACAAGTCGGTTATCTGTAGACCTGCAATTACACATTGCACCTGGAGGGTGCAATGTTGTGCCATTAAAAAATAAGCATGCATCCTAAGAAGATGAAAGCAAAGCGTATACAAGTACTGTCCTGATCTCACCCAACTATATCCTCCTGTCTCATTTATTTAGGCAGCCATGCAATGCACAGCTATTTTATCCATGATTCCTCATATAAAAAACAAAACCAGTGAAACTGCTATCAAGCTGAAGAAAAAAAAAATTCAAAGCCTCTCTCATTGAAAATAAGCTCATTTCTTGCTGAACATGCAAAATGTAATTTGTGTATTGGAAACACAAGTTGCAACTGAACACATCCGTATGAAAGAGGGTGTTATTTAATATTATGCCAAATGATAGGTACATGCTGCTATGCACTTAGTTGGGTATGAAATAAAATGACTTCCTCTTGGAAGAAGCCTGACTCCTTGCAAACTGGGTTGCACTATGCTGTTTTAACTCCACGGCAGTGTATTTGTGCTCCTCACAGCTCTGGGAAATAGTTAAAGAAATCCAATTAACCTGAACCTTGTAAACAGCTTCATGATAATCAGGGTCACTGGGTTACAGACAAGATGATAATGACAGACAGGGAAAAAAGTCCATTCATCGTAAATAAAGCTTTTATGAGTTAATTTGATTGCTTCCTTCCCTCCCCCCACTGATATCAAACAGTCAACCTATTTCAGCATAAGCTTTTCCTCCTCGCTATCTGATAAAATAGCAAGTAGCCTCTACAGAATCAAAGCTGGTCTGGGAGCAGGGAGCACGATCAACACTACTTCCATCTCCGAGATAGCTGAAAATATCATCAACGTTTTGGCACTGACTGCTGCACAAATAAAATGGGGTGAAGTACAAAGCTGAAGAGCAAAAGATACTGAAAGTGAAAAAAGCCTTTCTCCCCTGGCTCTGCTTTAAAAACAACGAATTAATTCAACACATGGCTGAACTAAATTGATTTTTTTTTTGTTTTATTGATTTTATTCTAAGGTGCCTTGGGAGATTTGCATGATAAAGAACACTAAGAATTGTATTACATTGTTATATATTTTAAATGACGACTCAGAAGGAAAAAAACAAACAGTAAAATGCAAGAAGATCTGCATGAGATACAGTAAAAAGCAAGAAAGAGTGATCTATTGATGTTATTTCTAAGGATAGTGGCACGGCAAGCATTGAATGTCTTACTTAATGCAAATGCATAAAAAAGTGAGGGAAAACAACATGAAAAATAGGTTGAGGCTGAGACACATAGGAAAGAAATTCTGAATCATGTCCACGACAAAGCTGCACGTGTAGCTGTGGCATGTATGATCATTACACAGCTCAGCAAACGGATCCTAAAATCTTAGGGAAAATCAGTTACCTGCACGATCCCTTCACTGCATGGATTAAAGAGAGGAAGAACCAGGATTAAACAAGGTTTTGCCTAGGCTGGTTTGCAAAGAAAGTGTAACAGTGTCACACAGCAGCAACAACAGTGGTGCATAAAACGTTTGACAGCCAACTCTGAATTTACAACCCATTGTTAAGAGATTTTTCACTTGTAATCAACACGAAGTCACCACGGATGCAGAAGACATCTGCAGGCTCTGGGAACTCACCCACACTAACAGCTTACACAACGCCAGGACCTCGCCTCCACGCACTCCCGCAGCACTAGGACACGTGGCAGGTGGATAAATAAGATTCCCCCATTTTACAGGCAATGAAACTCTGGCGTGGCTGGCACTAAAGCCCGACCAGTACATTGGCAGCTGAGCCACAAAGGCTAAGCGCCGGTTTCTGACGCCGGGGCGTGCAGCTCAGGAGAGGAGCCCGTTCACCAGCAGCCTGCTCGGGAGAGCGGCCCGTCCCCGGTGCTGGCTGGGGCAAGCTGCCGGCCGCAGCACCCCTCTGGCAGCCGCAGCCACCTCAGCGGGGAGAAGCTTTGTGCTTCGCCTGGTCTGGAAAGTTGGGTGACACTGCTTCACGGCAACCAGCAGCTCACTGCCTTCTGTGTAATTCAGTCCCAAGGATTTAATACAGACTGGCACTGTTTAATCATGAGCTAAAGATCTCAGAGGTACAGATCCAGACTATATAAAAACAATGTTTAAGGAAGTCGGACAAGAAAATACACTTTTAAGGGGAAGACAGCCGGAATGCTGCTCAGTCTCCTGATATCAGTATGTGGCACCACCTTCGACAATCAGAGTCAACATTTACAGAGCAGCGTTTTCAACACCACAGCCACAGTTTACAGACACAAACCTTCACACCTAGGGTTTACAGTAACTTTTGCTCTCACTTCTGGTGTTTTCTAGCTCCAGATCTGAGCAGTTTTTGGCACGAGCACCAGTCTGAAACAGTGAATGCCTGTGCTATAGGATATTCTGCAAACTGCTGTACAGGCAGGAGGGAAGCTGGGGGAGGAAGAGCCTGAATACATCATTCAATTCCATCAGTCACCCTTTAAAGGAAACATACAATAAAACCTATGTGTCTGAGGCAGCCCACTAATGAGTGAAAAAATCCAGCAAACCAATGCATCTGCTAAAACAAGTCCCCTCCCAAATTTTCTGCTGTTTCAAGCAAATCATTTGCATATGTTTAAGAAGGGATTAAAAAAAAAAAAGAAGTGGAATTCTTCCCTTGTGAGCAAAACCAGGCACTTGGAGTCCTTTATGTGGGTGGGTTCAAGCCATCCCAGGAAATCACACTTTTTTTTTTCATTAGAAAATGAAACTAGAATTTTCCTTCCCCCCCCTTTCACTGTCTCCTGCCTGTCTCCACCTGAAGCACCACCTCACGGCCTAGGGCAGCCGGAGCAGCTCCTCGCGCTCCTCAAGTCTTTCAGCCTGAAGCTCACAGACAAAAGACACTTCTAGCCTTCCCTGTACATTTGCTGCTCCTCTCCCTCCCCCACGGAGCGCCACTGCAGAGCCCGAAACAGGCACGTTTTCATAAAAGCTGCTGCTTGCAAAGTCCCCCCCTCACCCCCAGAAACAACCTCTGCATTTTAAGCACAGCTAACATCTGTCCCGAAGGAGAACCAGCACGCACGATTTCAGAGAGCAGCGCAGGTGCTGAGGCAGGCTCACACTGCTGAAACTTTTAAGACCCAGCACCCTCTGGACAATACGCCAAGATCTGCACCAAGCCTTGCCGGCCCCCCTTTGTGGTTTATTCAGCAAAGTTAGCAATTCTCTGCCCCATTTTGATTTTATTTTCTACACGAGATCTAAAGGGGAAAATGTCTCCACCCAGTTCTGTGACAGTTTGAAACCAGGCTGAACACACTGCAGAGAAAAACAACGTGTCTACCCTTTTCTGCTTTGTGAGGAGCAAGCGGAGGAGTGGTGCTCCAGCCCCTCATCCTTCCTCCCCTCGAACCTAGCACATATAAACACTGATTCAATTTTCAGCACTAAAAGCTTAGCAAAAAGCAGCTTTTTCCTCAAAACGTAAGGTGGTAACCGCAAAGGATGTAGCACACTCCCTCCTCTGAAGGGGAACATAATGAAGTCCATGCCTCATTCATCCTGGTTCCCACTAACCCAAGGCAGCTGAAAGGTGCGAGAGCTCTTACAGATTAATAATTTAATGATTATATATAACAGAACAACATCATCTGACAGAGACAGCATTATAACCTACATCAGGCCTCACAGTCATTACCTTTTTTTTTCCTTCCCTCCTTTCTCTGTAGCCTACAAAATGGCTAACTAGGAATAAACCCCTTTCCTTATCACCAACAACAGAAGGTTTGTGGATCTTCACGCAGTCTCCTGGAGCACCAAATGCCAGATTCAAACCTGATACTTCAGGTGCCTGACCACAAGACCTTGGGAAGTTGCTAATAAGGCTCCAGTTCTGGTTCACCAGGAGCAAGACCACGTGGTGTTAGGGACCTGGTACGCATATTTTGTACGGGGCAAAAGCCAAGGATTCCCTCCAAATTTGAGTCCAGTACAGTAAGCAGAAGGAAAAGGAGGCAGTAAAATATAGCTTACATTTTATTTCTGGATGACTGCCTATCTTCTAGACAGCCAAGAGCCTGTCTCAAGAGAGACTGTTTTCACACTGTTACTGAACTTAGCAAGCACTAAAAACCTCTCAAGAAAACCCTTTTCCAGGAGGTTTTCTAACTGAAGTGTTGGTTACACTTAGAGAAGCTTTCAGCATAAAGCATGGACACTACCTGAAAATTCGGGATCAATTTTCATTCTTCCCTTTGATCTGTTTCCCCTGCTTTTACCTACCACTCTGATGCCACTTGATCGCTTGTCTAGCAGAGAATTTCAGCACATGTCAGTATCGCTTTACTAGTTTCCAGCTGATTCTGTAAGTCATTCATACCAGACTCCTTCATTCAGTAATATGAGAACAACAACTAAAACAGGAAGGTATTGTTTGGGTTGTGATTCTTCTATAGGAAATGGAAATTGATACATCTGGAAAGGTACAAGTGGAGCCCAGAAATCACACGCACACACACAAAAAAACCAAACTAAAATTCACCCTTAAGACCAAAAAAGTATTCAACAGATTCCAGGATACAGAAGCAACCCACGGGTAACACTGCCTGCATTGTGAGAGATGTTTCAAGGGAACCTACAGTCTTTTCAAAACCAGGATTATTTTGGGAGGGAAATCACGGCTCGATTAAGAAGACAACAGAAAAGTTAGACCTGCAAGTCAGGCATTTCATGCATCATCACAGGAAAAAAAGCTGGAGTAAGAAGGACATGAACTACCTTTGTGTGCCACCTTCTAGAAAAACCCAGGACTGTGGTATACAGCTGGCTGGGACGGGGCACAACCCAGCTGCATAAGGGATTAAGCAGGAGGGAACAGGGTACACACTGAACTGCTATAAATCCATCCTGCATTTTGTGATTCTCTCCTGACAGCAAAAATATTCACCTGTCCCCTTCCCTCTGAGAGCCTCACACAGAATTTACAGCCTGGGCTTTCAAGAGGGCTCAGCACTCAGCAGCTGCCCGCGGGGCACCAACGCGAGTGGAGCTACTGAGCATGGAGCGTTTCTGAAAATCCATTTAGATACTTGAATGGTGACCAGGTTGCTCTGAAAAATCTAATTCCAGCTGATGGTCAGGATCACTTATGAAATTCTGGCATATGAGGGGCATATTCCCTAAGCAAGAATGAATGCCAGACAGATCTCCAGCTTTCTAGGAACAATCCTAAAGTTTGAGTTGTGTCTTTAGCTACACCCTAACACATCACAGTGAAACATGCAGCACAAATACCCTGAACAGGCAATTTCCTATTGAGACAGCAATGCCTTAAATGCCCCAGAGACTTTTAGGTCAATTTTCATTCAAGGCTATCTCTCAGAGGTACTGATAGGTCTTCCATATCTTGCATGAATGTTCACTCTGCAGAAGGTCCACTAGAAACAAAAAACTTCTTGGACTGTACTTTCGCACAGCGACGTACTTGTTTAGATTCCCACCTCACATTCTTTAGCACACGCGTATTCAGTCCTGCCACAGTCCTGGAAAGGGCCTTTCACAACGCACTCCTCTCTTTGTCACTTCTTCTTCCAAGAACGCTTACTTCTCTCAGCAGTTTATATAACCAAGACTATTTTTTGCAACAGCCCCTTTGAGAAGCTAGCACAAGTCTGGAAACAGAGAATTAAATTAGGCCATAGAGATCCTAGAAGCAGAGATCACTGGTCCCAATTCACTGTTGAATTACACTGAATTTACATGATGGCAGACGGAAAGCAAAGCAACGCGGATGCTGACTGGAGGGCACCGAAGGAAATGCTGCACAGACAGTTTGATTCAGTTAGCGCAGGGCAAGGGGGAGCCAAGCCCATTGCTTCTCCGCGAGTTCAACGTTATGGTTTTGGTTTGGACCTTCTCTTTTGGCAACACAGCGATAAGCTTAAAATAACACCATTTTGAATCCAGAGCATGTTCCTCATCGTTTTACAACCATTTTGGGATAGATCAAACTAGTTTAGATTAAGCAGCAACTGTAATTCTTAAACATATGCTGCTGCGGTCTGTCAGCTTATTGCACAGATGTGCCTCTTACCGTGACGGAGGGTGACCTAATGCTCCGCAAGCAGCAGGAGGCCTGACCTCCAGCATGTCTGCCATCAGAGCCTCAGGGCATGGGCTTGCTAACTCCTCTTCCCCTCTCTTCTCAAACCATCCCTCCAGCCCCTGGAGAATGGCTAGAGCCCAGAGTTTTCCCCTTCCTATTCCCTCCATTAGCCATGCTTTATGATTCATCTTCCTCTGAGCAGTTGCTGTCTCCCAAAGGAAAAGATCAAACTCCCTCTCCCTCCCAGCTCAGCTCCAATAAATAAATAAATACACGCACTGAAAAAAAGTTAGTAAAGGACAGAAAGGAGGAAGCTGGGGAGTTCCTGGGCCTCACCAAGGCTGGTCATACAGCTGCAAAACATCCCTCAGCTGTTTGCAGAGACGCTGACCAGAAAAGAAAATTTCCAGCTGTCCCTCATTACACCCAGTCAAAATACTTGATTAATGCTATTGTGCCTGCATGCCCTAATGTAAATTAAGGTGCACATGGCCCATATCTCAGTATCCTCCTCCCTCAGACCTCAGCCCCCAAACTACCAAAGCCTACCTTGATTTTACAGTCCTGGCTATTTTCTGTTCTAACCAGCACTGATCTCCCCATTACTACATGGCTGAATGCTCCACATCCTGACTTATTCCCACCAAGCGAGGGCCAGTTACAGTTAGCAGGAAAAAACCAAAAAGCAGACTGTGAAGTACACGTTGCTCTCTCGCTCTCACATTGGGTTGTTTTTACTATTGTGCTCATGGACAACACCATCGGCTTAGCTTCTGGGTAGTCCTGCCCATGAATGGCATCCAGAGGACAGTCCTCTCCTGGCGTTGCTGCGTCAGGCTGCACCTCTCGCCGCAGCTCACAGGCAGCAACGTGTCCACGTGAAGGGGAACTGATAACAACGCTCCAGTCAGTGATACACTTATGTAAGGGCTTTGTGTGATCCATTTTCAAACATCTCAAACAACAGAGATCTCACACCTTTTCCTGAGAGCCGATCCCCTCCCGCACAGGCAGGCTTTTCTGCCTGGACTTCCACATTCAAAATTTTTCCATTACCCGGGCACTGACTTAGGCAATGCCAGACTCGACTACTGATTTAGCTTTCGCTCCGAACGTAGGGGAAAACCTGCCTACGAGTTAGGTTGGGAACACTGCGTAACATACTACTATAGTAGTTTGTATTATTGTCATTACAGCTTGAAACTATCTAGCCAGGCTATCTATTTGGCTGGGATACGGGTTTTTATTTGCACTAAATCAAACAGAATGGCGAGTGCTCTTTGCAGAACTACATAAAACTTCTTACAATTCAAAGGCTGCATTGTAGGAAGAGTGATGGGGGAGAGCAGGGACTGTGCTGCAAATGACAGGTGGCAGACTGTTGTTTGGTACCTACCAAATTACTCTGCTGCTCCCAGGGCTGCCTTGGCATTTCATTATCCCAACTCTCTCCTGGAAGGATGCGGACATAAATTCACACCTCATGTCCTGGTTTCCGTCAAACTGAGTAAGAGTGCAAATGCTGGCACCAACTGGGAATGCCAAGCAGGGCTTGGCACGCTAGAACAAACTCTCAGCTGTGGTCTTTGCCAGCTACCTGCATTTATCATTGTAATGGCCTGCCAGACAGGACTTGGCAACGGATGGAGGAGGGCGGGAGGAGGAGGGCCAGGCACTGCACTGCCAAGCAATTCATTCCTGTAGCTCCTGCCATCACTGTACCAGCAGGGTAACCTTCATTTTATTTTATCTTTTAACCAATTACGTGTCACCCCAATCCCACCTGCAGCCTTCTCCAACACAAATGGCTATAAATCACAGTTCAGAGACCAAGAGGGTTTTGCAAGACATTTGATTTCATAAAAAGGTCACTGTCTGTCTGAGAATTGCTGCAGTCCAAAAACGTACTGAATAACAACCTGCATTGGCAGACAGGGAAGGAACCGCTTCCATGGTCTGTTGCGTGTTGTCAGATAATATTGGAACAATTAGGGAGGCCAACAATGGCAGAATCATTAAGATTCAGCTGAACCAAAGAGCTGATGCAAATTCAGTGAAATATCTCCTCCTTTCAATTTTTGAATAAAACATTATCGATTCAATAAAAAAGGGAAAACTGCACACCAGAAACATTCGCCATAACCACCTTGAACAGGTAAGCAGAATACAGGCCTGCCGTCACTGCAACCTGCTCCGATCTGCCTAGACATTTCAGAACTTAACACCATGCTCTGCTATTTCTCAGACCACCGCAACACTCCGTGGTCTCAGACCACTCAGGACAGTCTGCTGTCGAGGGGAAATGCTATCCTCCAATTCTTAATCCGTATGCCAGCTATGCAGCGGACCCCGTATTGCACTTTATGTCAACAGTATCACAGCAAACATTTGGGGCCGCTCAAAAACCATTTGACACTGATGCTATTCTAGATGCCCTTTGTGTCCATCCCTTCTTGGCAGATGACACGTCCTGTCAGACAGCCCTCTGACAAACCGCGTCGAATTCTCTCAAAAGGATCAGGCTAACTGCAATAAATGCATAAGATCCAGAGAAGATTGCATTGTCCTCCTAGCCCAGACTATGACATGCAACACACGGATCTCCCTCCGACAGAAGCTCCCAGTTATGGATCCAATCCTGATGCGGCCCTTTCCAGGACTGGGGTTCAGGGAGCTTATCAGGAAGGCGGCTCTTGTCCACTGCTATTGAAACACGCTGTATTACCCGCAGCAACCTCAAAGGAGTGCCTCTGCAGAAGGCTCTTTTGTTGTTGTTGTTTCTAATTCACTGCTCCAAAATATTTCTTGGCTGCATCCCAGGGCTGAAGCCTTATCTTCCCATCCCCCTGGCAGACACACAGCAGCTGCGGAGGCTTATCACGGCTGCCTGTCCACTGAGTTTACAAATTAACACCCTATCGAGGCTGCACGAGGGCTGATTAATCAGAGAGAGGCAGTCTGAGGGCCTTTATCACTGTAAGCGGCTGCTGGGAGAGAAGTCACAAATCTCTCAGGAGGCCGGAGATGCCTTACAAATGAAAGAGCAGGAGGCCGGAGAGGAGGAGGGCACAGTGGTACGGGAAGCAGATATTTTAGAGATAGCCGTGGTGGAGGTAATGGAGCAGTGGGAGGGGGTGAGCTGCAGGCAAACACCAGTACATTATGACAGCTAAAAAAAAAAAGATAATTAACAGCCTATACCTCATGATTCTAGCTTTCCCTCCCCGGGCTATAATTTAGCCTATTGCTCCTTTGCTCCAGAGGACAATAAACATTTATTATGTTAAACACATAACTGTGCTGCACAAAAGCACCGTTCTTTCCCAGGTCCACTCCTTTCACAGCTGCGCAATCCAGGAGGAGGATGGGGCTTCTGAAGTGGGCTCCCCTCTTATGCAGCAAATGACTTGGTTTGGACACAAAAAGCACCCCTGGCTTCACCCAAAGTTGCAGCTTGCTGGGTGCATTCATACTGAACGTGAAGGGGGATCCCAAGAGGTCGAGAGCTCTTAGACAGATCCGCTGGCCGCCAGCCTCTGATACCCAGTGTCAGGACGTGCCTGGGTGCGGGCGCAGCGGCAGTGTGGAGCAGCTCCTGCTCCAGCTGCAAAGACTGTGTGGTTCCAGCAGGCTTCACCTAAGAACTATCTCCTCTTTTTGGTTCAGCAGCCTCGCTAAGAGGTTTACTGGGAAATATTCAGTCCCGGCAGAATGGTGTGTAGCAGAGATTCCTATTACAAGACGCATATTACAGTTGTGTGAATCGTACTGGATTCTGGCATGCCCGGCCCCCTCCGGGCACTTCATCCACTGTAAGCACGCAGTGATTTAAGGGATTTGCCTATTCAGGTGGGCTATGGTCCGGGCACTGCTCTGCCTTTATTTCAGTGCTGGTACCTGCTGCAGCTCTCCAGCTTCATCCCTGTGCCAAGCCAGTGCAAAATAAAGACCAAGGGAACTCACACTAAAGAGATTTAAAAACTAATACACCTTTAAAGGAAACCAAATTAAGCATCTGTCTAAATTTGTCAATATTAATTTTGTATCTTTAAGTTTTCAAGTTTAATTCTTGCGAACAAGACAGTTGGATTTTTCCTTTAAAAAGTAATATGGATGTTAGCTGAGATTCTCATGCAGCAACATGACTCCAGGAGGTAAAACTTTTTACATTACCAACATGAAGACATTCACAAACAAACTCTGCAACCACCTCCTGCCCAGTCCTTTCTATTAACACAGCAGCAAACAATTCAACAAATAACCTCTGGATAAAAATGTCATTCACTGCAGCTTTACCACCAACAGCGCCGGGCTTGTGCGTGATCTTGGGGAGCGTCCATTCCCATTTTGCCCACGGAAATTGCAGAAATACAGAGGACTGCCACAGCCTTACTAAACATCTTCAGACTAGCTCTTTTCAGACAGCACCGGAAAGCAAAATCAAACAAAAATGAATGATCATCTGCCTTCTCTTCCTCTCTTGATCCAATGAGAAAACTATTTCCTGAACCACCCGGATTATGGGCCCATGAACCCTTGCAGATGCCCAAGTTTTAACATTATCCATTAGGTTAATTAGAAACGGGCAAGTAGATTCTGAATATTAGTCCAGGAAAGGAAAGACAGCTTTTTTATTTGAAAACTCCCTGCCAGGCTCTGTGAAGTAGGCAGCTGCAGAAGGTCTTCTCGCAGCTCTCTTCCACAGACACCAGATTAATTTGAGCTGGGCTGGACCACTACGTGTTATGTTCATCAGACCCACGGGCAATCAAATGAAGAAGCTACAAGGCGATGATACCTCCTGTCACCCCAATCAGATAACAGCAACTCTATACATGAAGGAAACATCAAATATTCATTAGATAAACAATACAGACGTGGTAATCCTGAAACACAGTGAAATTTTAGAAGCTGTCTCTCTGGTGTTTATCAGATCAACTCTTTTAACTTCATTATCAAGTCTGCCTATCAACCCTTCTCTCTCTCACGTCTTCCGTTTCTGTTTTTGGGAAAAAAACAGTCTCTGTTGAGCTGATCCCCACAGCTCTGCTCCCGCACATGGACACCCTCACCCGCAACAGAAGGCACACTGCAGGCTGCACTAGTATTTAAAGACCCAACAGATGGGATTAGAAACACCTAAAAAGAGGGAACCAGGACAGCGTATGAATTTCCCTACAAATGGAGGCTGTGAAGGAAAAAACATGGAAGAGACACTACGGTTCACATCTGTAAAGCATCTGGCTTCCAACCCCTCACTCATAAGGGCAGTGGAATGCACTCACCTACTCGTTACAGAAAAGGGGCTCCAAGCATTTCTCCTCTGCTCTACAGTAAGCCAAGAAAGTAGCTCTCATCATTACACTCTGATTAAATATGGCATTAACTGACCTCATCTTCTGTGCAAGAAGGCGGTGAAGGGGGCAGTCCACCATTTGCAGCCGACATATAATCTGTCTTCTCCAATTAGATATGCTTTGCAACAAGTGTGGTGGATCCATTTATTTCCCTACTGCAATAATGCAGATAAATCCAACTTTGGCTCCAGTCCCATTGCTTTCAAAGCTGGGGCTCCGCATTTCCAATCCTTGCCCTTATTTTTTTTTCCCTTTCTGCTGCAAAATGTCACCAATTTACTTTAGCCTGGGGGCCCATTTCGAGTTTTACCGCTAATATACGAGAAATGCATTTTTCAAGCTGTTACCACTTAACTGTACTGATATCAGCCACTCAGGGGACACAATATTGTTTACACATCCTGCTCTATGGAATAAGCACGGATGCCAAAACTCTGCCTGGGTTGTGAAGGAGACGTTTACTCTCTGTTTTATGAGATTTCCTCGATTTGTGGCTGTCTCAATGGTCGTAAAAACAGCTGTAAATCAAAAGAGCACCACAAAATTGCAATAACAACTGTCGAACTCGGCTCTAAAGAGCATAACTCCCAGCAACAGAAGGTGGAAGGCTTTTTTCTGATTTAATACCAGGTGTGGGGGAGCCCTGGCAAGTCTATGTGCAGCACCGTGTCTGCCCACAGTCACACACATACCAGCTCGGCCAAACCCCTCTTTTTTGGCTACTCCCCTATTGCTTGCCCCTACTTTGCCCCACGTAGTCCCTTCCGGTCTCTTTCCTCCTCTTTTCTGGAAAACAGAAGTCTTTTTCACATGCCTGGAGAATGCTTATACAAATAACTGCTGAATGCACAGCCCTGTTTAAGGCATTAAAACAGAAAAGTCAGTCTAGGGTTCAAACACAACTGCACTTTGAATTGTGGCTGCTGTGCAAAATGGCAATGGCTTTAGCAGATTACCTCAGCAAGAGCCCGTCGCCTTGTTGCTGGCCTACCCGAGAGAGCCCGAATTCCTTCACAGTCTCTCAGCCCAGTTTTTAGGGAGTGGAGTGAAGGAGGAGAGGGCTGGTGAGACATGAGTTATTAACAACCGTCTTCTGGGAGCTGATTCTAGCTAAAATGGTTCCAGAACAGGCAGCTCCATTTGCTCTGACAGTCTCCAGCGAGGACTGGCCAAGCAGCAGATGCACGAATTCATAAGTTTCTGTTACTCTGTGCCACTGGCTATGGTCCAAACCAAAGAGAGAGTTTCACCCCGTGGGTAAAACAGCCTTCCTGGATTTTTCCATGCCCCATTCCAGTTGCTTTCACAAACAATCTTCTCATCCTTGTCTCCAAAAACCTAAAAGAGTCTCAGTTCCTGCATCTCACTGCCCTCCCAATGTAAGACCTACTTGGCCAACAACAAAGTTCCTTCACCACCTCCTCAGGTCTCTGAGAAATCAGCTGTGGCACTGACAGCTAGGCTATAAACCCAGCCCTGGGCCCTGCCCAGACTCCTCGTGCCCTCTGTCCAAAGCACGGAAATCTTTCCTGTCCTCACCAGCCAGGTCTTCCTTCTCTTTTTCCTCTTAAATCAAACTTCTTTCATGGCATTTACATAGCCTAACATTGGCCCTTACAGAAGGAGGTTTGTGTGTGCATAAGCCAGAGTATGTGAAGAAACGGAGAGAGAAAGTTCATGGGAAGTAAGTTTTGACACTGCTCATCTCAGTTTCTTTTCTACCGTTCGCAGCAGATGAAATACACTTGGCTTCTAGTACGTTACTGTATCTGTGTCTGGTGGTGTGTTTTTCCAGATGCATATCCTAATTACGCTCCTCAAGCAAATGCCCCATGGAGCAAGGTAGTAGAAGAGAAAACCTCTTTACAGTCACCATCATGCTGTGATCCATTCTGGACAGGAACTCCCCCCCTGCGTTGAGAGGACAATTTAATTTCCATGGACCACATGATGCGAAGGGAAAAGGAACTACATTCTTTTGTCTGAGCCCCACAAAGTGTCAGCCCTTCTTTTCCCATTCTCCTGGTAGATGTGTACACTCACATTCTTGAGAAAATCCCCAATAGACTGGAATGGTCTTTCACTTCCAATACATTATGCCTCCCTGCTATAATCTTTTCCTTCTTGTACAATGCCTCTTGACTTTCCTTTGGCTCTTTTCTTTGTACTCATAAAGGAAAAATTGCAATCAGAGAGACAAAATAAAAAAATCCCCCAAACCCAAATGAACAAAAAACTTCATTCAAAGCCTTTACCGATGATGTTACTGGCAATTTCAGTTGAGAAACCATCTGAACAGACACGAATTGATCTGACATAGGGAACAGCTAGTTTTATTTCAAAAAGCTCTGTTTTCTTAATGTTCTGGGTACAGGAACTCTACAAGCCAGCTGAAGCTAATAGGGTGAATATGTGATCAGCTACACCCATGCAGCTCTTCCAAATTTTTTTCTTTTGTACTGCAGCAACTATCTGGGTGGGGTTGCAAAAAACATTAAAGCAGTCAAATATATACCATGCCAACTGCTGACCACAAAAACAGGCCATTTCCTCATGCACAAACCATAAGAAACTTCTCCAAGTTATTGGCTTGTATCAGTAACCAACTATTTTCAACAAAAACATGGTTCTGCGTGCTAAAAGTTACTAGATTTGGAGTCCAGCAGGTCTCAAGAAGGATAGAAGGCGGAACTCTAGATGCATCCTTGTACTGGGAAGGTGGTGTACTCTAGCAGGACAGTCCATCTAACAGCAGTTGTTATGATAAGGCATAATTGAAGGGCAATTACTAGGTTTATTTTCCATATGTGCTGATATGATTTTGCCTGTGAAGTTTCATTTGCCTGTGGTGAACAGTAGATGTCTGTCAGAGGTTTTGTGTTCTAAAACCTTCAGTGTTTGCTCACGGACCTGCGAACAAGCAGAGCACCACTCACCCAGCTTTGCTTTTCTCCCTTCGTGGTGATGTCTGTGGGGGATGTTTTTTGAGTCATTGGCTAATGCTTGCCATGCTCAGCCATGAACTGGACAGCTTTCAGGGCACTCACACACTGCTTGTCAAAGGGTCAGGTTGGCTCTGGACAGAAGAAAGGTGGCCCAGCTGGAGGGGGGAGAACATCACTGGTGTGTGTGTGTTCAACCACCAGCTTTGCATGGGTGATGCTTTTGGAAGAAGCAGGAGAGTATGCTGTATTCAACCTCTCCTTGGCTAACTGTCTGCTCATTTGCCAAAACAGTGACGACTCTATTCAGCTGCCAGGTCATTAACCCCTCCAGACAACTGTGCCTTCAGGAGCCGAACGCTGAGCTTCTCTGGCTCGGTCCTGGCTGATCTCCCCTTGGCCCCTTAGTGACTGAAGCGAGTGCCCTCTCCACACCTCCACAACAGCTAATAGCACATTTCACTGGAGCTTCATTTCCTGAACCAGAGGCACAAATGCAGTGTTACAAGAAGCCTTTGCGCTTTTAGCCTAAACATGACTGTGCCTGCTTAGTAAGGAGATGAAAAGCCTACAGTGAAAAAAGTGGCAGAATAATCCTGCATGTTAATACAGAGTGACTAACACCTTCCTGGTGACAATCTCCTTGTACTCGCTGCAGAGGGATGTGTGTAATGATCCTCCAGAGACACTATCTTGAAAATGCACAAAAGGCTCTGATCAAACCCCAGCATCTTCTGATTAGCTTAGCAAGAGCAGTAAAAGGGACATCAATTTTCTAGAAAGTGTATTCAGAAAAGCACTTGATCAAACGCTTAGCTCCATGTATGTGCTTAATCTCGCTGTAGCTGAAGCACTTTCCTAAACCAATGCCTTGTTTATTTCTTCTGCAAAAAATAAAATGATGGAAAGGCCTTCAAAACTAAAAATGTAGACTTGAATAGTCAACAGTTTAGGAAAATTCTGATGAGGCTCTGAATTTCTGTGGCTTTCAGCTCATCTGTAAAACAATCTGGCAGTGCTGACTTTGGCACATGAGAAGAGGAAAGAGAAAATAAAGAGAAATAACCACAGTGGATGAAGCTGCTATCTTATAGTAAAGACAGCCTAAATTAGTGCAAAGCCAGTGCATACACCTTTTGTTGGGTATACCCTTCCTCAGGTTTATTTTTTTTGTTCTCTTCCTTTCTTAAAACAATACCAGATACACCTTGACAAATCTGGCTCGCTGCAGCCAATCCATCTGCTTCTCCGCACTGAGCAGACTGCAGAAAATGGAATTTTTCTTTTCCCATTTGCCTCCCAGTCTTCTTGCTGCTTGCTGCTCCTTCCCCTGCTCCCCTGGCTGGTGACTGATTGCTGGACTTGGAGCAGATGGCTGATGGAGCCATGACTGCTGTTTCCTACGCACTTCAGCGGTTCCAATCAGACCTCAGCATCTCCTGCCTAGCTCTGCAAGAATGCAAAGCAAAAGGTGCAGCAGTTCTATACCCAATGAGCCAAAGCCACTTTTTAAGCTCATTTAAAATACATATTTTACTAGATATTTCTCAAAATAGGCACTTGCAAATGCACAAACTGAAGGGCAACAAAAAATAACCTATGGCACTTAAATAATTTGTATTTTTAATTTCTCCCTCCAAATGTGTTTATTCCAACTTTATAATTTTGGACAACACAGTTTTGTGCAAGAGCATACGCACAACTCTACAAGATTGACTAAACTCCCCTTTAATACAACCAAGGAAACGTTTGGTCTCCTACGTCCGGTCCAAGCTTTTGAGTCCCAAGACTTACTGCTGTGTCTCATGGGAAGAGAAATGCAAAGAAGTCAATCCTTCCACCTCTACCTTAACCTCCAGACAAGTAATTCCAGTACTTCAAGTCCTTCTCCAGCAACAGAGCCACCTGAAGCATGTTCTGAGCTGGGTACTCACAAAGAACCACTGTGGGTTTTGTTGTCTTTATCGTGAACACTTCAGGGCAATGACCACCTTTAATTTGTGCTTTCCATAACATCAAACATGATATTAAAACCTAAGAAACAGTTGTGCTTGTGCATGATAACCTGAAGGCTTCTTCGCTCTAAACCACTGCCAGCATGTACAGACAAAAGAAAGAATGTCATCCTGCCTCCAACACTCCCAGCCATCAGAGGCAACGTTAACCACAACTTCGCTTCTGCTCTATGTTAATGTTTCTGTGCGTTACAAATAAGCACCTCATTCAAAGATCTCTTCCCAATTTATTTCACTCCAAAAAAGGAGACAGATGGTAGAAGACAGAGGGTTTTACAGTAAGGGGGGGAGGATTCTTTTTTCCTCTTCATTTGTTCCCTGTGCTGTTTCTTATCCTTGGGGACCTGGAGTTTCTTTTGATAGCACTGTGCTGCCTAATAAACAAGCATACAAGCACAGTCACAAGTATATATCTATCATCAAAGAGCCCTTCTTGTCTCCACTCCCCACAAAGTTGATTAATGATTACGTGTTTAACACATACATTATACATGGGAGGGGGAGACGAAGAGGGTAAATCCAAGTCCTTGTATACATTTACATATATTTACATACATAAAGAAAGCATAGGAAAGCAAAAGAGGGCCATTCCCATTGGGAGAAAAATCCATTTTCGTAAATGTACCTCCTCACTCCCCTTTTTAAAAATACAAAGGCAGAGGGAAGGCTCTGTCTGGCCCAAAGAAGAAACTAAAGAACAGGCACACAGCCTTGTTTGGTTCCTGCAGTTCCATCCCAAAATGAAATTAGTAACTCTGTTATCAGCAGTCCCATTACTTTGGGTTTGTAAATGTGATCTAATGGCCACAATACAGTTTAAGAGAAAGGAAAAGTGTTAAATTTTTAAGAGTGCTCTTGGTTTGTGCTAAATCCTAGTTAGGCAGGCAACAAATCAGATAATTAATTCAATTGTCTTCTTTATGTAGAAAGGAAAAAAAATTATCTATCTTGTCACATCAATCAATAATGAGAAGTACTGGGAGTGTTTCATGGACTGCAACCTGGGGTGACTACAGATCAACCACAGAGCCAGGACTGATCCTTGAACGCAGACAAAGAAGAGATGTAGCGCGGAAGGGTACAATATGGCAAACTTCCTTCTACATCCTCCCAGGCTGAGCCAATCCTCAGACCTGGATAACTGCCCATGTAAAATAAAGCAGCCTGAAGGCTGCTTTAATCATGCTGACTGCCAGTGGTCTCAAGCAATTGTTCCAGCAGCTGGGGGACCAGCGCCATGGTAAAGGACTTCCTTGACAAAGTCCCTTCTGGCAGCTGGGACAAAGCTGGCGCTGAAACTGCTATTGTGGCTCTCTGCTCTCCAAAGTGTCCTCGTGCAGAGTTAATCTTCCAGCCACCCACTCTGCTGGTTTTCAAACATCTTTGCAAGGTTCCGACTTAACATCGCTCCATTTGCAGGGTGTCCTCGTAGCATGCTAGCAGCGGACAATTGCATTTGGCATTAATCTCCGCGGAACCAATCTATACCGGCTTTCTGCTGGTCCAGCTCCACCAGGCGCAGCCACAGCACGGGTGCTGCTGAAGACAAGGCGCAGGGCAGCGGCCACTGACAATACGGTTGAAACATACTTGCTTAACATCGGTCCTGAAGAGTGGCAAGGATAGATCTGGGAAGCAATGGGATGAAATGCTAGAGAAGGAAACCTCCCATGCACAGGTCTGGTCACAGCTCTAAGGCTGTGGCAGCTGGATGGCCAAAAAGCTCAACTACCTATAAAGCACAAATAAGGAACTCTATTTTTTTTCCTTCTTTTTCACCCCATAACTTTTTGACTCCGCGTCACGACTGCTGACCCTCTGACTTCACACTTCTCCTTCCATAAGTACAAGGCCTGAACTAAAAACAGAAGTTGCTTTCTTCCAATTTCAAATACAAACACAACCAAAATACAAGCAATTCATTAGGATTAGAGGAGTAGACAAGATTTGCCTTGCGTTTTTCAAATACAAAAATTCACAACCGCTCAGGAAGCTGCAGCTAAGAGGCTCCGTTTAAATTCAGACAGCCACCAGCGTTCATTGCCTTGCCTGTATCCTTTCCTTTGCTCCCTGATCTCTCCATGTCCTTGCAGACCAAGTCGTTTCAATATGCTTCACCACACCACGAACTGAAGCGGATGTAGACCATTGCTACAAACACATCATAACATAAATCTACAGCAGCCATTGTAACGTATTAAGTTAATTTGTACTGAAATGAAGCAGTCCAGGGGGGAATCAGTGTCATGATGCACGGCAGCACATCCTTCTAGTGTGTGAGGTCACTGTGTATCAACATCACCTGGGACTTGCATGAGCTCAACACACGTGTTTTCCTGGGCATATTTTATCATTGCTTCACATAAATACAAGCATACTTTTTTTGCATTGGTACTGCAACATCTTGCAGTGGATATTTCAGATCTACTACCTGGGCTACAGGTAGGACATCTAGTCTTTACAATGGCAAAGCAATGAATAAAGAAATACAGCTTCATCAAAGCACTCTTGGTTCAGCACCATTAGTACAGACCGTATACCCGATATCAGCCCAGTGCTTATTAGTTTGGAAACATGAAAACCATCTCCAGCATAGACCAGAAAGACATGCATGGTAAAAAAATAACAAATACTGAGCCACCCTCTCCCATTCTAGAGGTTTGTGAGCCACATCCGGTTGTCTGAGTTGGCATCTAGTTGGTCTCTGAACCAGAGCGCTTGACTTCTGACAGCAGAGGTAAGAATTTAGACAGTTTTGACTCCAAGACAGGGAAAATGATCACATTAAGTGTCGTGGCTCAAGCGAGATGTTAGCATCATGTCCTTTCTACCCCTCCTTGGCAGATGTCCAGGTGGAAGTCACAGTGCTGTCTTTCAAAAGCAGCAGTTGCTCATGCCCAGTGTTTATCAGCTCAACGAAATGGGTTACGGTGTCAAACTTCTGCTAAGTGAGCTATGGCTGAATGTGCTGCCTGCTTGATTGTCTTGCTATGTCCAAGGATTCAAAAAGCACTAGAATGAAATTCACTTTTATCTTCACTACCTCTAGATTTCAAGTTCTTTTATTTCTAAACTGACAAAATGAGCAAGACAGTCACTCTGCGGACTGTTCAACAATACACAGCCAAAGCCTCGAGACTATCTGCTACCTCCAAGTAATGTCTCTAGCACAACTCTGTGCCAGCAGAGAAATGACTCAACTTGCACATTCTGGGGCTTTTGGGGTTGAAGAAAACATGCATGAAAAAAACTGTGATTGCTCTTTGCACCTTTTAAAGCAAGAAGATATTGTAACAAGAGACTCGTTAACTGGCACAGGTTGCCCAGAGAAGCTGTGGAGGCCCCATCCCTGGCAGTGTTCAAGGCCAGGCTGATGGGGCTTTGGGCAACCTGGTCTAGTGGATGGTGTCCCTGCCCATGGCAGGGGGTGGAGCTAGATGGGCTTTGAGGTTCCTTCCAACCCAAACCATTCTATGATTCTATGACGAGTGTGCAAGACAAGGAAAGAACCACCACTGACTATGCAGGTATCAGCAATCCTGCACCCAGTTTGACAAGGTTACAGTCCCAGCTCAAGTAATGTGACACTTTTAAATCAGACATTTTGAACTATCTTAGACATAGATGCCAGGAAAATATGAGGTATGACTGAAAGATCTCCAAATATCATACGAAACAAAGATTTTGCTCTCTGAAGTAATTTCAAGGCAGTTGATATCTGTCATGCCATTTTGCAAAAACATAAAAGCCATATAAAATTCCAAGTGGGATAACGGTCGTCTTCAACCCGCTCTCATGTAGGTAGCCAGGAATGATGCCCCACAGCAATCACATCTAAAACATCTTTCACCAGGCAGCAGTGAAAAGCAGGACATAAGAAAGCAAAGGGGTACATCAAACTGATGCACAGAGAAGGTTTTGGGTTACCAGGTTCAAGGTTTGGGGTTACTTCACCTTATACACAGTCTGTGAGTTCAAATTAAACACACAAAACAAGGGCAGAGAGTGATCTATCGGTGGTTTCGGATCTTGCCTAGGAGGGAACAATGTGGGCGAGTACAGCGCGACCAAGAGAGAAGCGCATTTAACCGCACACCCGGTGCCCGACCCGTGCTTTGGAGGGAGCGCCAACAAATGCACAGGAATAACGTGTGGTGCTGCCAGCGCGGCTGGATCGCTGGGTCTCTTCAGCCATGCTAACCAGAGCCCCAATGAAGATTGCTGCAGGGACCTCCTTCACTACATAAAGAGACAAACTGAATACACGAAAACATGGGAGGGGGAAAAAAAATCCATACAGGAGGAGCGAAGTTTCCCTGTTGTTAGTGCCTTGGGTGGGCAGTGAAGCCAGTGCTGCACACCAGAACAAAATGAAGGCAAACTCGTAAGAAATAAAGAGCACAGAATAGAGCACCACGACTCAGATATTCAAGAGACCGAGCAAGGTTTAAAGCTCACAGATTACAGCAAAGTATACTATGTCAGAGTCTGCAAGGTCCTCCAGTACAGAAGTGAGCCAAACTTTGACATTTTGACTTTGAAATTTCTGTTCAAATATGAGTTTCTCTACAGCTACCGAAGCCATGAAAACACCCCATAGCCACGTCTCAGAAAAAACCGATCTGCGGCAGAGGTTCTTCCCCCCCACCATGTTTGTACAGCACCTCGTGCAGTGAAATCCTGGCCTGTCACTCAGGCTTTCAGGTACTACTATAATGCAAGTGGTAATAAAAAAACACCCCTTCAAATAGCAATCTTGAAAAAACGTTGCCCTTGGTACCGCAGATACCCCTATAATAATCTCCACCGTAAATTGAAAATGCTACCACCGCACCAAGAAGCACGGGAAATATTTAGTGCTCCTGTTATCAACCCAGGTTTAGTTTCATTAGTAGTCCAGACGTGTGGTAATGAAGAACCCATTCAATTCTCTATCTCTGTTAGTGGTACACTTCACGGGCTCATGGAAAGCACACATAAAACCGTTATCTCTGACAGGGATGGACACATGTGTGCATGCCCCAGATTTGGAAATTGCATTGCAGCGAGCGCAGCCTTCACGTCACTCAGCTGCATAGCTTAGAATTTTACATTTTAATTTTTTTGATGTCTGGGGAGATTAAAATGAGAACTGGCAGCATGTGCAAGGGATACTGCACTTTGAATGCGTTATCTATAGTGATTCAGGCTTCCCGGAGCTCCAGCTGAAGCAGGTTTTTCACAATGGAAGAAACCACATTACATTGCTCCCTAGGACGTGAAACAAAACAATAAAGGCCGGTTAATCTCTTCTCTAATTCTGCTCTGTGGGACAACTCCTTCAGTAAGCAGCGCCTGGCTGTATCTACCTGGGAGGGGGTCATTTTACTTCGGCTTCCTCTTCTGCTTCCCTCTGTCCCTGGGAGCGCTCTGTCTCCCTGCTGCATCTTTCAATGGCTTTATCAGAGCTTGCACCAACTCAAGCGTGAAAAGTAGCTCTGGGCCCAGCAGGGAGAGGTGGGGGAGTGTGTGTCTGTGTGTGTTGCAGGGGGGGAGAGAGGGGAAGACGAGGGAGGAAATGTTATTCTGTCCTTTGTCTTTTCAACAATTTCTTTTTAATGCAACTTGCAGAGCAGCATATAATTAGGGGTCTTGCGGAGCAGGCTTAAACTCAGGAGTAACCCTTCTAACGACCTCAGCAACGGATAATCAGGTACGCGGCTGTGGGGCACAGCACGCCTCCCCACCCGCCGCGCATCTCGGCCTCGTAATTAGAAGCCTCCACACTCCGCTGCATAAAGGCAGATTGCAAGGACAGCGTGAAGCCCTTGTTTGAAGCTGGGGGCACAAAGATTGCAGTGCCTGTGATGGATGGAGACAAAGGCTCCGATACTGGAACACTTCCAGCAGCCTCCGAATACTCGCAGCATTTCTGATGGACATTTTCAGCATTTCTTAGAGCGGCGAGGTTTATCCTCCTGCGTCCCCCTCGGAATTCCTCCACAGCTCCCTAAGCCAGCGATGTGGATGTGCAGGCACAAGGCTGCAGAGACACTTTCACAGTTTTACCACAAGAAAAATGTGTTGCTCCCTTTCCGCAATCTATTTTTGTTAGTTCTTGTTCCTGACTGGGAAGAACGTGTTGATGCTTAGAAACACTTCATGCCGAGGACATGGGGCTCAACCCCCGCCCCAAAATTCCCAAGCTGGAATGGTGTTTCAGCTGACTACGTTCACAATGATCTGAAACTGTGGTAGCAAGTACTATGTTTAAGTTGTAGCTGATGTTAGCGTAATTCCCCTTAACCCTTAAGTATGAATGAAAAAAATTCCCCTTCTTAAAAAGGCACATAAACACCCTCTCTCTTTGCTGATCATAACTTGTTTTTCTCTATTTACATAACTTTAAGCACAGGAGTAAATGAAAATTGACACTGAAGTGTATCCCAGCTACAGGAGGCAGAGAGGAGAAGGAAGAGAAGAACAGAGGGCGGAATCTTCAGGTGAGAAAAAACCGAGAGTGAGGGAAGGGTCAGTGTGTGTCACGTAGCCTCTCATAAAACAAATGCTGACTTCTATTTTACCCCAATTTCACCACCTTATTTTCATCTCTGGGCTGCTGCTGCGGCTTGTTGGCGGGTTCCTCCGCACCCGAGCCCTCCCGCGCAGTGCTGCAGCTGCTTGTCCCACCTTAGCCACAGCAGCAGCAAAGCAACGGGGAGAAAACCAACCAGCTCGGGCAACTCGAGCACAGCACAGCAACAGACTGAAAAAAAGCAGCAAAGCCAAAAGGGTTTGAATAATAAAACGGAGGAAGAAAAACCAGTAGAGCCACTCGGAAGCTGTCAGTTGCCAGACTGACAAGCTCCCTTGGAAAGAGCAGAGGAGGCAGGTTCAGGGAAGAGCAATATCCATAAGGCAACGCAGTGCCAGTGTTTTTCCCCTCAGTTTATAATGACAAGTTAACAGGGGCTGGAAAAGAATAAAACATGGAAGATTTTCATAGGAGAAATCAGGACACCCTGCCAAGGACGGCTGCCCTGAGCTCAAGTCATTTGAGCACATTTGTAGGCATTTAAAGCCTAGGAAGGTCATTACCAAGCTAATAAGAACCACCAGCAAAAGGAGCATAACCTGGACTTGCTAATGTGTTTCGTTCTGAATAATGAAAGGGCAAAAGCATCCAGACACTGAGCCGCTGCAGCTAAAAACACTAACAAAAGATGCTGCGAGCCATATTGTCTCCTACCCTGCCCTTTCTTAATGGTACAACGGCTGCTACACAAAACGTTCACCTGGTCTGTCTGTCTTGCGCTCTCCCCGCTACTCCTTGCATTCTCCACAGTAATTTCCTAAATGCTACAACACCCTCCAGAAAAAACAGACTGGAACATACTCTGTACAACTCAACTGGAAAATTTCTTTTGCCTCTCTGCAGACACCCACTGGACCGGTGGGCTCCATGACCAGTCCACTGTTCTTAGTTAATCAGTAGATGCAATAGCTGAAAGGGAGCAAAGCCACCTTACAGTGTTGGACCCTACAAGGATGTTAACTCCAGACTCATGCCTATTTCCAGTTCACCAGGGTTTGAGGAGACATAGTACGGGTAGTCCTGATTTGGTAGTCCATGCCAACCTTGAACTCTGTAGTCTCAGTTTTGCTCTGGTCAGCTGTGTTGAGAGACAAACTTGTTTACGCTTCTCTCTGATAACAACTTTATGAGCTTCAGATCTACTTTTATGCTGGCTGTTATTGCACGTTTCAGAAAAAAAGGAACATGGGTTTTCATCACACAACAGATCTGCTCTGCTTTTTCTGCTACAAGACATGTAGTCACCTGAACAAAATCTTTTCACCACATCTCTTTGGGGAACTGATGATGAATACAAATTTGGGAAACTAGAAGGAAGGAAGCTGTAGAGAGCTTTTGAATGTTTAAAAGCTGATCCAGATCTGTGACATTCAGAAACAACATAAAATAAAACCACCTTCACTTCTTTCAACTTCCCATGCACACACTTGCTGCAAATAGTTTCCACAAACTACTGCATACATCTTGAATTTGCTTAAGAAAGCACCTCTGCCAGCACCCTTCTTGCAGCCCAACTAACTTCCTACAGCTCCCCTCCCAAGAGGACATGCACTGAATCCCATTAAAGCGGCAGGAGAGCACAGCCCAGCTATCCAGCACACGGCCCATTTCAGCACGGCTGTAAGAAAGGCTCCTGCCCATCGCAGAAGAGGAGCGATCCCTCTCTTGAAGCCCCCCTTGCAGCCCCCCAGCCCCTCAGAGAAGCAGGCCTTCCCATCTCTCTTCCTGCGCTGCCAGCAGCGAAGCCATGCGCACAGCAGCCGCCGTGGCTCCGGCCGCCCCTGGAGATGCGGGCACCTAGCTGCAAACCGCGTCAGGCAGAGCTGCGCGAGATCCGACCGGGAGGATAATAAAAAGGGAGCAAGAGGTTCCAGGGGGCTCTTCTGCCTCTGAAGTCGTGTTACTGTTGACTCCTTTATTGTGATTAACTCCTTGACATCCTCCTCCCGTGACAAGTGGGGGAGGACAGACTGAACTTGGTGATTAATTTATCAGTGAATTACCTCCTTCCCTTTCAAACCTCGCCCCCGCTGATGATCTTTATGGCTCAGCTCTACTTTATGAAAGGGTTTACAGTCAGATAGAGGTTTGACAGCTGGCATTTCATCGCTGAGAAATTTGGTTTGGGGCATCGCACGCTCCTTTGCCAGACCTGGTGGTAATACCATTTGCAAGCTTAAGCCCACCCCACGAGCTCTGTATGAGGAAAAGAAATCCTTTCCTCCCAAACCTCTCGTTCAAATGACAGTAATTAGGGAATCTCATCACTCTAGACCTGGAGAGGGAGGGGATATTCATGGTAATTGGAGACATTACACGAAGCCACACTGTGCTTATGTAAAAAAAACCCCAACAAAACCACACACAGAAGAAACCGTCCCCCTTCCCCCAATGTGGCTGGCATTTCCTGAATAAATTGCCTTTTTTCAGGCACATTGGTGTGCTTTTTAATACTGGAAACTACTGGAAGGACTCCTGCAGCCCGATTAAGTGTAATGCAGTGTAAGAAAAATAGGAAGGAGGGGGGAAACTCTCAGAAAGGCAATCGAAGTGAAAAATCTATCAACGGCACAGTGGCTCGGCTGGAGCCAAGAGTCCTGTTCTGAACACGCTCCGACTTCCCAGTCATTTGCTCTGCCGGACACTCTGGGGACCCCAGCATAGCAAACTACAATTTCTAGTAAATATATCCCAGGGACACAATTAGTTTTTCAGCTGGGGGCATGATAAATTGGTCATGCATAATTCAAGGCCAGAGCGGGCTGGAGTATAAACTGCTCCGTGGCAGCTTCCAACTCCCTGGCAGAAGAATGCAAATGGGCTGCCTGGCGCAGGGGCTGACGGACCCTGCAAACGCCGCCGGCTTCATCTCGCCGCCTGCGTGCTGCTGTGTCCTCCTACGTGCACGGCAACGACCGTTTTAGCCTTCCTTCTGCGCACCTCTTGGCAGTCTTAATGTCACAACGATGTATCCATCACTGTCCGGTGGCCTTTTGGGACTGAACGCACATTGTTATCACAACAAATACCACTTTCCGCTCGCTCTACTCTGTTTTTTCCATACGCAGACACAAGAGAATGGTTTTGGCACAGAACGAGGCTGAGGGACTGTGGTGTCTGTTGTCAGCATTAGGTGGCCTAGGGCAAGTAATTTCAAATCTGCCTCAGTGTTCCCATCTACACAATGGAGATAATTCCAACCATGCAACGGCAAGGTTAGCAAGATACGCTCAGTTTGGGGTCTGATAAAGGTCTGAGAGGTGGCTGAGGACATGCAGCCTAGCTAAAGCAACAGCCTCAAGTTCTCTGAGCTTATTTTAGGTATTTAAATAAATGTAACTACCCGGTCAAAGTGATCACACAGGAGAACTTCCTGCTTTGCAGAAGTTAGCTTAGCGATGAATGAAACAAAACCTCCAAGGAAACTTTGGGAGTCCTTCAAAATGCTGTTCTCAAGTTTCTCAGTGCATGCACTGCAGCGTCCCAGCCAGGGAGGGACACACAGCATTCATGCTGGAAAAATGTGCTAGAAAAATCATTACAAGTAGTCTCACTGCACGCAAAATTAGTATTTGTGGTCTCAGATACAGCCATGTAACTGAAGGCTGATGGTTCTGTCTCATCAGCTGGTTTTGCCATCTTACAAAATCCTGAAACCACTTCTTTGGATACATTGCCATTTTCTGCTCTTCAGGAACAGAATAGGCATTTTAAGTCTGCTCTGTGGGAAATATTCTTAAGAAGTAGGGCTGAGGCATAGCAGGGGTATTAATGAAGGAAAATTTTCATTTTGGCAGCGTATTTGCAGATAGAGCAGCCCTTTAATTTCACGGTCAGTTCCACATACCCAAACGGGTGACTTTGGTTTCTGCCTAGTAGTTAGTCAAAATAATCCAGGTTTATCTATGTTTTAATAGGAATACTTTCTTTTTTCCTAAGCATGACTCTCTTTATAGAGCGGCTTTTCCTAGAATCTCCAAGCAGAGATATACGGGGTACAAATATAGGGAGCGCAGACATTAACCCCGGTAAGACTGAACATCCTCATCACCGCAAGTGACCCAACTGTGCCAATCAATGCTCAAAGTAACACTGATCACCATCAAGTACAGGAAGAACCCAAACTGTTTGAACCCAGTAACACTGTGATTTAATTTAAACAACTTCTCATGTTGCACTTTCCTGTACTAGGCAGCGCTAACACGCTCGACAAACGTGTAAGCGTGGCCCTCTTCCACCCTCTGGCCACCAGCACAGCGCGTGACACAAACAATGCATGAGAGTATTTTGATACTTGCTTCTACATACATCATACGGACTTGTCTACATGGGGCTAATTCATTGGTTTAAGACAATCACAAAATCACTGAATGGTTTGGGTTGAAAGGGACATTAAAGATCATTTCATCCCACCCCCCCGCCATGGGCAAGGACACCCTCCACTAGAGGTATATGATATGGCTGTATACAACCAAGTAAAATGCCTTATTTTCTTTTGAAAAAAATATTTTCCTTTCAATTTAGGCTTAAACAAATATTTCCTAACCAAAGGGTCAGGACCCCTTTGGCAGAGGAAATCTCAACGCTCCATTCACTGCAAACCCTCCTCTGAAAGGGCAAACAACCTCCATCATCCTCTTGTAACGTGTCCCTCACTGCTACCATACAACGTCCCACCTTCTGACATCCTTTATGGAGAGGGTAAGAAATCAAATGTAGATAAACATTTAACTCAATTTTTCTCTTCCTAACAAAGCTGGTGGGCACCTGTGTGTACACACACAAATAATGATGTGCAAAACTGTGACAAGAGTAAGTAGGCCAGCCTGAATTTCCCTTTGGACTAGATTAACTAAAATAGTGCTTCAAAAATAAACCACATATTTAACTGAACTTGCACAGTTTCATATGATTCAGCAAGCCTGCCCTGTGAGGACACCCCCACCTTAGAAAGTGATCCTGCGATGACGAAACACTGTGCACTGTATTTATGGGGCTCTCACAGGCATGCGGGTGACAATGCTCCTGAAGCCCAGACATTGGCAGGACGGCATCTGAAGACTGCATTTTGGTCCCAGAAGGTGTTTTGGTCACAAAGAATACAAAGCTCTGCAAGCTCTGATGTCTGTCAGCAGACTGTGGAGGAGCTGGTGGGTGTGACAGCAACAATTTCACCAACTTCAATTGAGGCCAAGCGAGATTCTGGGCTGGAGCGTAAACCGTTACAGAGCAGGAGCTGAGGGTGAACTGCAGGACCAAATCACTGCGCTCCTGGCAAGAAACACACTTCCCCCAAACCACCAAGTCCCTTCCTTTCCCAATTAAACAAAAAAATACACAAACCTTTTAAAATTTAAGTAGGGTTTCAAAGGTCAGCTCTGTTCACATCAGCCCACAGGGATTACATTAAAAAAAACCCCACCATGAACAAAATTTTTTTGCTTAGTGAAAACAGCAGGGACAAAATAGTGCTAATGAGGATTATTATTTTTATGTGCATTGGTAGGTTTTTTATCTTCACACATGAATGTCTTCTCCATTAAAGTAAAATTCCCTGACACACATGGTGCACTAATTGTTGTCCCAGCTATAAGGGCTCTCTGCCTTATTGCAATGCCACGTGTGGAAAAAATCTGGTCAGTTTTGAGTTGGTTTGTGGGGTGGTTTTGGCAGGGTTTTTGTGTATGTGTGTTTTTTCACAAAAAGTTTTGAACGTGGCACAAATTTGTTTAATTTAATTGTATACAAACCCAAATGTGTGTGTGTATTCAGGTACGCGGTTATATTGCTCACAGGCTTAAGTATGGGTACAGCCAGAGCGCCCAAGTCAATACACAACTGGGAATACTACAAAACACCAAAAGACGGTTAGAAAAAAGTCATGCTGGGAATCGCATCAAGAGGAGAAAATTGTGTCAAAATCATTGGTCTGAACTTCTCTGGGAAAATTTCTAGGTGCAAAGTGAAACGATGCTTAAAATCCGCTATCAAAAACATGACCGTGAATTATCAGTGCCAGGAGACCTATGTGAAGAAGGCTCCACAAATCATCCATTTGAGGAAAAATTGGCCTGTCGTTATCCACACCGGGAAAAAGAACAAAAAACCCCAAAGTATTAAGTGGTCTTGCTACATAGCCTGAAGGCCAACAAGCACCAGCTCTGATGGACCAAGGCAAAAGAGGTAATTGTGGCGTGAAGGGCCCTCTGCGGAGAACTCGCTGCTGCTAACCATTACGCTCAAGAGTCCGTCAAGCCTCATGTCCCAGACGCTCCCAACTGGCCAGGTAAAAAATGAGCACGGAGGAAGCTCCAAGATGCCACTGCAAAACAACAGTCCTCTGGGATAATCAATGCAGAAGGCTCTCCATAAACACAGCTATACCTTTACACTGGTACCCCTACGTGCAGACACCGAGTTATGGGATGGCAATGTGTGGAGAAGTGGTACCTGTGTGACCACCGTCCTGCAGATAAAACTGTGCAGTTTATTTACACAGCTCATATCTACAACGCACCATAAGCGGAGCCTCCCAGGCATTTACAAGGCTAGAAAATTAAAACTGCAGTTTGGTCAGAAATATTAAAAAGCGTGGTGGCCTCACGAAGCCAACAGCCCCCGATGGAGGCTGAACCAGCAATTCCTTCCTGGGTTTCCGCTGGAAAAAGATTACAAGCACATTAGATATAATATACCCATATGCTTTGTTTTGCTTGCTTTTTCTTTTGCCTTTTAAGAAAAGGAGAGTGAGATAGAAACTTCCCCTCCAGAATATTAGAAGTAACAAATTTTAAAAAATTATTAACAAACACTAACCTCAGATCATTAGCCAACCTGGCAACAGACCAGAGAAAATTTATAGCCGACGTGCAACATCAGCTTTCATCCAGAAATGCTAATTTCAGTAAAATGAATAGTGTGTGGGCTTTTCATACTGCTTTGCATTTGGCTCCTCACAGCCCTGTTTAAAGCCTGGGAACCGGCCATATAGTTAAACTGCACAGATGTTCAACAATCTGTACTTGTGTTAATTACCCTAATGTGAGCAGAAACTCAACAGATCCCTGCTAATGAAGGAGAAAGTTTTCCAGTGTGACTACCGTATGTTTCATTGTCACTGTATTACCAAGCTTCTCCCCCTCCTTCCTCTGCCCCCCCAACTCCTATTCTCTCCATCTCCTTTGCATTCACATCACCCTCCTACCTCAGCATGCATGAATTGGACCAACTAATGACTGTGTATTCGCAACATGGCAGACACCATTAGGCTGATCGGAGGTGCGGCTGCTGAATTTTAACAGGCAATTTTAAACAAGGTAAGAAAAACAGATTCATCATGCTCCTGATTCTCTCACCCCACCCATCTGCCATACTTCTGCCCTTGCCACAGCTCAAAAACCACTTGCGAAGTGCAAATACACTTCCTCTTCTATAAAACACAGAAGCGTACAAAGCAATGCAAATAAACGTTGCTGGGCAATTACTGGAGATGGAAGCCAGAGAGTTGGGTGCATCCGGGAGGACAGGCTAACAAGATGGCTCAGGAGCGAGGCTGGAGCGCGCGCCTGGGGAGGGAGCGCACTGCCCTGCCCCGGCGGGCAGCACGGTAGCTGAAACGGGCAATCCTGTCTGCCGCTCCCCTGTCAAGAAGCGAGAGCTGCTGAATGTCATTGTGGGAAGCACGAGAGCAGCAGCTGTACGTTTGGCTGCGCACAGGAGGGTAAGACGGGGTTTCTCAGGGGCGCGATGGGAAAGAGCAAGGCAACGCTCAAGTGATCAGTGCTGCCGGTAGCAGTGAACCCGTACTGCCGCACAACTTAACCCAGCATTAAAACATACTCGACCTCTGAAGAACGGCTGCTCCCTCTGAGGATCTCGCTTTCTCTTCCGGCACCTCTCTGCCCCGCTCCCCATCATCATCTCCAGCCACTTCTTTCAGAGCAATCTGCTTGGCAAGCAGAAGGCAAAGGGGGCCAGGTGAGGGCAACTGACTCTCACCCCATTAAGCCCCAAGTGACTCCTGAATGATGCAGCCCTGGTCTAAGCCAGAGTTCACATCTCCCAGGTGCCACCACTTCAGTCAGGCCAGTCTTCACCAGCAAATTGTATTACAATGACCCTCATGGGAGCAAATGTACTCGCTGTGCTTGACTGGCAGACTCCCCTCCATGGAGGCGGGGGGGGAAGCAGCCAACTTTGCTCATTTATTGCATCCATCCTGCTAGCTCAGCCTCTTCTGTGGTTCACAGAGCCAATAACTTGCAAACTCAAGAGATGGAATAGCAGCTGCTGATCCGGGGAACTCGGCTGCACCGCCACACGTTTCACTCACACCCTCCACACCACCCCTCCGCTCAGGACAGGACACTTGCTTACAGCTGTGCACCCGCAAAAGCTCAAGCTCCCTCTAAAAAACCCTCCTTCTTCATGAATTGAGAAGAGACAGGGGCAAAACGTCACGCTAAAAGGTGGGGAGGGGATCCAGCACAACCCAGAAAGGGTTGAAAATTATTTAGAGAGTACTTGGCTCTTTTCTCTTACCTCTTCATCATTAGTACTGGAAGCAACACAGCTGTCTAATGGCAACTTCAGGCACCCATGGGCCAGTGAAGCGACATTTTCCACACTTAAATAACACTGAGCTGATTTAATTACTGCACTTAATAGTAACAAAAGATGTCTCAATTTAATCTTCAAACAGTCCTCGAAGATCAAAACACAGCTGGCTGGATAACAAGATGGCCTAGGCCAGCAAACAAGTAGGTCCAATTTGTTCAAGAGCGGCATCCACTCCTCGGTATGAAAGGCCAAGGAACACTTGCGTGTCGAACGAATCAAAGAAAGCAGCGCTCCTGCTGCCCCCCCTCCCTCCCCACCCGACTTTTGTTATATAGAAAAAAAAACATAAAGAGGCAGCTGATTCATGGGTAAAGAAATGCAACATGATAAAAGAACAAATGCTGATGTTTGGGAGAGAAAGAAAAGAAGTAAGACCCAAGATTTAACAGGTTTTGTTTTTATAATCCCTCAAGATGATTAGGAATGAATGAATCAGATTAAAATCACATGGGGAAAAAGGAAGGACTCTAACTCTTTTGTTTTTCTGTCCACACTGGACAGAAGGAGACAGCTCATTAAGGAAAGCCCTCAAGACACAGCTACAGTGAGGAACAACCAAGTATTTTTTTTTTTTTTTAAAGTGTCTGTTAGCTCTGTTTGGGCAAGAATAAGTTGGGAAAAATTAACCGTTTACTTCTAACATTTTCTAATTGTGATCGTTACTTTTTGCAAACTACTCTGATAAACGTCCCTCTCTTGAGCAGCTTTCAGGACATGTTCCCACTGACACCATGGCTGGGGCTCTCCAGGCACCTTCAGAGAATTTGTAAGTTTTTGCACATTCCATTACAGCTAGGCACAGAAAAGTTAAAGCTGGTCTTTCGGCCACTGCAGCATTTACGTGATCCCGAGTGGCACAGAAGCCTAAATAAACTCTGGTGTTGTACACAGGACGTAGCTTTCTTTCCAACTACTGATAGTGACACAAGGTGCACACAGCCCATCTCTTTTGGAGATAAGTTATACTAGTATGATCACAAACAAGTTCACTAGAAATCAGTTTGCTGGTCTTCATGAGATAACTCTGGATTGACAACGGTCTGCGGGATATTGTTGCTGAAAGCTTAGAAGGTTTTTTCTAATTATTTTTCCTACGTTTTTTCTCTTGATGGAGAACTACGATTAGGTAACTTAAGTGTTCCAATTGTCTTGGTGATTATGGTTTCTTTGGTTTTTGATTTTCGTTACATACCAAGCTTACTCCATCAACAGCAGTTCTTAAACAACAGACGATGCCGCTGGCCACCATATCACGAATTTGGAAGACTGAGAACAAAAGGGAATTTGCTACAACTCTGGTGACTCTCTTCTCCCTGGACCATGACATGGTAAAGGAAGATGATGTTCATGTTTACACTGATTAGGGTCAAGCAATCCAGTGGTTTGCTCAAAAACCCGGGCAGGCATGAGGCATCTAACTGGAGAGCCACAGAGTCACTTAAAGTGGTGGGACTTCAACAGGCCATCTGGATCAATCTCCTTGCTCAGACAGGGCTAACTAACTTCTGTATTCAGGCGGGTTTCAAATGGCCTTGGTTAGTGGAATCTGCATGCAAGTTTTGGATTAATCCCCTCACTGCTAAGTTTCTTCCTTTCCCAGCGACTTTGACCCTGGATAGACCTATATTTTTAAAACCACATTATTTTGCAATAAGTGGTGAAGAAGTACTCACTGCTTCCGTTTACAATCTGCATTCAAGTTCAGAAAATGAATCTTCATTCTTCAAACTAGCTGGGTTCAGACATCTGAAAGGCAACTGGGAATAAAATTTCCCATCTCTGCCCTAATGGTTTCATTAAGCAGGGTTGAACCTTAGCTTAAAACCACCTTCCCAACCAGATAAAGTTCTAGATCAGTAGGAAAATATCTTGAGGAGGCACTCACTGCTGAAGCTCAAGCACGTGCATGTTTCCAGCTTGCATGTTTGTTTAAGTAAGTGACAGAGATGGGGGGACCAAAAGCAATTCCCTTCACTAGAATTCACAAGTGCAACCAACTAGAAAATCTCCTGCCTGCTTGTGAGGAGGGAGTCAGACTTTCTCAAAGACTGAAAGACGGCTCTGCTCAATGCCTGGCAGTACGTACAAAGCACCAAGTGTGAAATCCTGACCCCACTGCAGTCAGTGGCAAAATTCCCATAGATTTCCTCAGGGCCAGGATGTTTAAACCTGTTCAGACAATTCATAAACCACCATTTCAAGGGCACACCTTTGCAACAGATTCCCAAGGGCCTTTTGAGTTTTGACTCAAATGCCTGGATTATTTTTACAATTCCAGTTATGGGTTCTTTGTTCGCAGGGAGTTAAGCAATACAAAGAACACAGCAAGAGAACAATGGAGGTATTACCATACATGATTTGTCTTTAAAAAAGCCTCTCTTTCTTTTCATGAAGTTATGGATCCAATTTCAGTCTTTATTATCACTTTGCCATGTGAGAAAGTGGTTCTTAATTTTAATAAAGGAAGGGAGCTTCATATTTCAACAAGAGCTAAAATGCTTCCTGCAATACAGGAGGTGGAAAGCTCTCTTGCTAACAGCTACCGCAGGCCAGATTCAGGGAAGGAAAGGGAAATAATCTGTCCACGCTGAGTAAATAAATCTTGTCTAGGACATACCTAATGGTGGGCAGTAGCCCAAAGACATCTTGTCCGATGAGATCATTTCTGCCCCCTCCATTTTAAGGGAAATTAAGAGCTTGTTCTGCAAAGCACATATTAACATTTCACTTATCACCAAACTCAGGGTCCAAGCCAGTATGTACCTTAACGCAGTCTATGGTACGCCACTGGACTAATAAAAATCTTTCCACCACGTTAACCCACCTGGAGAAAGAACCATACATGTAGCTTCGGAACCTTTCGCTAGGATTCCAAAGTAATTTTCTCCCTCAAGTCTACTTTGCCCTTAAACAAGGAGCCTGTGGTATATTTAAGGAGATTTTCTTCTGAAGCTTCACTGTATTCTATTTTATGTGAAGAATGACAAACTTAACCCAATCCACAAAACAGAAGTAAATAACTGCCCCCAATTCACACAGGCTTGTGCAGTTTACCTTTGAAAAAATAATATTAGAGGCCCACCACTCCCACTTCATGCTACTATATACATTTTAAAAAGGAAATGTTAGTTGTGTTTGGTCAGCCGAAGCTTTGGATCTATTCCAGTTGGAAACGCGTTATGGAAATTCCTCTTCCCCCGAAGATGACCAATAGCCCTATTATTTTACAGCCTTTCCCATTAGACCCTGTTTACACTAGCGCTGGAGCCATAATAGCAAAATCCATCTTTAAAAATGGTTCTCACTGGCAAGAACTAAACATAGTTTTGTAAAATTATTTTTAATATTGTTCCATTTCTGTCTGTTCTGGCAAAGGAAATGAAATTTGTTGTAACCCAAGTACCAAGAATCTGGTTTAAACATGGCCCATGTGGCAAGCGAGACAAGGATTCAATGCAACAACACACGTTAAGTAGCCCATTTGCTTCTGTCCAGTGCAGCGTTTGATGCACCTCTGCAGGAGCAGCAGCCCTGCAGCAGAGGCGGGGGCAGAGCGGGGAAGCCCCTCACCTGCTGCGGGGGCCATTTGTTCCACGGGAACAAAAGCAATATGAGAGAAAGCAGTTCACACCCCACAGCGCTCTCATTTTTTTACCTTTTTAAAAGGCTGAAAAATGTTGAGTTTTATGGAGTGAAATATCAACAACTCCAGTCAAGAAATCAAGTAGCACATGGCTACTGTCAGCCATGTGCCACCTCTCCTTTTGCTGCTCAACCTCGGCACATACAGCACAACAAAACTGAAGGAAATAGAGAGGCCTTTGCAGAAGACCTGACTTGGGCTGCAGCTACACGGTCATCCAAATAAACAGGACTCTGTACAGTGCCAATATTCTCATTTTCCACTCCGAAAACCTCAGGCACAGGCAGGTGAGGTGTCTCGCACAGCCAGGCTGTGCCAGAGAGCGGCACGCAGCGCAGGTCTCCTGCCCTGGATGCCCCAGCCACTGGGGCATGCTACCTGGGCCTTTTACAGAGCTGCAGAGGGACTATGTGCTACTCGTTGCATGCGTTATTCATTCTATACTCTGAATCGCAGTACAAGGAAAAAAGTAACCCTAAGACACTGGGAACCACGTATGGAAGACATTTCTACTGAAACAGTAGTAGCAGGGAAACCAGCGAGACACCTCCTGCCAGATCCAAAGAGAGAAACGCAGAAATCAAAGCAATAGAAGCAAGAAGCATTTATATCTTCCAACTCTCTTGCATACAATTCCCAGCAAAGGGATTCAGCTGCGATGAACAAGGCTGCAAGATAGAGAAGTGAGATACAGTGTTTTTATGATTCACTTCAGGTATGAATTCCCTGTCCTTCTCTCTCCTCATGCCATTCATCTTCTGCAGGTGATGGAAAGCCACTCTCCCAGCGGGTGGTCCTGCTCTCGCAGACTTTAATGCTTAATTGCCACAAATAAATTCCAACCTCAATGCTCAGGCTGCGGCTATGCTGTCCCCTTTCCACCCCTTTCTCTTTACACTGATCGCAGCCCAGGATCCTCTCATGTAACTAAATCAATCTTCGGACACACCACGTAGGAAAAACAAAGAGGCAGCACCAGACGCTGCTCGCTGCAGCCAGCGCGATGAGTTGACATTACACAAGAAGACCAGCCCAAAAAAAGAGTCAACTCTGTCTCTGTGCGTGCGCGCACATGTGCACACACACATGCCTCCTGTTTTATTTTTTTGTTCAACTGGAATTAATCAGGAACGATAAACACTTTGTCTCCTGAAAGCAGCAATGGGGGGATGAAATATGCCTCTTAAGCTTATCAGCTTCAGCGCCACCGAAGAGAAAGCTGGCTTCTAAGCCCAGGGATAATGGGCTGTCCTTTCAGGAAGGTATCAGAGGTCTCAGGAGAGGGAGACAGCACAATGGTGTGACCTTCAGCTAATAAAGCCCACCCTAGAGTCCAAAGAAGCTTGGGGAATATTGACAAAAGTTCATATTTACAACAGCCTGGACTCTTTCCAGATACCATTACCAGTTTAGAGAGCTGCAGCCTCTGTACGTACACTCACACAGGCTTTTATTCTGCCTCCTCCTTTCTTTCTTTGTTCCCATGCTGGCAAAAAAAAAAAAGTCAGAAAATGGCAATTCTTCTGCTAACAAGGCCCCACCAGCATATTTTCTAATGAAGAGAGTTATTTAAAATTTCAGTTTCAACCTCAGCACTATCCTCTACTTGAAGGAGATTCAAGGCCTCTTGCAAGGATTCTCAGGGCGTCATCATGCTCATCAGGACGAAAGCATATGTGTTTTTGTGGAAAATCTGCTGATGTATTTATAATTCTTTAAACAAAAAGGCAGCCAACATATTGTAAAACGAGAAGTTGTTTTTGGTGTGTGTGTGGGTTTTTTTTTTTCTTTTAAATTTAATTGTTTTGTTTTTTTTTTAAGTAGGCACTGGCAATCAATGCGGCCCCGGTCAGAAACACAAAACCAAAGCTTTTTCGGGCAGAAACTGATTCCCCCCTCACCTCCCAGTCTGAGCTGTGGTTACCGAAATGACGTTTATCCCATAACTAGAGTGCATAGGCATGACTAGAATGCAAATACTAAATAATACTTTTAAAACTGTTCATACAGTGAAAAAAGCCAATTTCAAAACATAAAAACTGTTTGAAGCAAAAGTTCTATTTTTCCACCTCCTAAAGTAGTTCCAAAGCAAATATATAAAAATAAAGGTTCGGAGGAAATCTGTTTTCAAGGATAATTTCGCTGAAATCAATATTAAATCTCAAAACATTTAATGGAAATAACATCTTCAGTGACAGAACCATTTTGACCGCACTTTTTCATCCAGCCATGTCAGTCTGCCATTTTTACTTATCTGCCTCATAATTCATCTTTGCCATCCTGAAACTAATCTTGCTGGGTTAAAAGGGATCCAAGAACTGGAATTGGTTAGAACTTCTCCAAATAACATCTTCTAAAAGGTGCCTCTGTATCTTGGCAGTCTCATTTACCGTGCTGGTATTTAACAGGCAGGAAGGCTAAACTTTCTACAAAGATCACAAATTTCTTGCTTTTGCAGGCTTTCCTTTCCAGCAAAGAACCCGTTTCCACCAGCAGCTACAGTTACATCAGCTACGCAGGCTCACGAGTAGTTTTCCAACTTCCTAGAGTTTTGGCCCAGCATGCACTTTATCTGTTCTCCTTATCCCATCCAGCCATATCCACTGTCAAGAGTTCAGGTGATTGATTATGGCCTGCCTGGATCCGAAGCAGTCAAATTAGACAGTAATGTTGTGCTTAATGTGCTCAAACAAACAAGGTCATTGGTTGCATCAGGACTAATAGGAGATGACACACACTGGGACTGCATGACCCAGGGGACTGGTAATAAGATGAAAAGTCTTCAGTTTATGGCCACTGTTTCAAAATCAAGTCTGATCCTACAGACATCCTATCCCTGTAACAACTGCTCAGCAACCCAGGGTAGGAGCACTGAGTCCTCCATAACCTCAGGACAGAGGCATTGTTGTCGCCTTGGCTGCAGCCAAATTTTGATCACTGTCAAGATTAACTACCCTCCGTCCTTGTTCCCAAATGTTGCTCCAAATTACATTCATCCTCCCTCTAGAGGTGAGCTAACAAAATCAATACACAGGACTGAATTTAGGAGGTGCTGTAAAACACCAGAAGAGAAATATAGAGTCCTAGGAAGTCAATAGTGCCATCAGAAAGATTAAACCACGTTCATCTTGGAAAAATATCAACTAATTCATCTGTGGGGAAATAACACAGACCGTTATACTCCGCAAGAAAGAGAAAGCTGGAGAAGTGAAAGGAGTTGGGCTCTTCCAGAAGGAACCTGTAGCTCTGCTTGGAAAGCTGGAGGCCCAGCAGGGTGATGTCCCCATTACCAGCCCACCTGAGGGCATGGGGACAGAGAAAAAAACCACTGACACAAAGTAAAGCACAATTTTTTACGGATAAGAGAAGGAGCTACAAATGATAACGTGAAATACTCTGAACCGGTTTCCAAGACCACCACTCTATGCACTGTTTCAAGGACGTGAGGTTACGCCTCCTGGCTGCCACCATGGCCCTAGCTAAGTGCTTTCGGTTGCCTAACCTTTAAACCAGAATTGTTTTATTTATAATAACAGTGAGTTCCTATTGAGAAGCTCCAGCAACAACTGTGTCTGGTTGTAATTTTACACCTGTTTTCCATGGCAGAACCCCCTGGCTCTCAGGAAACCATGGGGTATTAACTGTATTCCAGAGAAACAGGCAGATCTAGGACACGTCCTCTGCCGCGCTGGATGGGCAACTGCTCCAAACTGCTGCCCTCTTCACTTCCAAACCCCAAACACTCAGAAAGTCTTGTTTTTAGGGTATGATTTTAATAATGAATATTGGAAATAAAAGACTGAAGAAACCCAAGTTCCATCCTGAGAAGGTGTGAATAATTCCACCTGTGGCCGTCCTGGGCACGCTCTCCTGTACCCTGCCTTTGAGCACTAAAATGAGAAACCTAAATGACCTGGCTGTGTTGCCGCACGACATGGCATGAGTTGCTGTCTTCCTTAAGCCAAGAGCTAAAAAAAATAATTCAGGGCTTGAAATTGCAAAGAATTAAGACTTAATATCAGCCAATACGGCGACTGGATCTCAGAGGCCTGTTTCCTTCTGAATTTCTCCTTGCTGCTGTGACGTGCTCACACTGAAAATTTTCCCTTGAGCAACTGCCTGACTAAAATACAGCACACCCTTACCATAAAGCCCTTTGTTAAAACATCTTTGCCATAAAGCTGCAAAACCTTGGCTCCCAAGTACATTAAATCCTTATAAACCTGCCTTCATTTTAACCGTGCAGTATTTCAAGACACAAAGCGCTTCTTCCAAGAGATAGCACTTTAATGAGGAAAGGGGTAAAATATATAAACCAAACATCATTATAGCATAATTTCTAGGAGACAAGCATGCTGTTATAAAAAGAAGCCATGGCAATTGCATTTCACATGGCTTGAAGATTTAATGCTTTTAAAGAGCCACTGCTACTTTCAGCCATTGGTGTTTTGTTTTGAACATAACAGAAGGCAACGAGAATTACGGGTCCGCTGTCAGCTATATATTTTATATTCTGTAAATTGTTGCAAATGGCGGATTCAACTCTCTGCATGCTTGCAAAATGTAACGTGGATTGGACACGAAGGGACTGACTACAAGTTACTGTATATACTTTTACCTTTAAATCGGTTGTTGCTTTAAACATAATGATGTAGGCACAGACATGGTAAATTACCCAAACCAGATCCAATTCATACTGGATTGAAAGTGCTTACAATGGGTACAGCTTGTTCACATGTTAAAGTCAAAGAAACCAACCAAAATCCACGCTGCAAGAAAAATCTAGGGTACTGACAGACCAATGAAGGTGATGGATATAACACCATTTAATACCGCCTGTCAGAGTATTCAGGGTAACTACCGCATCAAAGGGGCTGCAATTGGTTTCCAAAAATTAGTATATTCCATACTGAAACTCAGTTGCTTTCTACAAAATGTCCAATGGAACAAATCCCCCCAGCCAACCAGAAGAATGTTACTGGAAAAAAAATGTTCTCCCAAGGAACAAAGTGTCTATCTACCAAAGGAGCATCCTGAATTACATTGGTCTGGAAGACTTTTAAACTTAATCTAATAAAAAAGCCATTATTGATTATAGTTCTTCCACATTAGTCTTCCAGTTGGAACTTCTGAAATGAAAGCTTAGCAATGATTAGGTATTTACTACTATCAGCAGGGAAAAATAGTGAAAAAAGATGAGCATAAAGGTCACCAGAGAGACAATGTAATTATTTTCTTTGAGAGGAGGGAAACAAACCGAACAAAAACTCCACCCCACCCCACCCTCCCAAATAACCCCCACCCCAAACCCAACAACAGCAGGGAGAATGCACTTCACAGCAGCTTTGACTTGAAGCACATGTAACACTGATTGATGGATACTGAAAGTGAAGACACCAGTGGAAAATTAAACCCAACCAAGCACCAAAATTGGGACAGGTTTTTTTGTGTTTCTTGGTACTACTTTAGAAAATTATGTAAGAAAGGTCAGAATATCAGCAAATTATCATTTTAGCTTCTGTCACAGATCTGGGTCAACAGCAGGGTGAAAAGCTGGCACGTAACTGATGCCTATAACCTGGTTAGGATAAGCATTTCCTCTCCTCTCTTTGCTGTAGCTCATGAATGAGATTCTGCACTGAAGGGTGCTTGTTCTCCCTGATTACCAGACGGTTCAACACTCACTACGTGGCTATGGAGTAGCACTTCTGATTGCAGTTCTCAGAGAGGACATCTGAAGAGAACATAATACACCAGCCCTTTTTCTAAATACAAAATCAACAACCTTGGCTTGTGGTCCTGTTTCTGAGATGCTTTTACAGTTTCTCCTGATGCGACTCTTCTTTCCATGCTTACAGTAAAAGGGTAACAGGTTCCTCCCTCACCATCATCACTCCCTTGTAAGTCCTAAGAGACTTTTCCAGCTCTTACCAACTTTGCCACAGAAGACAGCAGGCTGGACAAGCCTGAGTCAGCATGTCAGCGCACAAATTATCACAGGATGTCTGGCGTTAAGGTAACTCAGCCTAGCACGTGCCTTCCCCTAACTCGACTTTAACATTTTTCTGCTTGGCTGTGCAACTAAACCTCAAGGAAGAAGATAACTGCAAGCAAGTGCACGTGCTACTTTTGTTTAACAGCCTCCCCACTTCCTCCCTTAATAACAGAGAGTTTGGGGTGCTAGAAATGAGAAGTCTTACCACAAATGTGTAATGAGACCCTGAGCTAACAGGTTAGCTGACATGGAACTGTTAACAGTGAATTGGCTTGGAGACAGTAGGGGGAAAAAAAAAAAAAGAAAAAGAAGAAAATTAAAAAAAGGGAGACAGAAAGAGTGAGAGAGACAGAGACAGCAACCAATTCAGCTGCAAGAAGTCAAGCTAAATCAGTCCCAAGTGCCCATGTTGGAGAGACTTGATCTCATACCTTGCTTGTTATCAAGGCACTCCTGATACGAGTCAGCTCCTGTTCCGTTGCGGTCTACAGACAAAACAAAAAGTTTCATTCATATCAAACATAAATATTAGAAACTTCTCAAATGGCAGCCTTGCTGGAGCAACATGTTATGTGCAAATAGTGCTAGTTCTTTAGGAGGCCATTCTGGTTCGCTGACACAAACTGTGACTTGTTATGAACAAGCTGCAATGAACTGACACCAACCCGCTACGATACATTTATTTCTGTCTTGGGCAGTAGGTGCAGGGTGCTTTCCTCCCAGCCCTGTCCATCTGTCTCCATGCTGGTGAGGACACAGAGGAGGGGATTACAGCTGCAGCTGCTCTGAATAAGTTCCTTAAGCACGTGGAAGATGGAATATTTGGAATTAAATCTATCATTACACTGGCCACTGTAAGGCCTAGGAAACCACTGGTTTAAACCAGCAGATCCTGAACTACAATCTGGAATAGACTTCTCTGTGGCTCGTGGTGCTGTGGTCCCTTTTGGTTTTTGGCTGCTACGTTGTATTAAAGACAACTGAAAATACAAGAACATTACTTTCCAAATATTATGGAAGCAATATTGCTGCAGTCATCACTGGGGTTATTTGATCCAGCAGCAGGAGATGAGCCGCTGTGTGCCACGAAAACGGGGGAGAAGCGGAGACTCCTGTACTTGTGTGCACTCCACACAAGCAAGAAGCCAGACAGCTCCCAAACACAGGTGTGGTCACGCAAGTGGCACTTCACAGCCAGCATGGGTATCACCTAACAAATCCCTGCACCTGCATTAGAGTTCAACTAGATCTCATCGGCTGCGTGTAAAAACAGTTTAAACTGTAGGTTAGCAGAATCAGGTTACAACATGGTTTAGACCTCAAAAGCAACCCAAAGAATGTTCCAGCGTGGCTTCTCCTCCTGCTTTACAATCCCGTTCAACCACCAAAAAAGTCTGGCTGATCCTTGAGAAAAAATATTAAATACACCTGTAAACCCTGGATAAACCAACACTTTTTCAGCAGCTTAAATGCACCTTACGTATCATGCCAAGCATGACAGTAACACAGCTGAGCCCACGTGATAGGTGTCTGCACACACTAAGGGTCCTCAAAAAGTGAATGTTGTGTACATCACAGATAAAGGAATGCACATGGTGCTAAAATCAGTCCTGGCATGTAACTACCAAACCACTCGGTCAGGTCACCCACAGCACAGAACTCCAGCTGCCCCGGAGACAGCTCCTCTACTAGAAGACGTTTATCCATACGGTGATCACAACTAATGAAAAAGCCACCACTGTGGGACTTGGAGTCAGCACCCCCCATTAGGCTGGACTGGGCAGACAAGCTATCCACTCCAGTAATAGTATTCCAGTCTCACTGCCAGGAGAACCAGCACAACAACCACCGATTAATTTCTTTCTAAAGCTGCTCTTCCGGGCCAAAAGGTTAGAAATATTTTTCCCAACAGAAAACAGGCACTACGGAGAACACCTCCCGCCCAGGCACCTGCAAACAACGCTATTTCTGCACCTCCACCAGCTGACCAGCCCCTCAATATGGGGATTTTCTGGCATCTCTCACGCGTGGCAAACGCATTCCCACACAAACTGCCCTTCCACCTTTGCTCAGCCAACACCCAGCGGTGGCTCCTTGAACGTACGAAGAGATCCAGATCAGTTAAAAGGCTTCACATTCAGCAACAGTATTTAACGCACAAAGAAGCAAAAATTAAAGTTGCCCCACCGTTCGTGTTGTGTAAATCCCAGATAATAGATCTTCTCCCTAATCCTAATGAGGCCTTCCTATTAAAATCTTTATTAGCTTTCAGCTCTGCAGATTGCCCAAAGGCTCATCAGTTTCCCTATCTCTCAGTACCAAGATCTGCTTTAACTTTTACAAATAGCTCTAAGATATTTCTCAGCTTATCAGCATTGCCAAGCAGCCTGTCTTATCATTACTATTGCAGATAAAATAAATGAGCTCAGGATGATATGAATAATGGCATTTTCTGTAGGCTGGTTTCCCATTACATTTTCAACAGATTGTAGATTTAAACTTCAGCACAAAAGAAAAAAAAAATAAAAAAGAAGCCGAGGGGGAGAGGTGGTGGCTTTTTTTTCTTCCCATTTACCTTCTCTGTCCTAAGAGTGTAGGCTACACTTCTAAGCTCACCTGATGCGAGCTAGTAATTAATTTTGAAAGGGAGCAGAAACACCTCAGCTCTGCTTTCTCTGAAGACCAAAAGCACAGTTACTTCTGGGATGTTTTTTCAGCTGCATTTGTCGGAGAGAAGCAAGGAAGAGCTAAATTGCGCTCTGCCTAATGAAGCCATCTTCATTAGTTTGCTCCTTTTCCTAGCAGACTAGGAATACCAGTCAGATTGGGAATTGAAATCATGAAAAGCAACAGAACTGCATTTGAATTAAAAGACTAGGCTACAAAGGTCTCCGACGTCTGCTCCAGGCTGATTAGCACGAGGCGCATGGCACAGAGCGAATTTTACAGCGCACATTCGCGGATAAAGGCAAAGCGTTCGCGGGAGACAAGGAAGCTGAAAGACTAACACATCTCTCCCTTTTCGTGACGGCGAGCAGGGAGGTCATGTTCTGGCAACCATTTTCTGCCTGGTCCCTGCAGCAATCACTGCAGGGTTAAATGCTTTTCTGCTCCCCAAATTCCTAGCCCTGTCACTGTATCAAGGTTATCTATTATTGGCAGTGACAGGTGAAAATTAATCTCCTAATTATTTCTTGCTGCGTAATCTGCACTGAAGAAGTAACATAAAAGGATTACAGTACACCCTCTACGGAAGGCTTTGCTAGAGAGCCAATCATCCAGGGAGATAGAAGGTATGTGGTAAAGAGATATTTATGACGGATTTCCAACCATTTTGAAGGCAGACTATGCTATAACTTTATAACCTACGGCTTTGGAGTAAGGATCTGCTTGCTGGTATCTTAATAGCCTAAACACTTTTCATTGCTGATTATTCCATGGAAAAAAAACCCCAAGATTTATATCCATTATGTCCCTGACTCTCCTTTGGTATAGCAGTTACTGCAGAAACAGCATCCACGTACAGATGGTTTTTACCCCCCACAGAAACATTATGGCAAACAACATACCCAGCTTGCTTTAACTCAGTATTAAAAATCTTGTAGCTACCTTGCACGGCAATTTGACTGTAACATTTTTTCCACAAGGACACAGGCAGAGTACTTTCAAAATTAAAAATATTTTTTAAAAAGATCTCATTTTGTAAGCAAGCTAGAAGTGTCTTTGGTAACAACATAAACAGCCACCTTGAAACGGTGTCTTCATGTAAACTCTAACTGTTCTCCTGCCACCCACCAGCAAGGAAGGTTTTTTTTTATAGTATTAAAGAATACACATCTTATTTATGTTTAACTCTTTCAATGCAGCCATATAAGGTACAGACGGATGCCTTAGAGAACCTCTTTTTCTATATCCATGTCAACAGCACCATCCTAGTTCACAAGGACCAGCGATGACAGGCTGCCATTCTCACCATTTAAAATGGCATCGGCTGCCTTGAGAGACGCTCCCCCCCTAAACCGTGCCTGTGAGATGGTCGGTGCAGGGCTCACTGTCTGCACAGCTCTGGCAGGGTAATGGGACAGGGCAGCGAGGAAGATCACCGCCCCAGCGTCACCATCTCCAATCGCGTTCCTCCCGCAGTATCAGGAACACATACTTTTGGTTTCCTTGATGGTGACCTTTCCTACAGTGCACAGAAACATCACTAATTCCTTTATGCAAACTCTCAGTGCTTTAATCCAGCACCATTTCCCACCTTTCTGGAAAGCCAAGCCCTGCCTCAAACTTCGAAAGCAGCACGCTGCTCAGCAGCGAGTGGCCACCACTCCCGTTTGCATGTGCAGTGATCAGGATCTCTCAGCTGGGTCAATGGGAGGTGAATCAGAACAGATAACCGATGCTAAACCGAGACACAAACTAAAACCATGGAGAAGACACTAAAATTGGGCCTGTCCTACGAAACCCAGCCACCCCTCAACAAGTGCAATGCGTGCCGGCAGCCACACGGTGGCACACAAAATACTGCAAAATATTGTCAATGAAACGCTGAAATCGGGGCCTGGGCTGCAAAACAGCCATTGCACCTTTAACTTCCTAAAAATAGTGATAGCTGTGCAAACCTGCCTCGATTACCAGAGCCACCATCAGGGGTCACTGCGCCACCTCGGCTGCTGGAGTCCGCGTAATGTCGATTTTCAGTGAAACCCACAGAGCTGGAACAGATTTGGAACTCAAGGGACAAAAGCTGGGCAAGCCGTTTGAAAAATTCCTAGAATCACCAGCACTTTGATTTTAACCGAGCAACTCCAATTAGGCAAATTCCCCAGCAGTGACAGAGGTGTTAAGATTGTTCACCTTTTTCCTCTGTTGGTTTTAACACCTCTGAGCCCGTGCGCGGGCGGGCGCTGCCGGCCAGCTCGGCGTTCGGCTCCCGAAGGCTGATGGCTTGCTCTGGACTCTTGAGTGTCAAAAATGCTGAAGGGCAGGTGTGTGGAAATGAATTATTTTCCTCTTTAAGGCAACTGCTACTAAAAATGTAAGGCTGTATTTAAGTAATTTTTAACAAGTGCTTTCTTCTGCGTCTGAAAGTCAGCTCCCAGGCAATCCTTCGGATATTACGAGGACTCTGAAAACAGGTATCCAGCTACTAAGTTTTAATGAATCCAGAATATCAGGTATTCTATATACTTCCTTTTCATGAGCATGAAAATAAGGTCATTCCTCTTTACACCATTAAGGCTAGGGATCTTCTCTTCCTTAGGACATAACCAGAAATAATTTAATGAAGCCTAGAACAGAACATAAGCCCTTAATGGTTTACCCTTGGCATTAAATAAGGAAATTTTTCACTAGTATCTCTCATTTTGCAGGCATTTTAATCTTATGTTACCTAGTAGTTATGAGAACAAAAGAAATGTGCATAGAGGCAAAGCAGCCACCTACTAACGTATCAGCACTACTTTTAACAAGCCGATTTTTCAGTAATATGTTTTGCTTATGGAAATCTGAAGAACAAATTCCTATCCATAGGCATTTTCCCCAAATTTTCCATCACCAACCTCATTATGCGATACAGAAATTCTCCCAGGGGATATTATGTAATGGCAATCCCTCCTTCCTCTCCCTAAGGAGTATATTTCTCATTACATCTCCTAGTAATTGATCAGTCTAGGAAATAATTTCTGGTAAAATCGTATGTTTCTTTACCAAGTTCAGAATTCCCGTCTTTACTGAGAAGGATAAAAGACTGCAAGAAACCCTAACATTTCCATTTCTGATGCAGAATGCCAATCTTTGCTCAAACATGCTATTAAGCAAGGAGCAACACATTCTTGTACCTGCCTGACTTCAGATCTTGTAAATTCATAGAGTCATTAAAATTAACCAGCTTACATTTCCTATTCCGATTACACAAATAGTTTTACTTGACTGAATCTTCTGTAATGACTTTGAAAAGACCGCTCCACATTCAAATATGTCCAGACACCACAATCCCTAGCTATCACGGGTCACTCGACACAAGGATGCTGGGAGTCAAGGAAAAAAAAGAAAAGAAGAAAGAAAAGATTTAAGGCAGAAAACGACATACACGTCTGTGCTTTCCAGAAGCACGGCACAGCACAGCCTGGCTCACTGGAGAATGCAGCCCTTCTCCTCGCCACTTTTGTCAACATATCACTGTTAAACTTCTTAACAGTTTTTAGTTTAAAAAGCAACAACAGCAAACACTAACACTTGCACTCGGCAGTGAAAGTTAACACTTCAAATCGTTACATTCTTGCAAAATCAGAGCAAAGTAAATATCAACTACTGCTAAATGTCTGTAGTGTACCACTGGAACTGGAAGCATACTCCAATCCCCTTTTTAACTTAAAAATAACAGAGCTACTCGTGACACCGCTATTCGATTTAGCCAGCACAGGCCACAAGGTCCAACAGATGACTGCATGTCCCGATAGAATAACACCGGGATATATTTTGCTCCTTCGTTTGTTGGTGAGAACAGACTGCCCCTCTCTGATAAACAAGGCTTAAGGTTTCACTCAGAATAACCCACCTTCCAAATAAAATAAAATCAAATCACACTGTACTAGCGAAATCTTGGTATCCAACTAAATAAAATACTGCCTGCCTTGTTTCACACAGCATGAATTACCTCTGGATAGGAAAAATCAGGCAGCCCAAGCTAGTGCCTTTTGGCTTTAGCATGGGGCAGCTTTAGGGAACTGTTGTCAGCAAAGAAGAAAATTCTTGAAGAGAGCATTAGGAGTCTGCCACTTGTAGGAAGTTAATGTTGTGCGTATAAATCAAGCAGCTCGTCCTTGTAAGTCCGTACGTGGGGGAAATCGGATTTATACATAAACATAAACCTCTGAAGTAAATTCTGATCAGGGACGACCAGAGGCTTAACTCTCTGGAAAAAATGGGAAGACTCTTTTTCTGTAATACCTTAGTAGCCTTTTCCAGTTGAATGAGGCTTTCTTTCAAGAACTGATAACGAAGTAAATAATTCTAGTTTCTGTGGCACTGGGGAGACCAGTTAAGGATGATCTCCAAGACCCAAAGTAATCATTCAGAACAGTAACTTACATAACAAGAAATTATCTTTGTTACAAAATTAGGTTAAAAGTACCTCAGATACTGTAATGTTACAGAAAATCAGGACATGCCTTGAGAAGATTAGCTAGCAAGCAGCCTCCCGAGATAAATGTGCAACTTCAAGATTTTACAAGCCTAGAAAAGAGTTTAAATTCCAGGGAGATGTACAAGCCTTTGCCATTTAAAAAGATCCCTCTTCCTTTCCCTCTGCCCTTGCCTTATTCCTTAGCGCTTTTTCCAATACATCTTTAGTTAACCAGTGACCTGGAAATCTTACTTCACCCCTTCCCCCACCCCTTTCAAATTTGTCACTTTTAAACACACAAGGTTTAATTTCTTAATTGGATTAAATTTTTCTTTCAGGCTAAGCAGAGGGGCACAGCAGCAGGCGCGGGGACACCAACAGCGCCCGGGCAGCCACCCGCGCCCCCTGTTTTGGCGTGGCCAGCACAGTCTGCCGGGCTCGGGGGGGGGTGGTGGTGGTGGTGGTTAAGGAAAATAATCCATAAAGAGCATTTTCAAACTTGTTATTCTTTGTGAGCAGGGAGGCTCCGGCCCGCACCGAAGGGGTTAACCGCCGGCTACAGATTTTTAAGTTTGTTACCGTTTTTAATAGCCAGCAATTTCAGGCAAACACCGTCCTCATCCGGCAGCCTGCTACAGCACCCAGCCTGCCAAGACACCCCGACAGAGCCAGTTCGCGATATTCTGCTCAAGGGGGCCACTGAGGCCCCTACAAAGCCGGTCTGCGGGCGGCTGCCGGGTCGCGTCGCCACGGTCACTCGTGGGTGGGTGGGAGCAGGGGTCCGCCCGGGCTCACCAGCGCAGCCCCCCCCCACTCCGCCTCTCTCCTGCCCGATGAAGGCAGCGATTCAATAGTTTTTTTTCTTCCCCCCCGCCTGGAAGTGGGGGCGAAGGGTGGGAAGAGGGATGCGGTCGCACTGGAGGAATGTGCGAAATGGGGTGAAAAAAGCAGCTTGGGAGCGCATCGCATCCCGACAGCTCCTCGCTGCTACGTCTTTTTAAAATTTTATTTAAACGCACCCAGTCTCCCCTCCCCAAAAAACCTTCTCCATAAATCCGTAGGGAGAGCTCCTCGGTTCGCCTGCGGGGATGGGGACCGACCGGCTTCTCCCCCTCCGCGCTTCGCCCCGCCGCATCCCAACAGCCGCTCGGAGCAGGGGGACGCGAACCGCCCCTCGAACAGCAAAGGGGGCTGAAGGAGGGGGGGCCGGCAGCGAGCAAACGGCGCGGCCGGAAAAATCAAACCACCTCGTCGGCTGCACCGAAAGAGACACACAGAGGGAAGGAGAGAAAAGAGAAAAAAAATAAAATAATAAAAAAAAGAAACACACAAAAAAACCGCACGCACACAACCATCGCACCGGGCGGAAAACACGGCGATTTCCTTCTCCCCCCTGACCGCAAAGCCGCCGAACTCCCCGGCCGCCGCGGCCCGGTTGAAAAACACTTCCCCCGCCGAGAAACAGGGGTCGGGGAGGGGAAGAGAAGCCCCCGCAGGGGTGGG
>VWZZ01004918.1:192113-436076 GCA_013399095.1 Psophia crepitans | reverse complement strand
CTGCTCTGCAGCCTTTGGGGTGTTCGCACGTGACCCCAGCGCCGCGACTGCCGCTCGGGTGGGGGACAGAACCGCCTGAGCGCGGTTTTCAGCTGGCCTTGAGAAACGATCTGAAATCTTCTGGGAGAAAGGCAGTAAACATCTGTATACTATTAAATCCATTAGACGTGTTCATTATTTTATATTGATTGGTATATCACTACACAAAGTTAATATATTATGATTATTAGTATATTGTTAAATCATTAAATACGACAGCAGACGCAATAAATAATTTCCGGGGGATCTCTGCTGACATTTAGAAATGGATGGGTATGCTTTTCCTTTCGCATCCTGGTTGACTGCAAGGCTGCAGCGACGCTCCGCCTGCTCCGACTGCTCTCCTGCCCCTGCTTCCCTCTGCTAGCGAAGGCAGCCGAAAGAGCCTGCTCTGCCGTGCCCGATTGCGCATCTTAAAAGATGAAGCTGAACTAATAGAAGCCCCACAGAAACCTGTTGGACAAGGACATCCAAACCACTTGGGCGAAGAGCCACAAGCAGGATTTACACCGGAGGCCGTATCTTGGTGCTGCGCAGGGAGAAGAACACCCTCCTGCAACACCAACAGGATTTTCGTGTGAAAACGCCAGGATGGAGCCAGCAGCACTGGCACCTGCCTCCTGCCGGTCCCCACCCCGGCCAGCGCTCCTGACTGCGGAGCACAGCAGCAAAAGCATCCCCAAGCCCTCGGCCCAGCCTCCAGGTCACCGGGGTTCGTGGATTTATGGCATAGCTCCTCATGAAACAGCAGATGTTGGAGAGCGCGCACATCTGTATCTTTACAGCGGGGGAGCTGGATGCCAATCAGGGTTAATTCGGGATAAATTTACAAGAGCGCACAGCGTGACCCAAGGTACCTCTTTACCGGCCTGCTACAGGCCTGCTAAATACATTGGCCGACTACTGCACATTAAAGCCACATGAGCTTCTATGTTCAAAATGAATTTTACAGGAAGACACAGGGATAGGAAAAGGAGGAGAGCCTGTGTCACAAATGACATCCAGATGTGAAAACACTGTAAATACAAACATCAAAAGGCTCACCCCTCCACATTCTGCAAAGACAACACTGGGGAAAGGACTCGCTGCATTTAAACAAATATTCTCGGCAAGGAAGCCAAGGAGCCCGCTGTCCCCGGTGCACAGCAAACCCCCACGGACCCGAGTGGGAATGAGCCATTTGTCAAGGCAACCATGCAGCAAGTGTTATGCCATCCTCTAGACAGTCCAACCTTGGATCAGGGGCAATGAAACGGGACAGAAGGGGAGGTGTTTTCCTAAGGAGACCAGAAGTTTAAATCTAATAACTCAAATCTGAAAACCACACTCCAGAATGCATGGGATTATTTAGATAAAGTCTCCAGAGCTATGACATCCTTCTTACTACAATCGATATCATTCAGGGACGGCTCTTAAGCCTTGCCAGTTGTATGAAACGACTAAATAAATCGGTGCCTTTTAAAGCCTTGGTATTCACCCCAGTGAAGGTACAACTGGAGTGATATCCTAGAAAATCAGGGGTATCTGGTAAACCACTCAGTAACTTTGTTTTAAGAAGATGTGGCAAATGAAAGGCTATTCCCCCAGAAAGGCTCTGAGGAGCTCGAAATCTCCACTCACATGGACCTACAGAAGAGGAAGAACCAGCAGCAAGTCACCGTGAGTGAAAGACGAATGTTCCGGGAGCCATGGACTCATGCCATCCGTCACCTGTCACACTGTCCCTCTCTCTTCTTACCGACCTCCGACTGCAGCAGGACACAGTGGGGCAAAGCTGCCTTGAAGCGGGACAGGAGGAACCTGAAGTACTATCAGTGGCAGCGGAAACCACTTAACACCCTTCCAGAAAGGCAGGGGATTGATGGGCAAGTGGTGCACACAGGGTGCAATCTCAGATGTTTATTTAGTGTTCTCGGTTCAGCCCTTGAATGTGCAAACAAGATGACAACGTTGGGCATTACTTCCTTCAACTCTCTCCGCTTGGAGCAGCGTGGCCAGGTCTCGGGCTGGTGAGATGTGAAAGAGATTAGTTGGGGTGCAGTCTTGTTTTCTCATCTCTTCAAGATGTTATCCGGCCACCAACATCTTACACACCGCGTGAGCAGACCACACGATGGACTCTACCAAGCTTGTGCTAATCTCTTGAAGGTGCTGGGGTGCCAATGTGTGGGGGCAGCGTGAGTGCTTACAGAGACAGGAAATGAGATGCGATGAGACAGGCTGCAGCTACTGCTTTTACTCAGGTCTGACTCAAGGCTGCAGGATCACAGCCATCTGCTCGACCAGCGGTATCTGTCCCTAGTGGACAGCCCTCCCCTGAGACTGGACTCCATCAGACAGAGTGGTGCTTCAGGAGAGCACGGAGAACTCTCCTCACACCCTGAGCCAGAACATGGTTCTTATTTTGGAGCTAAAAGCTTCAAGCAATTTGAGACTGGCAGTGCTGACAATAGGAGGAGAAAGCACTTAACCATAGCGTTGCATAAAGATGTCATGAGGAAATCAGGATTTTACAGGAGAGAGAGTAGAAAAACACTCAGGAAGAGCTTGGATAAACTCGGGGCTAGATTCAATAAGCAACGCCAGCCGCCTCCTGCACTGCGTGCCCCCACCTGGGCTTCTGCTGGGAGGCAGCCGGAGAGAAGTTTTATTGAATCTTTTATTGAATCTGTCTCTAGGCTGGTAGCTGGGCTAGGTACCCTCACCAGGGCCTAAAAATAGAAATGAAGTGACACAGGAATTCGCAGTGAAACTCTTAAAATATTCTCTGATTTGCTTTAAAAGAACGCGTGCGCTGGGAGAGGGAGCGCGGCAGGGGACAGCGCGGCGCGCCAGGCTGCCTGCCGGGCACCTGAAGCTGCCGGTGCTGCTGCCGAGAGCCCCAGTGGGCCCCGGCTGCAGACAGCGCGGGAGCTCGACTGCAGCTCCCCGTCCCCGTGTCGGCTGGTGACGCACAGCTCCGCTCCTGGGCCTAACAACGTAAGCGCTGCAAAACTATTTAGCCATTGGAGTATCGCGTTACATGCAAAATCTATAGCCATTCGAGAGCTTAATTTTGACATATAATTTTCACTTGCTGAACAGAAAAGGGAGGGGAAGCCTCAAACTGTCTAAACAAAAGAATGTTTTTTTCCACTGTACTTTCAAATGTTCATAAACCGAACAGAATACAGTTAGAGACGGCCCTGCGCCTCGGGGCACCCAAGGCTATGGCTCCAATTAAAGAGAACAAGGATACAGGAGGTGGTACCTCCAGTCTGATTGCTCTCGCCTGGGGCAGCTAAGCCTCATGAATAAACACTGTTGACTCTAACTCTCAACAAAACAATTACACATTTGTTTCTAGAATACATTTTCTTAGCCTTTCCACTTGGCAATTTTTGCTACTATAAACTAGCCAGGACAAGAATAAATACCTTTGTGATTCTCTAAACATCCTTGTAACTGCAGTACTTCACTCATGAATGTGTATTTCAACAGAAGAAAAGATCCCAATCGATATGAAGACACATTTCTTTGAAGTAACCTGTCACAATTAGATGCAAAATATTTACAGCTAATTATTAGAAGAACTCCTGTAGACACTGCGAGCTACAGGAGTGAAAACCTTACGCACAAATCCAGTTATCTTTGAAGAATGCAAACAACAAGGAGACAGGCGAGACTTGTATTTAGGATTCCTGCCAAGTGTGGTCACCAGTGCGGTGCAGTCCCCAGGGTCCCCATCTGCCCACGGACCTGTCAGCCCTCCTGGACCTCCCTGCTGGCAAGACCCACTGCAATCAGCCTGCAAACAGGACCCAAAGGGGTGCTGCTGAGAGATGAGAGGGTGCTTCTACATGTCAGAAGTGCCTGCTTAACTGTCTCCTGGATGCAAATGAAAGGATTTCTGTTGTTGGGGATGGCCTAAATGGAACAGGCAGTGGATGAACCCAAGCGAAAGTGGGTGCGCAGCTTCCTCCCACCCCAAGCACCCTGCTCTTACAGCAGCCAGGACAAACCTAGAGCTTCTATGAAGATAGAAGAAGGTAGCCCCACCTGGTCCTTACAGGCTTGGGTTTCTCATAAAGATGGGTGCAGAAGTAAAGCAGAACCCTGGTTTCCTTGTGAGGACAGTGGTGGAAGGAGAAGAAAGATTTACTCAACTTTATAAGGATTTTTCCCATAAAACCAACCTATTGCTGCAAAGCTGAACAGCCAACCATTACAAAAGTCCAAGCCTTAAACAGCAGTTTCTCTACTTAGCACAGAAGATATTGGCAAATAAATACAGTTTTTTGGTCTTAGAAATGCTTCCTAACTGGATTATTACCCTCCTTCTCACTGTTAGTGTAAGGTTCAGAAAATACAGAGTAAGGGAAAGCCTGTTACTGTGGACAGGCGACACTGGGGCTGTGGGTTTGGGAACGACCAAGCAATACATTAACAACTCTTGTTCCACATTCAAAGTCAGAAGACAAGCGATGTTGCCTACTCCTATATGTTATTTATATATTGTGTTAAGCAACAACGTGCAAATGAGCTGGAGTACGAAATATCAGACACGGCAAGATGTTACAGAGCGGTACTACACAGCACAACAAAGATAAGTGACTCTCCGTATGGGGCTCTGTATCCTAGGAGTGTTTATACTTGATTGTATAATTGGGACCACAGCCAGCTCATCCTAAAATATACAGCGTGAGTATGGTTAGGCATCGCATCTGTAACATACACAACTTTAGATGTCAAAGCATCTTTGTTTGAAGTCAACAGCAATAAAAACTGCATTTGTACGAGAGCTTAGCATGTGGGAATACATATTGCTAAACCAGGATGTTAACACATGGCCCTCCTCAGTTTGCTGCCGCCAAAAGTATGCCTTTCAAAATGGGGATGAGCATGCCAATAATCTGTAGGATATTTTAAAACTTGGAGAAATCTACAGCAATCATCCAGTATTGGAGAAACTCTTTCTGGGCAAATTTACCTTTGTTAGAAACTGGCACAACTCCTTCTACTTTGAAAGACTTGGATCCTTCACATACACGGATGTGTTATGTACAAAAGAAATGCACATAAGGACTTCTCTGTCTTGTTTCGGTTTGCAGAACCTTCGCTTAGTCACTTAGTGACTAATTATTCCCTTGTATTAGCGACACTTGCAAATGCACAGAAACTTTCAAATGCACACAAATCTATCTTTCTGAGGTCGCTATCTCGCTATTATTTCATTAAGGCACACAGAAATTGTATCAGAACTGTGTTGAGCTTATGGGATTTCTGTGAATTCCCTTTCTGGATATTAAACTTTAAACAAATATTATGATTGTATTCCAAAGGCTTGAATGGGCTGATGATTTTGAAAGTGCTACTTTGGCATCATTGTACAGCTCCATTCTTTCATGTATGTTTTGTTAAAACACAAAGAAGCTCTATTTATGAAAAGCCAGTCTTAAATCTATAGTTTGTGAAGCCGTAATTTGTGGTTGCAATTGTGGTTAATTTAACAAAGAAAGCCTTTTGGTTCACAGTGCACCATACTTGCTATTTTTCATAAACTATCAGAGCAAGAAAACCCCTTCAACATGTCAGATATATGATGATCCAGCAACGTTGCAATTTTCCAACTCTTATTTTGTGGTATATCATATTATATGCACAGGAATGCTACATCATTTATTCTGGAGCACAGCCCTGTAATTATTGCTGGCAAACTACTAATTACATATCGCCATCAAATCTAACAATTTTCCCAATAAAAAAAAATAACTGCTTTCGTGTGGAATATAGCAAATACAGCCATGAGTGCACGCATGTTTTTATTTTAACACGCATGCCATACGGTATAGATCCTCCACTCATATATCCTTCATCTAAAATACCTGTACTGACAACAGGATTCTGCAAGCTTTGCGTTATCGTACAATGCCAGGGGGCATGAGAGGTCTGGACCACGAACTCTGGTTCTGAACTGGTGTCTCCCCTCATCTTAGGGACAAACCTCTCAGCTCAGGCTGATTTTTTGGCTTGGTCTAATTAAGATTCAGGCTCTGCAAAAAAAAGGGGGTTTAGATCTGGAGTTCCCTGAACTCCAGGATTGTTGTGTTTGGAATTTTGTCATTGGTTCACATTTAGAAGCTACAACATGTATCTACTTCTGTGTCCCCCACCGAAAGCAATGGTTAGCACTGTGGAGAAAGCCTGTCAGCTGGTCAGAAACCTGCTTCTCTGCATCCCGAGGAATTCTAAGAGCCACAGCAAATTTCAGTCGCAGAACCGCACAGTTTCGAGTTGCTTCTAGGAAAAAAGGAGGGATTGTGGGGAAGAGGGAGCATGCAACAATAATTCCCAGAAGAATTATTCCCAGTGTGGTCTACACATACACTGACATTTCAGATACCGGCCACAAATTCAACAGCTCAGAGCAGCCCCACTGCTCCCTTTCAGCGCAGGACGAGCATGGGAAGCAAAGCAGCAGACGCGTATCCAGATCCATGAATGCTTCTACTCCGGGCTGTTTGTGTCTCGCGCACCCCGGTGATGTAATGCACGCCTGTCCTGTGCCCGGGCTGCCCGTGGGCTGGCAGGGCACTGTGGGAGGAACGGCGCTGCAGTCTCCCAGGGAAAACGCGGGGTGAAGTGGGAGCCGTGGCACTGCAGGGAGCCAATTACGGATTTGAGGCTCCAGGCTGCTCGCTCGCAGCATCTGCCCAAGCGGCTGCGGGGCTCCTGTGCTCACAGCCGTCAGCAGGAATATCTGCGGGGTGGTGGACGACGCCAGCGGAGCTCAGCAGCGTGCTGGGGCGCAGGGCAGATGGGGCTCAGGGCTGCAGGAGCCACTCTCCCCCAGCAGCACGTACAGCCCTGGAGGGCATCCCTAATGCGCTGGGGAGAAGCCCAAACCAGCATCGGCTCCTATTGCACTGTTTTTCTTCATTCACAGAACCCTCTCCTGGCTTGAGGGAGCTATTTTGACAGGCAGAAGAAACCTTCTGACACTACTTCCCCTGGACTCCACCCTCCCAAGCGCTGTGTTTCTGACTTGGCAATCAAAACATCTGCGAGACTCGCTCCCTTTTAAAAACATGACAAATGGAGTAGGTATGCGAGACAATTTTCTTAATCTTTCTTGATTTTCCCCTATTTCAAAACTGCAGTTAAAACTGACTGCGGAGCAAAACCCTTTCCTGCTTGTTTGAAGGTATGGAGCAATGTAAGGAGCTTGTTGCACACTTTGATGATAATGTGTGAAATGAAGCAGCCGGGGTGCTTGTGAAGGATGTCAGAAAAATCCTGCTGGAGTACAATAAGTAGCCTCAACGCCTCCGTGGCAGCACAGGGCACATGCTGCCGGCACAACGCCGCACAGAGATGCAAAATCTGGCGCAGTTCTGGTAAAACACAGACTATTTGCCTAAGTTTCTGGCATTTACTCCTCAGTGTCCGTAGCAGCTTCTAAAAGAATAAAGCATGCTTTGCATGCCAAGCAAGTTGGTTGATCTTAGTCACGGCCTTGGTCAAACACAAGGAGTTGCTTGACAAGAAAGAACTGCAACTACAAACATTAAAAAATGTTAACAGAGATCGCCGCTTACAAGTTTAGTGTTGCACTTGAAGCCTGATGGTCTTTGGGAACTACCCTCAACATTCATCTCAGCAGGAGTTTTCAGGCACCACACTCCTTTTCCTCTTTATATCTCTGTTCTTATTTATTTTGAAACTACAGAAATAGTTTGGTTCAAAAAAAACCCTGACAGGTATAAGACTCATCTCATATGGATAACTCTGGAAAAAGAGATTTTCTTCCCTGAGTCTACTTTCAGGTTTGCTGCTATCAGTCGAGGATTAGTCAGCTAACATGGCATCTCTGTTGACATACATTTTCTCCCTAAGACAGCTTAACTACTTTATACACTGGAATATGCAATCGTTAACCAGATACTTTCAAAAAAGAAAAGTATCTCCTACTTATTTATTCTGCTTTTAGTATTAAATTGGAATCCACAGACAAAGAAATAAGCACCCAAACCCCTTGTGCCTCTAAAACATGCTCACAGGAAAACCTTGAATTATGGTTAGATAAACAAATGAACAGAAGAAGTCACTCGGCCAGTCTCGCAAGCGCACAGCATCCATTCAAAATCTCACATATGTTTTCTTCTTCAGCATATACACATTACAAGGATTAAACAGAAATGGAAACTTACAGCTTTAGACACACTTTGTGTCTCAGTACCAACTGCAGCACTAGTTTCTCTGTAAGGATTATCAAGGCTACACCCCCATGCAGCTGTCAGTCCCTGCGGGCTGTAATTCAGCTATCCTGCTCTCACTCTATCCATCACATTTACACAAATCCCCAAGGTGGACTGCCTTCTAAATGTCTTTACCTTGTGCATTATCCTGGGGCTTAACAATCCAATATTGGTGCAGCCAAGGATAATTACTCTCCATTGATGATAAAACACCCTGAATCCTGTCAGGCATGGCAATTTGCATCTTACAGTGCTGAGGATCAATACGTACAACAAAGGAGTGAAACCTGATTAGATACTGCTGCCTCTCAATGGAAAGGGAAGAGCTGATTGTTTCGCAGGGTTGAAGTCCTGGTTAAAAGGGAAATGCAGGTTTCCCATTACAACACAGTCCCCAGACTTGCTGCTCACCTAGGAACTGCTGCGGGGAGTTCGAGACTTGAGGTGAAAGTGGGTGAACAAGCAGCCAGGCGTCGCAGACTCCTGGTGAAGAAGGGGTGGTACTCACGTGGGCCAGCATGGCTCGTGCAGTTTCAGCATAACCCAAGAGAATACAGCAGACGTGAATCGTCTGGAGCTCTGAGAGGTTCTACTTTTTTCCCCCAGTTTTATAGGTTTACAGTATAAAGAGGTCAAGTAACTAGTTCACAATCACACACTGCTTCAATAATGTGCCTGGAAGTCGGTTAGTGGCTCCCCGAACTGATCTGTTTCTGAAGTATCCTCTGTGAGCCTGGGCCCAGCAAGGAGCTCCTGCCCTGTAGAGCCAGTAGAAATGTCATATATATTTAAAATAAGAGATTGCAGGATTCTTCAACCACAACTAAACAGGTAAGCAGATGTATGAAGGTGGAGGTGGAATAAAGAATTACTCCAACCCATTCAACAGTCTTCTAACATTAATCTAACACTGAATCTGATCGAAGGTAAGAAGACAAGTGGGTGAACTTCGGTTCCCACATTTAATCTAGAGAGACATCACAAGCTTCTGCCTCTTCAAGTCTTTATTTGGAGGCCAGTAACACATTGACAGAAAACCACGGTTTGGCTGACAGCACTGCTGGGCTTCAGGCAGGGAACACATTCCGGTTTGGACGTGATTCTCTACCGCTGACGCTCCCTGGGCTCAGCTGTGCCCATCTCCCACAGCACACCCAGATTAGTGATACCAAAGCTCAGCCCTGGGCTGCAGACCAAGAGCTCCCAGAATGGATGTAGCTAACTGTGGTAAATCTGGATTTTTACTGGGTTTCTGGTGGCAGAGCTACATTGCAGACTTCTCTTCTGGAGAGATTAGTTAGTGAGGGAAAAGCTGAATTTGGGGGATTCCCAACCATGTGAAGGATGTTTTAAAAAAGCCTCAAAACATGAATGATGCAGAAAATAAAACAACATCAAGGAAAGAGCTGGGCACATCTTTTCAGAATGCGTGCTCTGAGCCTGATGAAGAGGGGCTCAAAGCAGGAGAGAAGGAAAGCAGAGAAAAAGAGAAAAACTCTTCAGAAACCAGCTGGGAATAGTCTGTTCTTATCAAAACATGTTGCTGACACAGACCTGTCACAGAGCCAACATCTGCTCCCAACTCGCAGAGTCAGTCCGCGGCATGCTGAGCGTCTACTACACTCAGACACAGGAACACCAAGAGTTGACTTGGCATGTTGGACATAAATGAGAGAGCTTCTGAAAGCACCAGTGAGCTCCAAGGGAAGGAAGCTTGCTCCTTTGATGGAAAAACTTTTTCTTTTGACCTGCAGGCAAACTTGCAGATTTTCTCTGCAGAAAGGAGTCTCTTCCAACGTGGGAAATGAAAAAAAAGGCCTGATTCTGGACCTCTAACACACATGGAAGTGTCTACTAAAGCCAATAGGGTGGCAAGCCTGAGAAACTGAGGATCATTAACATTACAGCATAGTATTACCACTATTTTATAGTCATAAGGATCTGCCTTTCGTCCCCATAGCTGTTTCGTGTTGGTTGATTTAGGTGCCCCATATTCACTCCCAAGAGTAAATTTTGGCAAGCCCACATGTAAAATCCTTTGTCTCTTTCACTTATGCAAAAGGGTAGAAGCATGCCTTCTCACCCTGACCCCCTATTACCCTGAAATCTATCCTAGACTGATTACCTTAAAGGCATTCACTGTCCTTGCCTGATTCAAACCCCAGCATTTTTGGGGTACTGGAGAGTACCTGCAAACAGTCTGAGACACCACCGCTATAAAACAGATGGCAACTATCCCACCTAGGGCGAGACACCAAACAATATCTGTCGGATTCTCACACAAGCATCCAGCTCCTGGCACCGCCTGTGCCTCTGCAGCAGCACTCCGAATCTATCCTGTGTTGTGGGAACCCATCACTCATCATGAAGAAAGGGATATTATGGCTTTCCATCTGTCAGTACAAAGTGAAATGTAACTTTGTATTGGGCTCTCCACTCTGCACTCAGGCATGGAAGATTTAGAGCTTGCTGTTCTGTATGTGAAATGGGAAACTGGAGAGGAGCTGCTGAGTCATGAGAACAGGGCCAGTACTGCCAGCCGCTTGTCCCTGGGGAAAACCGCTAATCCCCTCGGAGGCACCTGGGTGCGATTGATTCCTCAGGATTCCCGCACGCTCACACAGTCTCAGACTGTCAGAGGTGCATTGATTAGTTCGGCAGTGGAGAACAGAATGGATGTAATGGAGGTGATTTTTAAGGTGATGATTGCTATGGGTGGGTGAAGGTAAAACTGTGTTCAATAAGTAGCCATTAGAACTTAAAACTGAGCAGCTCAGGTGCCTGCTCCTGCCCTCCGAGAGGAGGACAACAATACTGTCACAGGCATCGCACACAGGTGAGCAGGAGCGTAACGAATTCGCAGGGTCTAATAAACCCGGTGGATACTGGCTGAAAACAGGCTGGTGGTAACAACGCATCCGCTCACAACACAGTGCACTCAAGGACGTTGTCCTCATCAAAATGACATTATGTATGGTGGAAGAAAACAGAAGGAGAGCATAAACGTAGGGACCTCATAAACAGCCATGAGCAAGTCCCAGATGAGAGCATCCTATTAAAGACAACGATGCTGAACCCTTGAAAACAAATGTAGATTAGCAAAACTGCTAGTCAAGAGTTTGCCAGGAAAGCTTCTGGTCATCGTTAACTGCTCTGCACAATTGGAAGGGAGAGGAAAAGGGTCAGGATAAAGACCTATTTCCCTATCATTTCATCACATCACTCTTCATATAAGCACCCTGCTGACCAGCCTTCTCCCAGAACTTCTCAGCGATTAGCACCATGCTGTTTCTTACTGTGAATTTGAACGAGAGTAGCACAAAGCTATCAGCAGGGACCTCAGTGATCAGAAACTGCTCAGCCAGTTTTCACTACCATTTTTTCTATGTCAAACAAATGCCTATTGTCCCCGGGGCTGCTCCTGTGGCATGTTGAGAGCTTCTGCAAATTGCAGAGACCCCTGTCTCTGATTTTAAATCCCTAAAATATTAGCTCTCACCTCACAGACTAACAGATGAGCAAAGGACAGGGAGCCAGGAGCTGCTGGTGGTAATTCTGGCTATTGATGTGCAGCATAAGAATCCTGGGTACCCTGCCCCTGCCTCAACCTTCCCTGCCTGCAAAATAGGGATGCAAAATAACAGTATTTCCCCTGCCATGAGAAAGGAACCTAAGGGCTTTTTAAGATGCAAAGTGCTTATTGCAAGTAGTCAGACTGCAAGTCTTGGCACTGGTATTAGAAGTGACAAAACTATGCAAGCTACTGTCATAGTCCCCAAATATAACAGGCCTGCAAAAGACACTTCACCATTAAAAAAAGAGGAGGGTGGGATTTTATTCAGCTGTTTCATGAAAAGGTTTCACTTCACCTGCAAAACAAAAACTGTGCCACTACCAACAACTCTTCTCCTTCAATGGAAGCCTGCTCTGCCTGCAGTCCAGCCTTTGGCCCCTGTTCGACCCTGCAGTGAAGCCATCATCCTGTGCTTATGAGATCACTATCAGCTGCTATGGGAATGTCACACATTGATGTGATGTCATCATTCAGCCATATGACACTGGTGGAAATGTACAGAGAGGGAGCAGATGGGCTACGAAATGTATAACCCTGATTTAATGTCAAATATATTTGATAATTGGCAGAGGTGTTATAGGCCTTAGAGGAAAGAGAAATGGATTTTAAAAAAAGGCAAATATAGGATATATTTTAGAGCTTTTTCCAGCCTGCAGATTTCTTTTCAACACCACATATATTGCATTTTTCGTTAAAGCAGCCACTGTAGGGGCCAGGGCATTGTGTAACAAGAAGAATGGTCAAACACAATTTTAATGTGTCTAGTAAGGCAGAGTGCAATACTTATATATATCAGAACAAGCAATGTGCCAAAGTGCCTGATGATAAGGAAGAAATGTGTCCTCGATCAAGAAAAACCAGTTTAATGCGCACACTGGGAGCAGAGTATTACACAGATACTGCTTTCTCCTGGCCATGTGAATTTAAGGAACCCCTGCTGGTAACTGAGATTCTTTGCAGACAATCAGACCAGAAGCAAAATGTTATAAATTCTTAAGGTACTGTACAACGTGAGATACATCCTCACATTTTATACAAAACTGAGACGGGAAAGATACCATGTAAGCATCTGAACTCCCATACAACAAATGCCATTTCAAGCATCATTTATTATGCTGCCTTTCACAGACTTTTACAATCCTCAATATGGTTAGCAATTCCAGCTGACTCGTAAAGCGGTTTTAAAATTCATCACTGAAAAGAATGTTTATCTCTGTGTTTTCTCCAGTTCAGGAGTAAAATTAGACTCTTAAAACCTGGGGATGGTGTGTCTTTAATTTTGTTTAGAACAGAAAATAACTGCAATATGAAAGGTTTAATGAGGTTAGAAATCTAAAAGGAAATGGAGTGGGAATAGATTATCAAGAGAAATAAAGCCAACCGCTGGAGAGTACACTAATATTAAATATTAGGTTTCTAAACCAAATATATATAATCCATTTAGGGACTTAATGGTGGTTCTCAGAAGCACATTTATCTACAGCTTATGGTTCAACAACCAATATTATAACTCCATTTGTCATTGTTAGGCGAGGGGAATGGATGTCAGGGAGGCGAGGGTCAGCAGATGAGGAGGAGCTCGGCGGAGGCTCAGCTACCATTACCTTACAGACAGCACTGGGAGAGGAAGAGCTCGCCTGCAGATTTCTGGCTCCCCACTGAAGATCTGTTGGCTGCCCTGAAAACATCTCCTTACGAGAATACTCCTTTTTTTCGTTCTCCTCACGAAGAACAAAGGCAACATATTCAAGCAGGGATTTGCCTTAAATTGGCTTTATACCCATTTTTCATTCAGCAAGATACTTATACGTGTGCCTAACTAAACGTGGGATTACGCACTTGATTAAAACTAGCGACATGCTTAAACTACTTGATGAATTGGGTCATTAGATACCTAAGTCAATATGAGATAAGGAGCTCTGGAAATCAAGACAAATTGAAAACTCAAAAATGGATTTTGGTACTTAGCTTTTGGCACCTACGTTAACAAATCTACAGTATAGGCAAAGATTTAACTAAATCTGTTCATATTAACACCTAAAATGAGATCCCTGCTTTGGAAACACCTGCTTTCTTTCTGGCTCTCCCAGGACAGCGGAGCAGTGAGATGACCAGCTGTGGGACAGCTCTGCCCTCTGCAACTCCACTCATCTTCAAGTAGTCCCTGAAGCTGCAGAAAAAACTTCCATAATAAAGAGATAAGGGACTATGAGATGGGATATTTAAGAAAAAACCATGGAAAGACGCATGGGTTTTCACACTTCTATTTTAGAAAATGCCAAAAGAGCCCCGTGTGGAGATACCAGCTACCTGGCAATACGAAGGGAGAGCTGCTGGATGAACGACGATTCCTCATCACTTTTACCAGGGTTGCCCAGTTAACTCCTCTGTACCACCGTAAGAACAGGGTGAGGTTTATAGGCAATTTTATTATGCTAGATAATCGGATAAAAACCCCAAACGCCAAGTGCACGATCCCTCCTGAAGAAGCCTCTGCAGTGGCCTTTTTGTAAGGGCTGTGTGCCAGAAAACTTCTTGGTTTGCCCCAGTTCTATCTGCTGGCCAAACACCAGGCACCCTCTCCCTCCCTCCGCATCCTGCCTCGCTGCATCCCACCAATGAAGAAGGAGGCTGTTGTTCCATTTCACCCTTGGGATCACTGCGTTATTTTGGTTATTCATTGTGTTGTCCCTGTCTTTTCCTTTCTGAAAGGACGCCTGCTGTCAGGGACCCACCACTTCCAAGTGAGCGCTTAGCCTGCCAGCTCCAGGCTTCTGGATGCAGCCAGCAGCTCGCTGAGGACTCCCAGGCATGTTTCCTTTCCGTTTTCACGGGAGGGGAGGGAAGCTGAGCTGGGAGGATGACACAGTAGGAAACAGAAGTGTGCTCCTTCCTCTGGAAAGGCTCTAAATCTGCTCCCTCTCCACCCCCAAAGTACTTCTTGGGCCAATTCTTAGTTGACTGAAATCTTGAGATGTCACCAAGAACTGGGGCAAGCCAGTCCAACATACTTGTTTGAAGTGGTCAAAATGAAGTAAAACACACTCCGCTGCAAATAACGCTTGGCTACTTCCAGCACAAATGCTTTTTGCTATCAATGAAATTTTGAGGAAACTCAGGGCCTTCAGTTAGCGCCATATGTCGGCTATCACTCTACTCCTAGGCCGGGTATTAGTGGGTTTTTACTACTAACACCATCAATAACAGCAACTGAATTAGCTGCAAGAGTCACAAATCCATCCTCTGAGTGGTATGACCAAATTCTTTCACATAATTTGCCTGAGTGACAGAAAAATATGTTGCTAGCATAAAACAAGTCTGGAGACTTAAAATGCTTTTAGTTCTGCAAAAAAAAAATAGTAACACGGAGCTTCTTGACTTCTGAGAGCTTTGGATCAAGACCTCGCTTCAGAAAAAGCGCTTAATTTTGAAGTTTAACTTGAACTGATATCAGTTCTGCTGAATGAAACCTGTAAGCTTTTTTTTTACAGCAAACACAAGGAAGCAGTTTTTCCACATGACATATCATTAAACTGTGGAATTCACTACCGCAGGATGCTGTAGAGGCCAAAAATACAAACGAGTTCAACAAAAGATTAGACAAATTCACGGGGGATAAGTCCACCAGTGGCAACTAAACACAATGGTCTGGATACAACCTCTGGTGCAGGAAGCTCCTGAAGTGCCGATTGCCAGACGTGGGGAGGATGAGACCCGGGAAAGGTTCGCCCTGTACAATCCTGCTTCTTATATTCCTTCCTGAGCATCTCCCGTTTCTGTGCTAGACAAACTATCCCCATATGGCAATTCCTCTGATCTTCCCAGTACCTGGATCTGAACAAAGCTCTAGAATTTGTTGCAAAGCAGGGAATTTGGTAACACGCAGAACCCTGATGGTTGTTTTCACACCTTGAAAAGCTTTCGACGATTCTCAATAAAAACAAGCTTTTCTAATCATTTCAGTGACAAAGTATCTTGCACTTCTTGCCACCCCTATTTAAAAAAGAGATCCAAAGAAGATATTAAACAAAACAGAATACATTGTTTATTCCTATTGGTATCATGCAGCTGTATTATTATTGTTTTATTCTTCCACTCAAATTCTGGTGAAACAGCTGAATGTATTCAGCAGAGTTACTTGACTCATATTCTTTTAAGTAATTTAAACAATGCTGTGTCTAAATGTCTTGCAAAAGAAGAATTATTACAGCATTTTATGCAGAAGTTTGCTTCAATGGGGTGCAGAGGTACAGGGACATAACTCTGAGGTCCAGAGCTCCTTCTCAGACTTATTTACAGTGCCATTCTTAAGTCCTAGGATTGTTGGTGTTTTTCTTGAAGCCCATCACTAAGTGTAATTCTGTGAGAATCTTGGTGTTCAATGAAACAGAAAATGATAAATTTATAGCACTGTGAAGCTTAAAAATGTGATCTAAATGCATTCTCTCATCCCCCAAAGCCTGCAGAGAAAAAGACCTAATTTAAAAACCAAGACCTCCTCCTCCCTCTGAAAACCAAAATGTTTTCTGATAACCATGATATTTGATCACGTGGGTCAAATCTATTTATTAGACACAACCAAATCACAAATCACAACCACCCAGATGTAGCTTAGATTTCATACTCTGTAAGCCCCAAAATAGCACAAGTTCTTCATTGCATTCTTAGTTTCATATCTCAATTATAGAGCATGACACAGATTTGGAATTAACCTGTATGAGTTTGTCACAAGACATAACGAAATCATCATGAACCAAAATTCTGGGTTAACCATTAGCCAGAGACATCTCATTAAGTAGCCTAATTCACAGTAACATCCTGTCTATGTACAAATTTCCACTGGTTTAAAAAACAATTTTCCTAACGCATGGCAAAACTTACATCAGTTGTTGCAAATTCAATTTGATTTAAGCCTAGTCAAACTGAAATTAAGATCAAGATCAATCTATTTAGTCCTGGTTTAAAATGAAAGAGGAATGTCCATGCTGGGTTTTGCACAGTTTAAGCTCAATGATTTGAATCATGTCCTTATTTACTGACTAGTACAAACAATGCCTAGGTCAGGAAGTTTTTTACTTCTTAGCACTTATAAAAGTAATTCTTAAAAAAAGGCTTTTTTTTTAAAAAAAAGTTTTCTTGTTACCCTGCTGTACAAAGACCTTCCAAAATATTTTTTCAACAATGTATATATACCTACTGAGATTTTATCCACTGTATTTCTAACATAAGAAACTTCAGTAGTAGAATGCCTAACCAGCTTGAGTAAAAATATTTTCTTCCTTCAAGCTTTCCATTTGATGATCTTTTGTGGACGTGTAATTTCACGGATTCCATAAGTCCCTAAGAGTCTGCTGGACAATGCATGACTAGATGTCTAGCAGAAAACCACCAAGCTTTACAGACCAAACCAACCCCCCCACTTCCCAGTCAGCCTTTATAAATCGCATAGAAGTAGACAAGCCTCTTTTTTACTTTTTAAAGCTACCACCTATAGACAACAGAAACATTTGTTTCTTTCAGTTTCTCTTAGTCACGCATTTCGCAAAATTAAAGAAATGGCCTGAGCATAACCTGAGTATTGAAGCTATTTTCCAGAGAAGCATCAAGATGAATGCTAACACAGCATCGAATTCCATGCCATCAGCATATTCTTTAAGAAGATCTAAATTATTTTTCAGTGCTATTTTACTCAGTTTGTTGCATCAGACTTAGTTTTTTTAAGATCAGATACCAGCAACCATTTGGTAATCGAACACCTCCTTAATTTCAGTCAGAACCATGCTATGCTAATGCAATTCTAGCCCTTCTAGCTTCTGTTGTCTTTCCCTAATTTGCTCTTTGTCTTTTAGTCCCAAGAAAAGTCTGTAAGTGATGGCACTAACATTTCTTCTCACTCCCATCAGCTCGCAGCGTACTGGAAACTGTGAGAAGTTAGCCACCCCGAGCCCAAAAGCATCAGAAATCAGAAAAATCCAAGCAGTGGCAGTGGTCCCCACTTCCAAACTTTTCTCTTTGGTCTACCTTTTTTTTTTCTTACCCCCTCATGACATACTTTTCTCCTATTTATGTGGAGGTGATGGGAAGGCAGGAAGAGGGTTCTTTGGTGATTTTTTAGGAAAGGTTTTGTTTCCAATCTATGGTAGCTTCTATCAGGAAGAAAACAAAGAGAATGAACAGATCCTGTTGTGGTGACGTAAAGCCTAAGAGATATTTCAGGGTCACCAGCTATCTTATATAGACAACATCTGGCAAAACCATCCAGCAGCAATATGGATACCAGCCCCAGGAAATACTGGTACACACAGCCAGAAAAGGAAAAACAACCCAGTATTCTGAGTTTTATTTTTGTAAAAAAAAGTCCCTTTTTGCAAAGAAGAAAAAAGTGACATATCCACAAACAGCAGTGGAGACTTGCCGGCGCAGGCAGTGATAGATGAGGACTTTTGCTCACTCTCAGATGCATGGAAGAGAATAGGTTTCTGTGTTAAGAGTTCATTACAGCTTCAGCCCTCCTACTGCACTGTTTCCTCTGAAATCAGGGGCAAGATTAAATCTGTTGTAGCGGAGCGCTGCGTAATGGCTCTGACAGACGTTGTTTTTCCTCGGCCTCACATCTGGGAGTTAACCAGCAGAGCACTTGAAACCAACCAGGTCAGCTCTTTAGTTGAGTTTCGTGTCTAATCAGCCAGGAAGGCTGAGGCCTCAGGTCACACATGGAAATCACTAGAGCTATTTAAATCGCCAGAGGTTATTAATAAATCTCCCACTATTTCCTTAAGTAAATAATTGGAGGCCCATCTTTCAAACAAGTTATGTCTGGCCATGTTATGGTACCAATTTTATCCTTCCTTTTTTCCCCTCACCAAGCAGGAAGAACAAATCTCTGGTGACAACAATGGCAAAACTGTGAATTATAAACATCCATGTGTCTCTCATTTGAATGCCTCCTCGAGTTTCCTTGACAGCTGGGGCAGAGAGAGGCTCTTAGTCTTTCCACCAGAGCCGGAGCCACCGAAACCATTCTCGCACCAGCAGAGACTTTGGGGAAAGCCGCTCAGCTCTGGCTGCTGGGTGAAATACGAGCCACGGCCTCTCCATGTAGGTAGCGAGTTCAGGTCCTTCTGGGCTGCCGTGAGGGAAACGAGGGGAAAAGCCTGAACACGAAACACAGCCGGAGCCAGTGCTCAGGGGCTTCTGGAAAGGAAGAACAGCTCTGAGGGAGCGATGGGATTTGCAATGTTGCATTCTCCCTTCAAGTCACGCACAGCACGGGGCTGAACAGAGCGCAGGGGACCGCGTCCAGGCCTGACACACACAGGTCCTGCGAGACTCACAACCACAGCCACAAAAAACAAGCCCCAGCTTACCAGAAGCCCCGGTCTTTCCGGCACTTTACTCTTCCAACTTCAGAAATAACAGACTGTTTTGTTTTCACTGCCATTGCACTAAGGTAGATACACACGTGCTCACATGCAGAGAAGTTATACCAGCCCAGGGCTCTGCCCATGGCCAAAGCTGCATCGTAGCGGCAACCCGCTGCCGGTGCGACCTGTGGGGAAAGTCAGGCAAGCACCGAGGGGGTCCTGCGCTGCCTCCAGCTGCAGGGCAGCTCTCCAGGATGTTTCATGTCCCCCTGCTCACCTCAACTGTGGCAGACAAAGAGGACAAGAGATGGCTGCTGCCTGCCCCTCTTGCCACTGTGTAGGCCCAGCCATGGCGTGGAGCTCCTCACGGGTCTCAGAGACACTTATGGCAGCTGTGCTAACCCCAGCCCATCTCCTAGCTGCCAGATCACTTCCACCGCTGCACTGAGTTGTCTTTGAACTTCCTTCAAGACGATGCAGTATCTCAAGACATTGGGAATAGAGAATAGGTACTTTACATGAAGCAGAAGTCTACACGCAAATGCGTATGTTGTGTATATACATGTAAACAAATGTATCTGTTCTTCTACAACAAACAACCTAAAGTCTGCCTCTAACCAAAGAATACCGGCTCTATCCGCCAAAGAACGCCAGCCAAACAGAAGGTTAATAATCCTTATAACCTTCACACGTGGAAATATTTTTAATTTGCAATACTTTTTTTTCATTTAAAAAAAATGGATTTGTCCTCTCTCATGACAAAACACCATCTTTTATTTGCTATCTAAAAAATTTTTGTACTTGAGTCACATTTTCTTTCTTTCTATCTTTAACTCACTCTTGCAAAGATTAATGCCTTGAAACTAAAAAACAGTCTTTCAGAGGGAGGATTCTCCTCACACGATCATTGCTTTGCAGCATTTCTAACAGGGGCTATCGACTTAATTAACTCTAACTTGAGGTCTGACTCTCCCAACGGAAAGCAAATTTGAGCTGTAGCTACGTACTGTTTCAGCCAAGTAATGTCTTTCAAGCAAACGATACTGAAGTATAATCCTCCCATGCCTGCAAATAGGTGGAGGAAAAATGCAGCCCTACCTCTTTGCGCTCAGGCCACAGGAGATGCACACCATGGCTGGATTGAGGAGTCCCAAGACAGGCTGATAGATATCTCAGGCCACCGGCAGCAAAGATTTGTTCAAAAAGCGACATATTGAGCCTGTGTGTGTATGAACGCGTGGGTGGGGGAGGATGGGGGAGAGGTGGAGGTAGTGCAGCTCTCTGGCACCCGGGCTGTCGCCCAGGCATCACTGATGTGGGCACTGGAGGGAGTTGCTTGCCAATCCTTCTGGCAGAAGAAAAATTGCTGCAGATGGCAACTGCCAGCAGGGAACGAACAGCAAAAACAGAGGAATTCATGACAGAAATTACGGACAGAAAGAGTAAAAAGCATTTCCAATGTACTCGTTTCATCTTTTCAGTTAAAGAAATCCCTGTTATTAAGTGGCCAGGTGAACAGCTCCCACTAAAGCTGAGGGTGGAAATCACTGTAGGGCCATCAGAGCCAGGGGAGCTCCTTCAATTAAAAATCTACTGCACAGCGTGCTTAGACAGACAGTACGTGCATGTGTAACACGCACATTTGTTTGGGAAGATTTGGGTGCACTAAATGAACGATAATATTTAGGCACATACATATTTTTGTGGCCATGGCTCAAGAACTAGGCTAAAGACAAGCAAAATCTGTGAAATTAGCACATCTTTTCTTTCTGCGTGACAGAAGGTGCCAGATGAAGATATTTGCTGTCCTATCCACTTAAGAGAGAAAAAGTAGGGAGCGGGAAAGTAAAAAAAAAAAAGAAGGAAAAAAATGCAGCAAGCAGAAACACTTAAAATGAGTTACTATGTCTGGTCACTCAATCCTTTAAGCCCTGCCAACACTTTTCTGTGATTAGTTAGTAAATCTGACAAGGCCTGCGTTTGTTCACAGCTTATTGACAGAACTGTATTGATAAAGCAATATCTAAGCCTGGGGAAAGAAAGCCTACAATCTCATTTTACTTTCTCAAGTCTTTATTGCACAAAAGTGTTTTTCCTGGATGAATTCATTTTCCTGAAACTAAAGTTTGAATTTTCTGAGAGGGCAGCTCTTATATCATTGCTTAATAATTATTTATTGACTGGGTAGACATTAAACACGGGAGAGGAAAAACATGTCACGCAAATTTATTTGTGCAGATTTCTGACCTGACGATGCAGCGACATTCATTCAGAGTTCATGAGAGACAGAACAACGGTAGCTGTGGGGATTATAATTCTTCCATTCCCCAGAGATACCCCGTGCTTTCCTGTTCCCCGTGCCCCCACTCATCCCGAGCTTCTTCCTAGCACCTACCTCTGTCTCCCCTGGAGGTTTGTGTTGCGTCCATCGCGTCCTGGATGAGACCGCTGATGGGGTCCCTTGAGGACCCATTAGTGCCGCTCATAAATTAGCCAGATGGGGTTTGCTTTGACCGAGCTGCAGTGGGCTGAGTCTGGAGGGGAACCCAGGGCTCCCGCCCGTCACACGAACGCATGGGATATGTTTCCAAAGATTAGGAGCACTTTTTCATAAAAAGTAGGAAGTGAGAGGATTAAAACCAGAAATTATTTCATATTAAAACCACACGTATTACTGAAGTCTAATTGCAGCATTTCACATCCAGTTGAATTTTACGAGCTTGATAAATCCAGGGTGTCAATAAAGAAGTGGCAGTGTGGCACTGTTCAATGATTTCAAACCAAGATGAGGGGAAATGGGGTCAGGCACAACTTTTGGCTACAGACACCAGTACAGAGCAGGCAGTGATGCAACAGCTTTGCTCCAAGAGGTTGGAAAAGGCATCAAATGTGTGTTTCTGTGTACCCAGTTGAGATTGCACAGTTTAAACAGATCTAATGACCACTGTGGAAGCTGGCAGCTGACAGAAGTTGTTGAAAAAACGCTGTTTGTTGGTGTTTCATTTACTGTTTCTCTTTTCTGTGGGTAGTGGACACTGGTAGATATACGTCAGTGAAGAAGTGGAACATCATCATGAAAACAGAGAGTGGCAGGGAAAATCCCTTTATCATTTAAGTTAAACCATCATCAGATACCAATGAATCATATCTCAAAAGCCCATCTAGGCTTCCCTGGCGTTACAAATCCAGAGCCCTTTGGGCTCTTCTGCAATCGCTATTGATCATGACTTTAAACCCCCAAAAGTTGTCCTTGCTAACAATAAAATCACTTGTTCTAAACAGAAAATAAAGCATTTTTTTAAAATGAGCTGAAAAATTGGGTACACATATCTTTAAAGGCTATTTTCACTACTGTAGGTGTGCACATACTATGTCTTCTAAAATTTATGAAGGAAAGAATAAGCGAGAGAAATCATAACTAGTTGAAGAAATAGGCTGTGCTAGGAAGAGGCTAATGAAGTATATATACTTCAAGGGGTGACATGCTTAATATTAATAATCTATAACAACATAATCCCTTTATTATACAATACCTATCCAAAAGAAAAGAAAATTCTTTTGCCATAGGGAAAGATGTATCATGGGAGTGTAGGTGATGTCCAGGAGGGTGTCACGGAGCCTGGAACCAGCACATGCTGAGGTTCATGCCTCATGTTCACCTGGCTGCACTTTCCACTGGCAGAGTGCACCGTAACAACTCTTGCTCATTCACCAGTGTTGTATTAGTAAGGAAACTAGTAAGAACCTACAGATGTTACAGGTATTTTGAAAGGACTAGTTCATGCGCCGGCTTTCTGAAAAAAGGGAGGCATTATTACCGCTGTATTGCTCCAGGCTTATGCAACTCCAGTTGGATGGTGAAACTGGAGAAAGGAGCCACCTCTAAGTGTGTGTTCACAGAAACAGTCTGAGGTGTTTGTAGTGAGTGCTGTGATGTGGTAGAGCTCAGCACAGCTCTCCCTCCTAGGTCTTGCTTCCCCAGGGGCAGATCCCCTTCTGGCTGACTGCTGAGAATTGCTGACACTGTCTGAGGAGAGGCCCCACTCAGACAATGTCTTTCGGGAGAGCGGTCGCAGCTTGCTGGAGACATGACTCAGCCATGTAGCTGCTTACTAGTTTCTTTATGAATACAACACTGGTGAGACGCCACGGCTCTTGCTTAAGCCAAGTGAGATTGCAGTCTCACAATTCTCATTTTGACTGTAAACAAAGAGCCCATCCCTCTGTGGTAAGGATCTGGAGATGACTTATTGTTAGAGCTGGATGTTGGAAATTATTGCTGTGGCAACACTTTGTTCTGTATCGAATACCATTTCATAACATAATCATCTCAAGCCCACCACAAACAGGGATGATGCTCCGTTCAGGAGAGCTTTTAACAGTTTGTCAAATGATGGTTTACAAGCGAGTTACCTCCAGTCTAGTCTGTTGTTTCATGCACTGGTGGGTTGGACAGAAAGAGAGAGAAAGAAGGAAAAATGATGCTGGTACATAAGGAGTATGTAGCAGTGCAGTGGCACTAAACCAGTGCAGCCATTTCTGAACAATATAAATCAGAATCTCCTCACTACCAGCTTTTCAAAATACCTCCAGATTCAGCATTGATCTTTTCCTGAAGGAATTCACTGTTATGGTATAAGATTCAATATTCTTGCTTTTTAGAAAGTCCAAGAATGCAGATTCTTGAAAGTAGGAAGTCTGGTTTAATCAAAGACTTGTCATATGGCTCTGGACACAAATCTCAGAATCACAGTTTCTAAGAAAAAAAAGGTAAAGTATTTCTGTGTCCCTGAATTTCTGGATATCCTTCTTGAAACCTCTCTGGCCCAAATTTCAGAGGAGCTGAGCGCTTGCAAACCCTCCTACAGTCACAGCAGTACTGAGTGCTCAACAACTTTTGCACTGCGTATTGCAGAGGACAGTTCTTGAAAATCAATCTCTGTACCTCACTTGCATCAAATGTTTCATGGCAATGCTCATATAGGTCACATCAGAGATACGAGATTTACTACATTATTAATACCTAAGCAACACTTTGCAATTGCAGGTTGGAAGAGGCTCTATGCTTTAAAAATCTTGAACTGCTGAATACTGTCATGCTTCCACTGCTCCTGGCAGAAACAAAACCATCCCCACAGATGGTGATCTCTAACCTGTGGCTGTAAGCACCAATTGGTGGAGTGACAGCTAAGGTGGGATGTTTATTTGAAGTGCACAGGTGATGGGAGTAAGACAAGAGGAAACGAAGAACACAGTTTAGGCTCTGTTGTCTTACCCGTACTTACGTTCAGGCCACCCAATGCGGTTCTGGTTGCACAGGAGAATGTAACATGAGTAGAAATACAGTTTCTGTTATATGTTATCTCACAGGGCCACAGTAGGTGTGAATGACCTTTAGTTTAAGTGAGGACCAGGCTTTGCATGCAAAGGAGCTGTCTGTTTGACTGTGAGAGCTATTAGGCCCTGGAATGATTTCCTAAGGGGGGCTGAAGAAGCTGTCATTCGGTACACTTAAGGCTGAATTGGACAAGAACTGGAAAATATATTTAAATAGAAAATACTATCTTGTCAGCAGAATCGATGAAGTGACCTAACACATGTTCTCCAACCCCAATTTCTAGGAATACCTGCAGCTTAGACCTTGTGTATGCTGAGAAGGGTCTATCAAGAAAGCTTTTGCTGAAGATAGAGAACCAGCTTCTGCTGATCAGAGAATACATTTCCTAAAAAATGAACAAGTTGAACCAATGACAGGATTTCTTGTTGACAAAATCGTAACTATGTTGGTGTTTGGTCTTTCATTTTGATTTTTTAAATCCCTGTCTTTCCCTACAATCTTTGCTGACACGACTATGCCATCCTAAAACTTGAGCAGTTTAACCTCCAGCTAGGCTCTGTCTACACACCAGACAAACAGACACGGGCCATGCACATATGCAGCTGCAAACCAGATCCAATCACAAAACGTCCAGGTCACTGCCATTATATGCACAACTATAAGCTCTGCTTATAACAATAAATATTCACTAATCGGTAACATGATTATTCAAAATATTAAGAGGAGGAGGGCTGTGGAGGGGAGAAACGTGCCCCTTTCATTTTTACAGTTTCTCTGAAGCCACGACGTATCTACGCAGAACACATTTTCCTACCATATGTGCTGATCTAGAACTAAGCAGGAGATGGATGCTGGAGAGAGCCATTTCCATCATCCCTGGAGAGATTTGTAAAACAAGAGAGGGGTTTTTTTATTCCACTCTCTCTGAAAGACGCATTGGCTCCTTTCCACTTCCAATTTCACCATGGCTGCACACGACTAAACATCCATTTTGACACTAATGCGGAGTGGTGCTCTCTACCAGGTTGGGTCAGCCAGCTCTCCTGCCTGACTGGCCAAGTGACTGTAAAATCATTAATGGTATATTTTACACCCCATATTTCTTAAAAAACATAATTACTAGAGAAATTATTCTTCAATTACTCCAGGATTTTTTCTTTCTTTTTTTTTTTTCCCAAAGACACATGTGCTCACTCTCTCATAACAGTCAAAATGAGGTCAGAAACTTGAACATATGTGGCTGTGTGTGCTTTCTCCTCCAACCAGAAATGACAAAGCAGAGTTTGGCAAGGCAATAAAGGAATGGCCACAAATCAGCCAGGATTATCTGACTTCCTTTAAGAAAGCCATAAATTGTTTACAGCAGCATTGGTCTTTAATGGCAGAATGGGGGGTGATGGAGTAGAAAGCTTTAATCTAACAATTTCAACACATTGCCAAAGTCCTTTCCTGTAGTTTACAATAAAAGAACTTCCAAAGCATCTAACTTATGTTGGCTGGACTTTTTATTTTCAGGGAAAAGATCCTTCCCATGCTCCTTCAAATACAGAAATAGACTGGAGTGTAATGAGGTTAAGTTTTAAAGCATTAAGCATTTGACAAAAATGGTTGCAAAGATTTTAGCACCAGAAAACCTCTAGAGAAACTGGACAGAGCCTGGGATAATACACAGCAGACTTCTCCAAGCTTAATGCACTGGGAATTGGAAGTGCATTAGGATTTTGGCTGCAGCTGGGCTTTTTACGGCCACTGGATTCTCGGCATCACTGCTTCTAATAATACATAGGTGAGGGGACGTGGAGACAGACAGTTTGCTGTGATTGCTACTCGCCGTATGCTGCAAACCAGTTCCAAACAGGAAAAGGCAGCAGTTAAAAAACCCCCTCTGGAAACAGAGCCAATCTGCACAACTCCTATATTAGTTTCCAACGCCGAACCCTCCTTCTCCCTCTAGTGCAATTCTACATTCAAAGTTGTTTGGTTTTATCCTTTTGTTCTTGCTTATCCTAGAGGACAATTGTGCAATTGAGAACCATCACTGGAATTCGGACAATGAACATTTGCAAAGTTTGAGGGTGCCCATAGTGAGATTTCGAGAGATAGGATCTATTCCTCCTGTGCTTCTTTGTATGTTTTGCCCTTCAGGGCCATTTCTGAGATGGCACTGTAGTGCATCTAACGCAAACAATGCGAGCACCTCCCTGCCTGGGATGGAAATCCCCCAAATCCTTTCCTGCAACTCCTCTGAATATTGGGATTGTCCCTGCTGCTGCACTGCACTTCTTCAGTCACACACCCCTTTTGGAAAACACACTTCTGCTGCAGGAATGATGTAAATAAATACAGCACAGCTCACATGGTTTGAAGAGTTTGTCAACAGAAAATATCCATTCCAGACTACTGGCTTCTGAGAACTGGAATGTTTCCAAATCTACTTATCTCATCACTTTGTAGAAGCTCTTTCCTCCCTCCTCTTGATATTTCAGAAATTTATTTGCCTCCCATTACAAAAATAAATACAAGTGCTCTCCCTCCCCAGTGCCCAAACAGTAATTAGTAATACTGACTATTATTTATGTTGTGGCAGTGCCTTGGAGCCCCAGACATAGGCTGGGACCTGATATGGTTATACGTTTATAATACCTCCTCTACGTGCTACTTAACAGCATACTGCTAGAAAGCCAGTAAAAGCAAATCCTTAAAAGTATCATGAAGGAGACTGCCAGCAAAGTCTCCCCAAAGCTTTGGATAAAAAGCCCGAGCAGTTGAGTGGTTCTCCACATTGCAAAGTCTAGCTCCAGCCAGAGTCGGTCATCCTAGCTGAATTTTTTTGTTTGGCTGAAAACAAACTCACAAGACTGACATACAAAAAGGCAAATGCACAGTGTTTCAAGGGCAAGAGGGAAACCATTCCTTTCTTGAAAAGCTTTTCTTTAATAATTAAGGCTGAAAAATTACTTGTATTTTCTCAGGCACTGATGAGAAACTTATAGGAAGGAAGGAAACACAGGAAGATCCGAACAGCACAGAAGCATAGGATGAAGTACTTTTATGGATAATTGCCATGTAACTCTCTATTTTGTTTCTGGTGCCTAGATATTATTGAATAAAACTAATTAGAAATGCAATAAATAAATGTACTCAGAATTCTTCATATTCTCTGAGTGGTTCCAATACCACCCGTCAGAGACTCTGCGTTTGCTGGGTAGGCAAATGATTTTCTCATAAAAAGCTGGACGACTCTTATCATGGCTCATTTTCTCCTTTAACCTATACTATTACCGCTCCTCCTCCTCCAAAGTGAAATATAACACCCGTCAGTGCTGTAATGGTTCCTTAACTACAGATGCAAGTAAAAAGCAAAACCAACCCCCCAAATCCTCAGCACAGAAGGCAAGATGAACACAGCTAGTTAGCCCCGTCTCTAATTAATGCATTTTGCTTTTCCTGCCAGGTGTGGTCCCCATTTCTCACTCACTGATTTCCCTCCCAAACAATTTATTCTTCAAAAGCAGAAGCAAGTGATGGGAACAGAACCTGCAAAATACAAATAATGAAGCAAATCAGTGTTGGTTTTTTTCTTGCTGCTCAAGAACTTTAAAGACATTTGGGGAAAAACCAACAAAAAACTCCAACCAAAACAAAAACCTTTCCACTAAGTAATTGAGTCTGCACTCTTGTATCAGACATTCAATGCTAATTTGGAGTCCTGTCTTATCGCATTACAGACAAACACAAGGCCCCTTACATCAAGTGCAACAAAATAGCTACACTCGGCATTATTAATGAAGTAGATGGATTAATTTCCTATTTATGAGAAGCTAACCAACTGGCTAGCTTGCTGACAGCACTATTAATGATCCTTAATGCCCCACAGGCGGTAATGGGTCCCGCTGGGAGATCTAGGAGCGCTGCAATTTGTATTGAGGNAAAAAAAAAGCCCTCCTGGGAGCAGGCAGTTGATCAGCGGGCGCCCCAGCGGAACACAGCAGACAAATAATAAATGACAGCCTTGCGATTAAATCAAACCTTCTACTTTAAGTGTTAAAGTGTCTGACTGTCACTAACAATCTAGTGGTTGTTAAAGCCTCCTGGGGCCTCCAGGAACAGACGCAGTGAGCTGGAAGGTAAAAGGGGGGGCGAGCGGCAGTGGCAGCAGCGGGAGCCTTGCTGTCTTGAGAAGGGAAGCTGCATTAAGGCAGGAATTTAGACAACCACTGAACGCCAGCTCTGCTTTTTGGGGTGCTACAGACCCAGGGCACAGGACCCCCAAAAAATCTACACGAGCCTTAAAAGAAATATTTTACCTGGGAACGGAACAGCCTGAAGCTTCCCCAGTCCCAACTCTCCAGCCCTGCAAACCTGCTCACAGTAGACTTCACAGCCCAGAGTGAGTGGGACTCCCCAATGTAAGATCACTGCTGCTATCTAGGAATTTCAGCTTCCATTCACACATCTGTGCATTCAGGACTGAAACCGGAGGGCTGTGTTTCTAGATTCAGAAGGGACACGTTGAGGTGTGAACTGAAGTCCTGGAGGCGGGACGGATTTCATTCGCTTGGTCTTCCTGATAATACAGCCAAACACACTCTGTCTTCCTTATATTTAGTTTCCTTGCTGCCCTAGACTGATCACATCCTGGGGCTGGGTGACATTTGGGAGAAATCCTAACGCTTTCTGGGGATCAGCGTTCAGAGGTAGAGACGAAACGGGCAAGTAGGTGAGATGAACATAAGCACTGAAACGGTCCTTTACCTGTCACCCTCTATCAAAACACCAAGGCAAGAGCTGAGGCTTAATGAATTAGAGACACAACGGCAATGTTTTGCTCTGATTGGAAAAATCGTCTCCTCCTCTTTGTCATCCTCTCTCCAAGCCACGACTAAGTGTACGCCTCTGTCTTCTTGGGTCTCCTCCCACCCCATTTTAAAAGCATGGTTTTACATAAAATTAAGGTGAATAATGAAAAACTTTAAATAAAGATAATCTGCCTTTAAAGAAACGTTTAGAAAGTCAAGGGGAGTTGGACGTTGTGTACCTGTCATTAGCCATAATCAAAACACATTCTTGTAATCCAACTCAGGTAGTGCCAAATTCACTCAAGGGTCTCTCAAGGCAGATGCCCACATTGGAGGATGATGAACCTTTGTATCTTGAAGGACAAAACAACACTATTAAACCTGCTGGTAAGATTTCTGTACATGAGGACTGTACAAATCATTTGCAGATGTCCTTCAGAAAAAACTACTAAGAAAGAGAAAAAACAGTCCAGTACTGTAGGCATACATTTCTAAAGTCACACGCAATATTTTACATTTAAAAAAAAAAAAAGGCAAGAAGCTTTTTCAAAGAATACTCCTTATAGTAAGAAAGATCAAAGGGGAAAAGAGAAAGCCATAAGAAGGGTTTCAATGTCTCCTGTGTTTTTATTAGAAAAGTAAAAGAGAAGTATTAGCCACAGTTACATGCTCATGAGTTAATCGCTGCATATTCACTTTCAGAAACAATGTGCAATGATCAAAATGAAATTAAACTTCACTTTACTCTTCAAGTCTCATAGAGTTACATCAGTACAAAATCAGCATCCATGAAACCAGAATTCACATTGGGCATGTGTGTGCTCATACATACCTACCTAATTTGGGAAGAATACACACTAAACACATACTATATTTATACACGCTTAAATGAAAATATCCTATTTTGGTACGTTGAGCAAATCAGTCAAAGTCGCATCTCTCAGCTACCAGCCGTCACCCATTTGCAACAGCCAGAGCCCGTACGGCAGAGCCTGGGGTGTGAATGCAGCTCCACCACGCCCAGGGATGGCAGAGCCTGTACTCCAACGAAAGCTCTGTGCTTGTCATAGGCAGTGTAAGTGCACTACTTCATATTTTGAAAGGCTGTTACTTGCCACTTACTGCATAACACCCATTCAAGCTAAATTTCAGTCCTGTATTAATGCTAAGAAAGATAAGAAGGGCACATGAGTAATCTGTCTGAAGCTACAGAGGGAGTCAATAGGAGGAAAGGAGTTGGGAACTCAGAGCTCTTCCTCCTTCCTGTGCTCAGGACGCTTGCTGGTAATAACATGGCAGTGGCTGAACAAGATAACCAGGAACACTAAAGACACATGGCAATGTTGTTCCCTATTCTCCCCTCTGCAAGTGGTAGAGTGTAGGTTTCAAAAGGACAAAACCCCAACAAATCAATGAACAAAGGCTAGCAAAAAATGAAGAGAAACTTGCACGAGGATTCCCATGCAAGTCAACACCACAGAAGTCCCAGTTCAGTGCCCTATCCACGCTGCTTTTCACTGAAATCTTCAGATCTTAGATCTGAAATTTTGAAGGAAAACCTACTGAAGCCAGAGGGACTCTTACTGCTGATGTGTCAGGTCTGGACTAGGCTCAGCATATCCTCCCCCGGACCGAAATAATAACAGGCAGCTGTTCCCAGCCTGACCCCGCAATGCTTGGAGCTGGGATCCAGCAGGATCCCTTTTCCTCAGGCACAGTGCTAGGACATGCACTGCTGACAGCAGTTTGCTCCAGCCAACACTCTCAGAGAAGACAACCCACCCCTTGGCAGACCAAACGCCCATGTGCGTGCACAGCAAAACCACTGCCTACATGAACCTCTTCATATCCCACGTTTGCTTCCCTGCTGATGTACTTGCAGAGAACAGGAAAGGTCCTTCCACCCTCATCCTCCTCATCTATTCCCATGATCCAGGAAACAGACGCTTTCCTTCTAGACGTTTTGTAAAACCTACATGTGAGGTTTATGCCTCCTCTGAGCTGTAGCTGCTGGGTTTCACAGGCACTGAGAGGTGGTGCCTCTGCCAGGACGTGACACAGAGGGGCCGCACACGTGGATGCTCCACCCCACAGGGGAGCCCTCAATACAGCGTGTAGCTGCGAGAAACAACAGTCCAAGTGAGGGAACTGGGATTTTGTCCGGTTTTTATACAGACTCCCTGAGACCACCCCTATAACTGATCATGGGTGCAAGATGGTATCTGGTCTGCTGCCTTGCAAGAAACTGTCATGCAATTTATAGCATGTTGATACCTTGGTACTGCAGCCTGGGAAGAGAGCCATAAATAATCATCTCAGCTCATATATATCAATTTATTCTGTTACCAATCCATGTGTGTTTTCTGGCAGAATTCATCTTTTCTCTTTTTAGTCATACAACTTAACAACATGCCACCGAAGAGAACCCACTGGAAAACAGAGCAGTCAGTTGGATTTTCTTCCCCTTATGTGAGCTTTGGTAAAGAATGTGTAACAAAAAAATACAGTGTATGATGGGGAGCTATGGTGAGCACTGGCTGCCAAGAAGGTAGCATCTACAGAACCACACTTATTTATCTATCTTTCAGTTCATACAAGCTGCTGTATTATAGCCTCTGGGTAGGGAAGCATTGATTTTTAAACATCACAAGCTAAAGAACAACCGATCTGACAAAATGTCAGTGTGGAACAGAGCCCTCCTGATGCAGGGAAGGCAACACACTACCCTTGCCCTCGGGCGGGAGCTTCAGTCCAAAGGGTGAGAGATACACCCAGAGACACCTAAGGGCAAGGGGAGGCTGCTGGGTGCTGAAGGCCCCCCCATCAGATTGCTATCAGGGTTTAAATATGGGGGCAGCAAACAAGGGTGGCAATTTCCACACTTGCCTGGCTCCACATCGGATACCACCTGAATTAATGTCACGGCCCAAAGAGCACGGGTAGGACTGGGCAGCAGCAGAGCAGAGGGGAGGTCTGTGGGACGCGGTGCATCTGTAGAAGCACTGGCACTGGAGGGCAACAGCCTCTGAGTGGCTGTAGTGAGGAACCAAGTTTTGGATAAGGGTCAACAACTGCACATCAGCTTTACGAGCCTATTTAGGAGCTCCAGTTTCTCCTGGAAAGACTGCCAAATTTTGCTTTGGATGGTGATCTATCACCTTTGGTCAAGCGGATCACAAAAGGTGTGGCTGTACGTATGTCAGATAACAACAAAGTCACTATGCACAGAAAAAATGCTCTTCATAAAGCGTCTTCCTGCCATTCATCACACAAAGAATTAAGACACACTGCTAATTATTTAGCCTGTCCTCCCCTGTCTGCCTGCTGCTGGCATAAAATTGGATCCCAAGCCTTGTTTGCTTGATCACGTTTCCCCTCCTCCAACCTGTCCTCACCCCCTGCACCTCCCACCACTTCGCCCCCAATGTCCTCACTCGGGTGGGGAAGGCAAAACATAATAGTGACAGCCCCCACGGGAAAGCCAAGAGGCCCTTGCAAAGTGCACCGCAAAAATGAGCGTGCCTGCTCACTCATCACATTTCGCATTCGTTCTGCCACTTGCTGTCAAATTAAAACGTGGCCAACAACTCATTTCTCCTGCTCTCACAGTTACAAATTAGTCCATTAAGCTGTCTGCAGCAAGCCTTTTTTCCTCTTCCCAGTAATGGCCTCCGAGAATTCCTTCATAATCGCCAAGTCCTCCTGGGATGCCCACCGAAAGCAGATGGAGAAGCTCCCGGGTAATACAAGGCACTTTTTAATGACACAACATGCTGTGGGTTTTTTTTTCTTTTCAATTTTATTTTTTTATGTCCCTGTTCTCCCTTCATCATCTTTTCCCCTTCCCTGCTTTCTTCCACCAGGATGATTAGGAATTTAAAAAAAAAATAAATAAATAAAAGAGAAGGGGGGATGGAAGGGCATGGATGCTTCTGTGCAGAGGCTGACAGCTACAGGAAGGGGTGGGGGGAATCAGCTTCAACTCCCTAATTAAAACCTCCTAATTGAATTATCTTTATTGAAAAATTAGATCTTCCATTGGAAGCTTAGAGATGTGGGAAGACAGATGATCAAGTCCTCCTATAGATGACTAATCTGTTTCATTTATGGTGTCTCCTCCTCCCCAGGCAGAGACTGCACAGACGACGACCGTCTCTTCCGCGGGCCAGACCTGTCGCTGAGCGAATCGCTCCTGACAGAACAAGTTGCTTAATGCAGAATTCCCTCTCTTAAGGGATGTTTTGGAGAGCCAAAAGGACTTGAGTGTTATTAGCAAGTAAAGGGCTAGTATCAGCTGGGAGTTGTCTTTATTTATTTAAAAGCGCATCTTATAAAGCGAGGCTGTTACACAGTCTGCTCGTGCAGGTGGTGCGGGAAAGGGGCTGCTGACCCCAGCGCTGCTGAGGGCACTGCAACCCCCCCAAAGCCGCTGTGTATAGAAGCGAGGCGTTTCAAGTAAGGCAAACATTTTCCGTACGTTGATGATGTACAGAAAAAAAATGATACAGAATAAATACAGCCAGCTGGTATCCACACTGCACTTTAAATAACAGCAACTACAGACAAATCTTTCCTGTCCACCTGTTGAGGCAAAGACTCCGTCCTGGAGACGCTGCTTGAGAGCAGCACTGCTCACCCACAGCCCGTGCCCCAGATGATCACTCTGGTGAGCATGTGGAATGGAGCGCGGCTGTGCCAAGCTGGGACCTGCTCTGAGCTCATGTGGGGTCCCCGTCCCAACACGGGGCTCAGCAGCCCACTGCCCTGGTCACTGCAACGGGCACAGCCCTGGGGAGCTCCACCTTCCTGACACCATGCTGCTCCAAAGAGGCTGGTTAAGAGGATGCTTTGCTTTATACAGTGCAGTAAGAAAACTCACCGGTTGGAGAACTGGTAGTGGACCTGGTCCTTCCTTTCCAGGTTACTGACCCAAATTGAGTTCAGCCTCTACATCCTATTTGATGCTTACTTGGTGGTTAAGTGAGGAAGAGGCTGAATCTGCCCCAAATGCAGCATTTGACCTCACAAAATCACAGCTGGCCTTTTCTGGAAGCCTTTGGAGACAGAGGCAAGATTAGTGGTGTCTGGGAAGTTCATATTCCATACCATTTTCTTTTACTTTTTAAAAAAAAGGAGGAAAAGCTCTTCCCAGTGGAAACTACTGGAGTCATACATTCTGACAATTCTTGTTTCCAATGAACCACGAAAGGGCAGAAAACCCAAATCAACCTTTGCCCATTTGTTTTCCTCCCTCTCTCCCCACCAAATCAGGTAATCAGCTTCAAGATAGGAAGACGAAAAGCTATTTTAAATAAATACAGTTGCATTCCTTTAATTTGCTTGTTGACACTGCAGTGGGGTGACTCCTATTGCCAAGTCTCCTTAGTGACTGCAGGGTTTAATTTCTCTTTCACATGAAAGTCAGAATTTCTTATCTCATTGCAGAATTCCAGGAGCTGTGCCTTTAAGGAAACATTTTGCAGTAAAATTGCAAGATTTGATGACACTACAGTAGCCCCTCTTCAGCCTCCTCCTCCCACATCAAATAAAATTCAGCGACTCGGCTGCCACCCTGCCCGCTCTCCTCCCAGCTCCACTGAGTGACAGGCATGCCGTGCTCACACCATCCTGGGGAACAGCCAAAGTATTCATGGATCTTATTGCTAGACAGGCTGTGATAAGGCTGTTTTCATGGCTATACACCCCACAGACAGGCAGAAAGAGAAGCAAGAAAGAAGGTGGCAACTGAAAGTGAAGTCCTCTCAACACCTTTAAGGCGATGCCGTGTGATGGAGGGCAAGAGGAGCTTTTTGAAGGGGAGGAGCTGTGTTATGAATGTATATATTTTGAGGTGGGGAGGGGAAGGAATAAACCAGTTTCCTGGAAGTGAAGAAAAATTGGCTGTCTTTGCAAAGTCTGAGGCCAGCTGGGAAGACAGAGGCGTGATTCAACTTTTTGTTTAAAGAAAACCCGCTCCAAATGGCAGAAATGTCCAAAAAAAACCCACAACCAGCTCCAGCCCCAAACCCCTAAGTCCTGTACTCAGAGAAGGAAAAACCCAACTTTCTCTAAACACAGACAAGTCATCAATGTGAATAAAAAGTGTCCTTCATGTATCATAAATTATTACTTTAGGAAGAAAACAGGCAGTTTTTCTTTGAGCAGTGATATACAAATATTCCCACTGGCAGAAGAAAAAAGGGGAGGAAGACTTCAAGTAGATCACTGCACTCTTGAATTTTGCCACCACTATCTGTTCATTTATCCTCTTCTCACAACACAAAGACTTCCTGATTGTATCATATTTATAGAAAATACAAGACAACCTCCCTAGGCTTTTTCTTACTGTTCTTTTCTGTTCTTTACAATAAATTCTGTGAAAGGAAAGAAGTAACTTTTTATTTTTCCTATTTACATGTGTGCTCCAGACAAAGATAACAGCTAGAAGAAATCAGCTAGTAGCTAGAAATGCCTCAGCGCTCAGTAGAAGGTGAGGGGAAATAGGTACACCTGTGGAGAGAAGGCTGGGACATAACCAGAGAAAGCACCCAACCGTGTGAGCTCTGATTTTGGTGCACATCATTAGCTGAAGAAGGGCTTGGCCAGCATTAAAGCAAACTGAATGGCATTTGTGAGGAGGACTACTAACTGCTTCTGTTGCACTGTTGTCCCAGCATATAATGAGAGGGGACATGCTATTGGAAATGCTAGCTCAAATAAAAAGAAACCTTAATCATTGACACTTGGGTTACACAGATGCTTTCTTTAACGTATCTGCCATATTCAAAATTGCACATAAAATCAAAGCTAATCTGAAGTCCCACTCACTTTCTGCAGGAGTCAAGTTAACACCTTCGCCAAGCAAGAAAAATCTTGGCTTAGCTGTTTGTGACAGCAATGTAACTTGCATATAGCTCGACAGGAATTGTGCACACCGATCTATTTGCACACACATTTTTGTAACTGGCTCACTGCTCTGTTTTAAACATCCCCTTGAAATAACCTTGAACCTAGAGCACATATGCAGTGTGCACACACAGATATGAATGCATGCGTGAGTTCAGCGTTACCATTAAAAAATATGACAGTATAGTAATGCTTTAGTTAAGCATCAAAACTCCATAGCTTATAATTTTACTTCACTACTTGGGGCAATTTCTGAGAAATACTGTAATATTTTTAACAGCACATATACGAGAGACCATATATACCGCTGCTGGCCGCTGGTTTCCATAAATCTTTCAAACCCAATATTTATACTCCCATGAAGGAGTGCTGGCTGCTTATTTTCCATCTCCGTAAAAGTGGTCAGATCAATAGTTCTGTGTATGTTACTTGGAAACATGTCACGGCAGCCTCTAAAACCTCTTTTTCCTTTGTCTGAAATCGATTTCTGTAATATGCAAATATTAAGAAAAAGGAAGCTTTAAGTTTCCTCTTAGGATCCTTTGTGAATCCTTCAGAATCCAGACACCACTACGATGGAAAATTAAACCCCTGCCAGCAGTTTACCGTCTCCCCTGAGCGCCAGTCGCGCTGTGATCCTAACACTTTGCTCCAAGCTATGAAATTCTGCAATTTGCATATTCTTCACTTCGGGATTGTTTCGGAAAAAAAGTAAAACACTACGGAGCTGGCTGCCCACAAAAAACAACCCTCTCCTCAGACAACCTTCCTCCCTCTGAAGCTGACAAGAGGAGGAGGAGGATGACTTCCACTGCTCCTCTACACCAATGAAAAGATAACACCACTCACTCTCTTGCTTTAGACGTTGCTGCACACCCCACTTTTTTAGTTAATATGCTCGATCAGGAAAATTAAACTTGTGTTATGAAGTCTTACTTTGAGAAGAAGCAAAGAGACATGCTATTCACTGGAGCTTTTTCTGAGAGCCTTTATCGCCCCCCCCCCTTTTTTTTTTCAGCACAGCTTGAGCCCTGAAGCTTTTATTAAAAAAATAAAAAAAGGAAAAAAACCCCAAACCAAGCAGTGCACAAAAGTGGGGGGAGTAGAGACGGTTTAACAAGCTCCAAGTCATAGATTATAAGCCGCTGCTAAAAATTTATGGCTGTTTGGATCTTTGCCACACTGAACAGATTGGCAAGCTGATCAGAATCGCAGCAGGCTGCCTAATGAGTCCCACACAATTTTTCACCCCATATTTTTCCAATAAAAAAGCAGTTAAATACCAACCGCAGCCACAGCAGAGCCTGCCATCTGGCTGCTTTTTTCTCCAGCCATCATTAAAATGGTTCTTGGCAGTTTACACCTCGCTTTTTTCTGTACAGATGTGGAACGAATTTTCTGACAACCCTTGGATGAAACAGGGGGCTTTATTGAGCTTTACAGATTAACTGCCTAACTTCTGGTCCTAATTTTAAGTGTCTTAGCACACCGGAGGCATCATTTTAAGTGAGCTAATTGTATGTATCTGAGCCCACCAGCAACATTTGGTTAAGTTAAAGTGAGATTCAAAGTCAACATTTCAAGGAGCTGTGTAACCCACGCCACCACGGTCACCAGCATCTGGCCCACGCTCAGAGTTCACAGAGATTAAAAATAGTAACTATAAGGATAGCGTTTGAAAGTGTCTACAAAGGAAACCAAAGAATTATGGTTTAAACCCATTTATTGCAGCCTAATGAATACGAGCAGCTTTATTTCTTATTCTTTGCTTTTGCCTTGCCAAGTGCAAAGTCCTGCACATGGGTTAGGGCAATCCTAAGCACAGCTACAGGCTGGGCGGAGAACGCATCGAGAGCAGCCCTGACGAGAAGGACTTGGGGGTGTTTGGGGACAAGAAGCTCAACATGACGCAGCAATGTGAGCTTGCGGCCGAGAAAGCCAACCGTGTCCTGGGCTGCATCAAAAGCAGAGTGACCAGCAGGTCCAGGGAGGTGATTCTCCCCCTCTACACTGCTGAGACCCCACCTGGAGTACTGCGTCCAGCTCTGGGGTCCCCAGTACAAGAAGGACATGGAGCTACTGCAGCAAGTTTAGAGAAGGCCTTAAGCTGAAGGGTTAAGGAGACGAGATTTAGATTAAATATTAGGAAGAAATTCTTTACTGTGAGGGTGCTGAGGCCCTGGCACAGGGTGCCCAGAGAAGCTGTGGAGGTCCCATCCCTGGCAGTGTTCAAGGCCAGGCTGGATGGGGCTTTGAGCCACCCAGTCCAGTGGAGGGCATCCCTGCCCATGGCAGGGGATTGGAACTACATAATCCTTCAGGTCCTTTCAGCTCAACTCATTCTATGATGCTATGACTGTTGTGCCCATGTAGCAATTTGGTTAGCCAGGTAGTAATGGAGCCCTGTATTTCTGGTTACCTTAGCACAGTGGAATGAAGCTGCAGCCCCAAGTATCTGCTTAGATGTGTTTGAGCCATGGGGGAGCTCACCTCACCTCTTTGTCACTGAAGATGGCAGTGAGTAGAGAGAGAAGAAAGATGATCTTAGGGCACAGAATTTATGCACAGAATGACTATTTTTTACAGTCAATTTTTGAAACCTGAAAGGCAAAGCAAAGGTCCTTTAGAAACCTAGAAAAATCAAAATATAGCTAGGAAGCACGTTTAAAAACAACTTATGGGCCAAACAGAGGCAGGGTAGGCTTCAGATGGATACAACTGGCTGAATCTCTCCTGATAGTTTTGATTAATGTAGTCTGCAAGTCTGGGCAGTTTAGGGGGGTGGAAGCAGGAGGGCAGCCAGCTGAAGTGCAAGATAAGATGCTCCGAAAACAGTGTTTCCGTCTCTCCCTAATGACTTGTCAAGACCACAAAAGAAGCAGTGGAAGTGCAGGGACTGCAGCCCAGGTCCTCAGAGGGCAAAGCTGGCGATCTGTCAGACCCCTCTTTCTCTCCAAAAAGAGGACACACTGCAGCAGAACATCAAGGAGGCTTTTTATCATTTTGCTTTCCTTCGCATCCCTAACACAGATTATTACTTATGCCAATCATCTTATAATGACCAGTGGATTTAAAAAATGAATTATTTATAGGAATGTTGATAACATTTATTTGTTTTCAGCAAGAACTCCATAGAATCATAGAAATGCAGTACAGAAAGGGACCTTAAAAGGTCATTCTAGACCCCCTGCTCTGAAAGAGATTATGGTGGAGATTATGTACATAATAATGTAAATGACCCTATAACTGTACTCCAGAATCAACATTTTCATTAAGAGATATATTGCCCTTGTAATCCTACTGGTTGGGTAGATAACCTTCAGAGTGCAAGCTGACGCAACCACAGCTAGCCATGCCTGGAAACAGGCAGAAACAGCGACCCTGAGACAGCACGAGTGGGCATTTATTCAGAAACCTACCAGGCACAGGCTGGAGATGAATACAACTGGCTCACTGCGCAATGATAGCTTTAATTACTGTATGCTTCTATGACTGTCCAAAAAGGGTGGCAGTTTTGGGGGACCGGAGCAGCTGAGCAGTCAGATGAAGCAGAGAGTTGATATGATGGAGATAAAGGGTTCCATGTTCACGCTCTGCTGTTGAAGTCACCCTTGGCCCCCAAACTGTGATGTGTCCTATCCCCATTACTGGAAATGGCTGTGCAAATTGCTGACGAAAAAGAGAAAAAAAATTACCTTCATCTCTTTAGTGGGTGCTGAAAGCTCCAATTTATCTCCTACCGATTGACCTAAACCACCAGTTCACCCTAAAAGCACTGATGTACTTTCAGTGCACAGTCCTGCTGCCTGCTGCAAACCTCACGGCAATAATAAAAAGAGTTGACTTGAGCATTAGTAGTCAGGTCAGACAGTTCTGGGGTTCCAAACTCTATAATTTGGGGCTGGTGTGCAGTGCAGGGTAAAGGACCTTGTTTCATAGCGAAGTAAATTAAAACCCGAGACAATCTACCAGAGCAACTTTTTGTCCTATTACACTTCTGGTAAATTTTGTTTCTAAGAACCATTACTGTATGAAGAGGCATTCACATACTCACACACTGCTTTGACATTCGCACTTTTTTATATAAACATTTTTACAATATTCCATTACCACAGAACGCACCAGCTAATAGCCAAATCCCTAAAGCTGCTAACAATCAAGTCTGGCTCCGAGTTGCCTCTGAATAACTTCCATTTCTTCAATGCTTTTGCACAGCAGGATTGCTAATAAACAAGTGGGCAGTAAAACTACGAGTCAGCCAGTACTGCCTCTGTCTTCTCCGGTTCAGGGAATTGCTCTAACACAATGTGGAAATATATCCTGTGACCAAGCAGCCTTTGGGAATTCTTACATTTCAGGTTGGGTTGTCTTCATTTGGGTTATTTTGGGATATCCACAAAAATGAGTCCCAATTCCCTTTCCCTTGCTCTCCACCCCCCACAGTCACACACTCCACCAAGCAAAACATTCTAGCTACTTAAATGTGGTCAGGGAATAAACTATTTCAAGAAGAAAAGTCTCATCTTAAATGGTTTCCATCCAATCAAACGATTTAGCCCAGAGGCTAAAATGATTTAGCCTTTACACAAGTCTAACACAATAGCGTTTGCATAACTTATTCGAGCTCTCTCTCGTCTGTCCCACGGAGAGTTCCCAGCCCACAGAGAAGACACAAAGATAATTGGGCATTTGATCCAAGGTTAGATTTCATTTTATTTAGGACTCATCTAAACTGAAGGTTGGTAGGTTACCTACGTACAGCAAATCGCCCTTTGTTTTACAGGTCTGTCCAGCTACGTCCTCAGTGCTGCGATGAGCTCTGCAGCCCAGCTGCGTTTTCCAGTGGTGGGGCTAATCAGGAGTAAGAGCTTTGGAATGAAGTTCTGGGGTGAGGTGCCGAGCAGCAGGTGTATCTTCATGCAGAAACCCTGAATACAGTAGCTTTATGTGCCATGGACAGCCACGTCACAACATAACATCCTAAAATTCACATTTTAGACTTTCACACTTGTTTCAGCCCCGCAGTGTGTTATATTTTTATTGCTTGTTATTGCTAAGTCAGTGTAACTGACATGTTGCCTTTACAGATAACGTTCTTGTGGTGAGTCTCAAAACTCCTTTCAGGTTTATTAATGATGCTTTCCTCCTCACTATTTTTAAGGGTTTATGGTTTAGATTTGAGATTTTAGCTGTAGGCAGAAATATGCTGCAAACTGATCCTAGAATTTTCCCCCTTGATCCTATTAAAAATAAATTCCCTTTATTGCAAAGGTAAAAGAACATTCACAGCGAAAACGGTAACAAAGGGATTAGGGGTATTTTCAAGTCATTCATTTTCACTCCAAAAAATAATAAATTTAAACCATATTTTCTTCCTAAGAAATACGGCTTTGCTCTTGCAATTAAAAGAGCTCAGCACTTCAAATCCATGGCATACATGCAGAAAAAAGGAAAGTAAATAAGCAGAGCGCGTCTGGACTTCTAAACAGAAGAGCTGGACTCAGAGAGAGAATCATAAAGCCAGTCATTTGGACGTCTTGGGGTTATATAGTTCGAATTGTGCATTTATAGGCATCAGCAGGAATTTTGCCAATACTTAACTGACTTTTATGCTATAAAGCTAGAATGATCCGTTTTGATTAACTGCTCTGACCTCCTGCATAACACAGGCTTATAGCACAGGGCCAAGATTTCATCCCAAATCTGGACAGAAGAGAGATGCACAACATATGAGTCAGCAGGACAAGCACAACAATTTTAATTTTAAAATGCCAAATCGTGCTGGCAGGAAAAAACAGAGTGGATGATGGACAGCTCTGGATACTAGGAGGTTTCTTGAATTATTGGGAGATACTTGGCTGTGTCAAGCAAGCTGACTGAGCTAGCTTTCATCTCTTGTTTTTAATTATCTTCACTCTTTTAGAATTTCCTCATGCTAAAAGTTGTCCTGGTGTAAGCCTCCTCCCCAGATCTAATCTTTTTGCTTGAGGCAAGTGGGGCAGAGTTATTTTGACATGCAAACGAAGAGGACATATGCTGCATGCAAATGAGAGGGCCACAGCTTAGAGCAGACAGATTTCCCGGCCCTCCTGCCCCAGGCGTTTCTGTTGTTGCTTAACATGATTTCCTGGGGATCTAGGATCAACACTTTCACATCAGGGTCTCTAAACTTCGCCTGCCCATCCAGCCACCCAAGGGCAGCGGTGGGGTCAGGCTCTCCTGAGCGCAGAGACAGCCCAGCCACGGTTCCTGCTTTTAGAGGGCGAGGAAGCGGGTGCTGGTCATTCCAAAGGCTCAGCCCCACCAGCAGCAAGCTCACCTTGAGCCAGGCTGACTTCAGAGACCTGCTTCAGGAAAAGCTGGCCCGAGGCCCCCAGCCTGGCCAGCCTCACTCGCTATTTGTTGTTCTCAGGTATTAACATTGGAAAATTGGCTACTGTGTACTGGCAGTAACTTCTTACTGTTATTTAATACACGTTATTGTATTCACATTGTAAAGGGCCCACACCCTGTTCTGATTCAGGACCTAGATACAGGGTCATTATGGTGCTATAAACACCACTTTTAAAGGCCTGACTATGTACTGACACAGTTTTTTATATGTGCAGAACAGACTCTCAAAACCACTCTCAAACATTGTGACGATGTTTTACACAGGTTCATGTGTCCCCAGGATGGCATTAATTGAAGGAGCACCATGAAAACAAAGGGAAACATGAAACAGCAAGATCTGTGCAAAATAATTCTGCTTCGGAGATAAGAAATCAAGGCAATTTGGAAAGAAGGCCAGATTCTGTGCTTGATCCTTCATCTTTGCTTGCCAAGATTAAAGCAGTCATCCAAGAGTGAACGTTACCAGGGGAAGCATTTGAGAACTTGCCTTTGCTACTAAGAAAGGTGCTTAAATTTCAAAATACCCAAAAGTTAAGCTAGCCATCCCCAGACAGGAGTATTGGCAATCATACTTAAATATAGAAATATTAAAAAAAAACCCCAACAAAAAAAAACCAAACAAACCCCCCCCCAAACAAACAAACAAAAACCACAAGGATGAAAAAAAAAAAAAGAAAAGAAAAGAAGGTCTCATAACACTTGGCACAAATCACACCATTCATTGTAAGAAATCTCTTCTGGCCAACCTATCCCCATGGGTAGAGAGGGCAAACAACACAACCAGAATGAACTTGCAAGTCCCTCCCATCGGTGGGTCTGCTCCAGCCATGATGGGACTGCTGGCTGTGGGGGGTGGGGGTTGGCTTTTTCAGGATAAACTAATTATATCAACATACTTGCCCACTGTCCTAAATAAGGCAGATTTGGAACAGAAGCAGAGGAAGAAAGTCTTACAGATGGTACTGCCACTCGGCAGCTTACAACAAGGCTTTGCTGCCCCCCTGACCTTTGCTGGCTCTCCCCAGAGAGCAGCCCCACAGGCACAGGCAAGAGCAAGTCAGATGGGGTCAACAGATGGCTGAGAATATGGTGCACATTAGCACACATTCTTCATGTGCCTGTCTCTGGCCCAGAAATAAGCAGGAGAGGGATTTGGCCCCACTACATTCAGCAAAACCATGGTCATACTGCACTGAAACCTCTACTGGCATCCAAGAGCTAGACAAGCACTTGCTGCCAGAGTTAAATATTTCATTCTTAATGCACTATGGCTTTGCTTTTGTGGTTTTGAGAAAAAAGCATGTTCAAGTCTCTTAAAATGTGTTAGGAAAAATCCTGATGCATGATTTGCGTACAAATGGGTGCAGTTGTGCTGTGCATGCCAAACCACGCATATGGGGAACCTGATAATAATATAACTTGCCTTGACGCCTCTCTAAAAAGACATCATTGTCCTTCTAATTTTGATTCCCTGTAAATAATCAATCAATCAATTAGCTAATCTGCTCAAACACTCCCCCCACCCTTTTATGTTTTCAATTAAAAGTGTGAAAGGCAAGTGCAGACAGATTTACATGACATTCCAGAGGCAAGCGGCAGCAATGGGTATTTTTTCACTGATCTTATCAGGTGCCCTTTAAGTACACTTGGGGTTTCTTGTGATCTTGACTGCTAAGCAATTCTGAGCATTCTTGGTTTTTTTCCTGATGGAGGACGTGTCTTTATGGGGTTGCCTTTTGGGAAATTCCTCATATAGAATATCCAGCAGACTACTTAAGAAATAGTATTTTTGTTTCAAAAGCCTACCTGTGCAACCATGGGGACTCTGTTTTCCTGAAACCCCGAGAATGCGCGAACTGATACTTTAGGAGTATTCCGACTTGGCTGGATCTGATGCGACTTTTGTAGAGATAGCAAAAGGCATCTGTCTTACACGAGGCTAAGACCCTGCCAAATTTCACATCCTCCAAAGCACGGAGGTGTGCAAGTTTCTTAGCGAATTACTTGCAAGCACTTACAACATGACCAAACCAATGTATTTCCCCTCATCTTATTTTTTGAGGGAGCCAAATCTTTTTATTCGAACTTTCAAAGAAAAGGAAATCAGCTGCAGGCAGACACACAACATGGAAAATTTCAGCTCAGGCAGGTTAAGTTTGGCAAAGCTACAAGCAATTGACAACAGGCCTGGAAGGGGAAGTGCCAGACAATCCCAGCGCTGGGCAGGGCTTCCAGCTCCACTGGCAGCCTGGCCAGGAACACACGGACATTGTGTCAGGTTCATGCCCTCTCCCAGGCGGCTATTTTTAAAGAGTCAGGAGAAGTGATTTGTGGTGTGTATTGTGAGGGGATTACTAAACCGCGGAGGCTGAAGCGTAAAAAGGCACAGCCATACAACCGAGGGAGCTTTATAGCAGAGGAAGATGGATCAACCATGCCTACTCTGTAAGACTCGAAAGACCTACACATTATTCATACAGATTTGTAGTCTGCTTTAGACATTTCAGGTGACACTTGCTGCAATACAATCTTTACATATAATGCTAAGTTATATCTTCAATCAAAAGGAAATGGACGTTCCTCAAACTGAAAAATATCAAGTCAAGACCTCCCAAAATAAAAACCGAACAAAGAAAATGAATTAGAACAGCACAAAACTGAGCAGCGACTGGAAAGGCACAACACCTTCCCCCAAGCCAAAGCCTTACCCAGGTATACTGTATAAAATATGCTTTCAGGAACTAGTAAGATTTTTTTGAGAAGACTGAACATAAACAAGCTTATTATTAAATTTTATCCTTTCGTAAGTGGCAAGAATGTATTTGTTAGCATAAAACATTAGTGATTGCACTAGTTTCTGTTCTTCACGTGAGAGGTGGTGTTGCCCTGTGGACTAAAAATGGCATTGTAGGTCTGCTGCATTCAAATCCCCGTGGGGTTATGAACTCCTGGGAGCACTAAGGCAATGTCACACTCACTCATTTCTGCTACATAACTACCTTAATATCCTTTCCATGGCACAATCATTGCACTGGAGCTAGAAAGGGCACCACTACTATTTTAAGAGCAACAGCCAGTGATCTCAGTTATTTCCAGTGAAAATCGACTTGCATTGGTGTCTGTAAGAATTCTGTTTTCAATTTCAGTGCACCAGGATCTCACCTTTGGTATCATTTTCCCCTAATAAAATAGGGATGATCACACTTGCAGATCTATTAGAGTGGGACAAGGACAAGCTAATGCGTGTTCCGCATTCTGAATGTGTGGCATAATAACTGCATGAATTATTTATGTGTATAAATTTAAACTCTTTGATTGAAATGTAAGACTGGTTGATTAGAAATAAACTTCCTCCATCTTTGATTCCTAGGTGCTCTGCCGCAGGAGTTTAAAACAGTGTGGGCTCCCTGGTTGCATGCTCCCATCTCCTCAGTGCCAGTGCAAGTATTCATGAAATAATACAGAAATCCAGAGCTGACCCAGCTGAAAAGAAGCCATAGAAAAGTACCCCAAACCCCCAACTTTTCAGCTAGATGACTTTACTGGACCAGCTCAGTGCACAAACAGAGAGTAGTGGTGGCGCTGGGGGAATGCGTGGCTGGGACTGAGGGGTCACAGCAACATCAGCTTTGATCAGTCTCAGTTGCCTGCCACAGCAGGTTAAACACCAGTCACTATTAAATCTAATTTCTCCTCCTAGAAATGTTTTTTCTTGAAAAAGAAATATATATCTATCTCTAGGTATCTCTCCCAGTAGTGCAGTAGCTTAACAGAGGCCCATCAGTGGTATCCTGCACTTAATGTTTTAACCACCACATTTAATAATCTGCAAAAAGGAAGAAGGCCCAGACAATTAACTGACATAGTGATTTGTTATCAGATGGTCCCAGAGGTAGAGCTGCAAGAATAAGAAATGTATATTGAGAAAACAAAGTCCCACAACCAACAATACTCTGTGTAGATAATGCCACTCACTGAAATGTGCTCTCCTCTTGCTGACATGGATTTAAGTCAGAGCTTTTAATGCTCTTTGCTCCAGACACCAGGTAGGTATCTGGTGGCTTTCTGTAAGAAAAGCATAACTCCTGAAAAAGTGACCTCTCATTACCCATGGCTTCATCATTATCAACTAGTGTTCTCAGTCACTGGGGGAAAAGTTTTCCAGAAAATTCAGTTGCTGTTGAAACAGCTGTCCTCAGAACAGCACTACAAGGAGTAACTGAGTACTTGTCCCCTAATGTCAGGGCAGCATGCTCAGTGAGAGAATACGTGCAGTTTTACAATTTTGCCCATTTTCGTTTCAAAGGCTGAGTGGGGAGTTCGTAATAGGAAATAGGGTAAGAGAGTGTCTGTTATTAATGCAGCCTCATGAAGCAATTAATTTGCTGGGTCATTAACTCACCACCTACACAGAAATTCCACAGCAGAAAAACCCTGGTCTGAGTTTGGCTGAAGGCACTTACGTGTGGGGCAGTGTTTCCAAAGCCCGAGGCTAAGACCTTCAGGAGTTTGCAGAGAGACTGGTGCTATGGACCACTATGAAACGTGCCACATTTATTCCAGGAGATCTGCATAACCACCTCAGTGGAGATCACCATCCATCACTCCTCTACTTTGCTTACAACTTCCCTCATTAAGCTCGATGCATATTTAACTCCAGTGCATGCAGTCCATGCCTTACACTGAGCAGAAACATCATACTCAGTTCATCTTTCATTTCCAAAATACATTTGCTCACTTTTTTAAGCAACATAGGTGGCCTCTGTGCACAAGCACAACAGACCAGACTTTTAATCCATCCAAAGTCTTTCAAAACAGCCACACAGAGTAACTGACACCACCCAGAGCTGCTGGTATGGATATGGCCGAGGAAGGTGAGGTAGAAATACTAATTTTTTAAAAATTATTTTCCAAAAAAAGATGGCTTTCACACTTTCCTTGATACAAGGTAAGGCATGCTGGCTTCTCTCCACCTAAGGCAGCCTTCTCTCCCAGCCATTATCAATAATCACTGTTCCAGCAGTCTGATGCATATGCTGGCTGGCTTTGCTGCACGAAGTCTCTCTCTGCTGGAAGAGGCATTAATTATAAGCAGGCAAGAAGAAACTTCTGCAGCATTGATGGTTGCTCTGCTGGGTGCTTTTCCTTGTACTAAGCTTGTTTTCATTAACTTTCCAAATAAATGATAAAAGGCACAGGCATGGGCAACAGAAAGAGAAAACCGTAGCCGCTGGAGTAGCTGGCTGGCTTCCTACATATATGTATGAGGAAACATTGTTTAGATCTGTGCAAGTGCGTGCATACATAGGCTTTCCTGCCGAGCAGCTTAACTAATCCAGCCATCAGTATAAAATATTAGCTCACTGTGAGCTCAAACACTTGGTTACCTTCTTGGTATCGCAGTTTCAAGCTAAAACCAAACTCACTTAGGGTAGGAAGTTTTGCGTTCTGCCTATAGACTTGGTAAAAATATGTCAACAAAGAGATGAATCAATGGCACTCTGTTCTTACCAAGATGCAATGCCAACAACACTCAGGTTTTTAATATGAATATTGATGACTTATATTGATTATTTTGTTGATTAAAACCGTGATTGATCATGTTGATAATTATCGCATTTTATATACACTAGGTGCTCAGAGCCTGGCCCAGAAAAGAAACTTCCCTCCAACTGCTGCTCAAACAGACAGCAAGAAGGGTATCTGATAAAAGTTCTGCTTTAAAAGTTCCAGGTTCCAAGTTTAAAAGTTTTAAAGGAGTCCTGTGCTTGACCAGGAGTCACAGCTTTCCCTGGCAACTGCAAACTAACCTTCCAGACCTCACAGATACGTTAACACCCCCTTCCCCAAAAGTACCCATCAGCAGAAACATTAAAATGCAGATTAAAAAAAGTACCACTAATTCAATGCGTTGTTCTGAATAATGAATTTTAAGAAAAATCACATTATTTTCTGGAGCCTGACTCATGATTTTTAAACATTAGGGGTTTGCCAAACTGCTGGTATAAATCTGGAAGCGCTCCACTGACGTCACTGAAACTGCACCAGTGTAAAAATGGCATCAGGGAGAACAGAAACAGGCTGAGAGAATTGGACAGCTGTGACCACTAACACAGGCTGTGCGTTAGGAAAGATCAAAGACTAATTTTTACAAAATATTTTGGCTTGGTATTTATTTTACTGAATTAGGGTAAAACACGGCCCATATTTGCTCTCAGTAGCTTGATGGGCTAAAAATTCTTCACTGACTTTTGGACACAACATAATACCAACGGGAATTTACTTGGCTATTCTTCTGAGAGGTGCTTCTTTCTATCTGCCATTAGGAGGCTTCAGTCACTCGACATACAAGATTATCTTTCCTCCCAACTGCATGACTGCGATGAGGACACCATAGCAGACAAACACAACCTTCTGGTCTAAAGTCCTACCCTGCTCCCAGACTTCATTACTCAGAAACATCCTCATCCTCTTGGCAAGGGGAACGGGGACCAACAGGAATGCCTCTAAAGGTTAAGCACATGAACCTTTTGTCATATTAAAAAACAAGAAAAAAGGGAGGAAAAAAGAGCACAGACAGAGAAGAGCACTACAAATCAGGCCAACTGACTGCTCAGCAGAAACAGAGGGCAAAGGGTGTGCGCACCATTATCCAGCGGGGAACACACTATCCAGAACTACCGTTCACACCTGGTGTCTGCAGAGAAAACAATCGTTGTAATCGAAAAACCCTCAGAGCCAGCAATTTTTAGTCATGGGTTTTGTATCAAGAAATGCCGGATCCTGGCAGCAAACACGTTGCTGATACGAATGATAAAACAGCAGGGTTATATGAACATGCCCGACTCTGAGACCAGAGGAAAAGAAAAGCTAAAATCTCCAAGGCCCTCTTCGGAGAAGAATCATAAAAGCTACAGACTGCATTTGACAGGTATTTTGTATTGTGTTTAAATCTGTTTCTAGCATTACACCTCTAAGAAAGATCAAAGGTAGGCAGTGAGGGAAGGAGGTACACACTGACTTCCACTAATTGAAGCAAGCTGAAGCCTCCAGCACCTTCTGGGTTCTCCAAAGTTTCCCTCTCTATCTCAGCATTTCCTCTGCCCTCCCCTGCTGCCTCCCTGCCCCAGCCCTTGCAAAAGCGAGTGCATCCAGATGACCGACACAACAGAGATGCCTTTTATATCTGCTTGGGTACAGAAGCAGGAATAAAAACATCCCAAATCTCAGTACAATCACTGGCAGAAAGTTGCTGCAGTTCTTTCATTGTTTAATTTCCGTGCCTCGTATTTTCTGTCTTTAAGAAAGGACATCAAAGAATGCTGAGGTTTAGGAGCCGTTAACAACATATGTGTACCAATACCAGTATCAGCAGAACACTGCATGCAAGTCATCCCAGTGACAAAACCTATGAAAGCAAAGCTGGACTGGGAAAACTAGTTTCTCCGCATAACTGTATGTACAGCAAGGGTTTTTGCCAATCTCCTCCTACCCCAGACCAACCTAATTAAGCTGCTAGAACCTGTAGCGTAAAGATAACCATGGCATCCCACGTGGGGCTTTGTAATGCCCTGACTCTGACTCAAGTGTGATAACGCTGAGAGCACTGTGGATTCTGCACCCAGCTAAACAAGCGTACTTGGATACCTCTTTTCTTACCATTTACCTTTTCCTCTGCTTGTCTCTGCTTCCTTCTCTCATGCATCTCTGCTTTGAGTATAAGCTCTTGGAGAACTCCTGGATGATGCTGGCTTCCCCAGAGAAGGTGCAAGCCAGGGTCTACACTAGCCTCTATGAAGGCTGCGACTTCCATCCACTCATCCCACTGCGCTTGTGTATTAGCAAGGAAGAGAGTTCCTTGTAAATGCCTCTAAGGGTCAAGCACAACTTTGCCTTTGATGCTTAATAAAGTTCTGAAATCAAAAGCGCTATGTAAATGTTGTTCTTATTATCAGGTAGGTGTGCTCTGGTTTTCTTCCAGGAGAGCTCAGCTGCCGAAAGCGGCTGGTATTAGCAGCAGGTCTTGGATGTTCAACATTCAGCTTTGCAGGGAGAAGACTGACATAAGAGCTTGGCACACAGCAATGAAAGAGGATGCAATCTGATTTGGCAAATTAGCCCCTGGGATGATGCAGTTGCCATATGTACCTAGGTGCCAAATTTCAAATGGAGCAGAGTGACCTGACCCTGACCTTTGGCTCAGAACGCTAAATTCCCTCTCCAGGGAGCCTCTCTAGCCTGAAGCGTGTTTCAAAGCTGTGAAGAGAATAAACGTATTCACCTGGGGGATATTTACAGCAGAACATTTGTTTTCACTTACACTGAAATCTAAGGAGAGTTTTGGTAGAGTCCCTGCATGTCATTCATTCCAACAACAGGTTTTGCAACTCTTCTTATGCAGGTGTCTGAGGCCTGTGCAAATCTCTCTGGCTGACCACAAGTATCTGATGAACTCTCTGTTCTAGCCAGTAATTTGCCCAACCTGAGATTTTTCAAACAAAAGCAAACATCATCTTATTTCTCACCACTTACCAAAGACACTCCAGTACAAGACAAGGAGGCTGCCAGTTACAAAACTTTGCTGCTGTTAATAAATATACTCAAGAAGTATACAAGCAGTGTTGTAAATAATTTAAGCTACACTTCCCAGAAGTTGAAGAAAGTGTTTTGTTTTGTTTTTTAATCCTTGCATTGCAAACTAGTAGTTAGCTGGCTAATTGAAAACAATTGCTTCATGGATCATCAGACAGCGAGTTAGGTTAGAAGAATGAGCATTAACTAGAGGCAAGAGATGGAGCTTTCTGAGCTTCAGACTAGTATCATGATACCCAAAATACAGGAGTAGTAAAGAAAGGTAAAAGAAGGCAAGTAAAGGTTCAATGACAAGGCAGAATAGTTCAAATAGTCCCACAACACAAAACAACTTTAGATCTTGATGAAAGGAAGTTGTGGTGAGCTGGGGGTCGGCCTCTTCTCGCAGATAACTAGTGACAGGACAAGGGGGAACGGCTGCAAGTTGTGCCAGGGGAGGTTTAGGTTGGAGATTAGGAGAAATTTCTTCTCGGAAAGGGTGGTCGGGCATTGGAACGGGTTGCCCAGGGAGGTGGTGGAGTCACCGTCCCTGCGGGTATTTAAGGAAAGGTTAGACGCAGTACTGAAGGACATGGTTTAGTGGGTAATAGGTGGGGGGGGGGCGGTTGGACTGGATGATCCTTGAGGTCTCTTCCAACCTTAATGATTCTATTCTATTCTATCTTTACAGTCCAGTTCAGCAATGAAATGCCACTTATGCTCAAAAGGCAACCTCCACCTGGATATGGTTTCTCTTGGCTTTCGGTTATAATTTTAGTTGACTTGCACTCATTTCTCAAAGTACCCTGGTACAGACACAAAGCCAGGGATCATCCCAAGCACATGCCCGCTCTCCAGGAAAGTGGCACCCATCCTAGAAAAGAAGTGTTTTCCTTTTTTTCCAACCCACTCAAATATCGGTGGTTTGAAAATTTATCCAAACACTTTCTTCAGAGTCAAGTTGTGCTTGAAAGAGACTGTAGAAGTATTCAGAGAAAAGTTGAGAGAACTGAATGCAGCATTGTGGGCCACTCAAGGGGCTTTGGGAAAGGCAGCAGTATAGATAAACCAGGCTTCCATTTAGTCAGCTAGCAGAAATATATCTTTATTTTAAGGAATTGAGTCACTTCTGAAATGCATCATTTGTTTAAATTACAGGAAATAAAGGTTTACAACCAGGGACGAGCTTGGCAAACCTTGTTAACAAGAAACAATAGTTTGTACGATCTGCAGAACCCGATCTCTGAAAGGCTGATACATCCCTAAAAGCAACAGCAAAGGGGGAGAGCAGACTTTGCTAAACTGTTTCTATCCAAGTTTCACATAGAGAACATCTGTTTGCACCCTAAAACTTACACAGGCATTTGATAAACACTTTCTTTCTTCTCACTGTAGGATGGCTATTTGGCTCACACAAAATTTAACACTACTTTTTATATAGTCTCACCCATTCCAAGTGCTATACAGCCAGGCATGGAAAAAATTGCTTAAAGATGCAACGTAAAGCATTTTAAAAAATTGGGGTGAAAATATTTAGGGTTGTGCATACAACCTCCATTCAGCTCTCCCATCGCATGCATGCTTTTTGTTTTCAAAATCTGTCTCCCCCATTTCCCCAGCAGCCCCATCACAGGCTCTGGTTCCCCTATCACCACATCAGGCCCACATCTCCACCCTGCAGCATCTGCCATCTTCCTCCGCACTGCTGGATGCCAAGAGGAAAAGCTATAAGTGTAAACGGGACGTGCTTTTGCCATCTACCGTCTTCTCTGCTCCAGAACTTTGCTGGCAGCAAAGAGGAGAAATAAGTGGCAGAGCACCCTGTGCTGAAGTGTTTCAGTTGAAATTCACCCAATTAGTTCAGCCTGAGGAAGACACTGCATAAAGAAATCCACAATGATGAAGGCTGGACAGATTTTAAGCACTTGAAAGCAGAGCCTCGTGGTGTAAATTGTAAAATAACCTTAACATCTGGCTTTCCTTCCTGTCCTGTTTACAGGAGGGTAGGAAAGTCCTCTATGTTTTGTGACTTTGAGAATAATGAAGAGAACGCATCTCTCAAACTCCTCTAAAATAAACAAGGATAATTTGTGTGTCCAGGATGACAGTAAAGCTTGTCGGTGAGAAGCTTCTAGCAGAGCATGAAGTCTGCTGCACATGACAGAGACAAATGCTGTTTCAAGGAAAAAAACTGTGCTGAGATCGGACAAGATTTTCCGTACTCATCTTGCCTTTAGAAAATAACCCTGAACTTTACACTTAAAAAAACACACTGAGAGACAAGCATCTTTTACCTTGCCTTGGCAGCTTCAGAAGAACACTAGGAATAAATCATAGGAACAAACAAAATAATCATAAAAAACCCTCGCTGCATGACACAGAGTGGAGCAGAGGATGCACTGACACACTGATTCATGAGCAATACCTCTGAACCTGCTATTGTAAATGTCATTTCCCAACACCTCCCCATTCCTACCAGCCGGCTAAAGCTGCAATTAAAGAAGTGGGAGTGCTCTGCAAGCCTTCCCTGTCTGTAACAGACCCACATCCAGCTATTTATTAGGTAATCCAATTACTCTGATGTGACCTTACTCCATGAATTTATGTCTAGTCAGACTACAGGGATAGCCTATCAGCCTGGGTGTTTTTCTTACGATGCAAACCTATTCCTCTAATAACAGAGGTTATTACAAAACACAGTTACTGCACAAAACATTGCATCTCCATTGCATCTCCCCTTCTCTCATCGTTTTTCAGTTGTTTAGAGAGCAATTACATGCCTGACCGCCAAGGAGAACAGGTTGAGACCAGTCTCTCGCACCCACTTCTTGTGCCATACTTTCTTCCCGGCCTCCCCTCATACCTGGCAGGAGTTCCCCATTAACATCTACCAAGCTGCCTCATTATTCTCCTCAAAACGTTCCTTTATGGCAACGCCACTGATGGCAGTTAGGCCTCTCGGGTATGACGAGGCCACTGCTTACCATGTTGGCTTATGGGACCTCTTTAGAGCACATGCATCCTCTCTCTTGCTTTTTCCCTGGAACACGAGCTCTGCAGAGTGAGCTTCACAGCCTTTTCGTGAAGTACGTAGCATAGTGTGGATAAGGTCCTAGGCCAGAGCTCCAGGGGGGTTTGATACAACAAATAATACAAGGGTGATTTCCAGCATCGCCCAATAGAGCTTTCTTTGGAGATCAATGACAAAGTTGCAAGACTGACTATCAAAGCACCTAAGCCACAGCCTCTTCTGCAACAAGGAGTCATAAAAATCTCTGGCAAATAGACCCACGAAAGCAACTTTGAAGAACTTGGATTCCTAACCAATATGTGAGACAAATCCCAGTTTATACTCCATTTAAAACAAGCTCTTTCAAGGGCTGCAGGGCTTTTTGCTTGGAAATATGCCGAGGGAGGACCTTGGCCTGTATCCATTGACCTCTGATGACAGAGATTAGATAACAAGTGAATGGAAGTGCTTTCAGCAGTGGTGTTGTGTGCTGAGAGACATAATAAAGAGATGTATCATGGCAATACCCAGCATATAGAAGTCCCTGGGGAGATTACCTAGTGAGAAAAAAAGGCTTTGGTATGCCCCTGCTTGTTACACTGATTTTCCTGACTCTCCTAGAACAAAGATACTTTCCAGCTCTCTCCTGCTCTGGAAAAATGCTACAGTCTCTGCAGACTCCTGAAGAAGCTTGCAGTTCTTGATGCTCAAGGGTCGCTTTTAAACACCCTTTATTTCCTTCTCTTCAATGCTTTTTACACTATGCTTTGACGCAAACCTTCTGATAAAATAAGACCCAAAAGCTAGAGCGCAGGAGAGGAAGGTGTAGGTGTAAGTGGGGGCACATCTACTGGCCATGTGAAAATGATAAAGAAAACCAAAACCAGTAAGGGAGTTTCTAAATACAAAGGATCACAGTGGTCTGTCTAGAGGTTCATCGGGCAAGAGTTCACAGGCGAGATTTCTCATTGAAACAATCAGTTTTTCTTATTCCTTTGGCACTGTTACGCGACACAGGCCATAAAATTTGTGCAGAAGCCAAAATTTTGCAGGACAGATACTTTGTCAGCCTGTGCTTCCCAAAACACTTTGGGCCTTTCTGGTGCAATATAACTCAGTAATCACTGCTGCTTAATACCCCAAAGAAGCTTGCAAATCTGGAAATCGTGCTGTATTAGAGAGAAATAGGTATCCGAGGCAGGGTTTGACTTCAGATACACAAGTCTCTATGCAAAATACAAAGCTGTGCAAAATGTGAGAGGCCTTTTTCATTAGCGAAAGCTTTTCATCAGCTACAGCCAGAGGAAACGCCATAGTGCTTGTAGTAACTCAAGAGTTTTTGTCACGCTTCTGACCAAGTCTGCCTGGTTTTACAATCCTTTCTTCTAACTGGACATAAACAAGATTACATCTTTAGGCTTGGGATTATTTCTAGTTGCACAACTTTACACCTTTCACCCTGCTGCGTCCTAATGTCTCTCTTCCAACCTTTGTCCAGATCAAAGATGTGTATAAACCCCTGTCCATGAGAAAGCCCATCCCTGATAGCTTCTATGGAGGCAAAAGCTGTCTACCTCCTCTGTGCCTGGTGGTGCCACTGGATGTAGGGTCTGCCGGACATCATCCAAGTACTGAATCCAAAGCCATTTTCCCTGTTGCATGTCTCCTTCACCCTGGGCAGGCAGAGGCAGTTGCTACAAGGAACGGCTCTTCCCTGTGCTAAGTGTTACGGAGCCCTGGAAACATCACAGCTGCCTTCGCGGAGCAGCTGATCTGCACAGGAATCCCAGTAATCAAATTACAGTGGTGGCTTCAATGCTATTCCCCCACCACTGTACAAAAGGCCACCGGGCAAGGATTACCTAGGACGATTTAATTATGTGTGAAAACAGCTGCAAAGCTTTATGGGGTTTTAGGGTTGTTGTTGTTCTTTGCATAGGAGGGGGGAAGGAGAAGGAATTAGACAGAGAGTGAGCTGGCTGGGGATGACCTGTGATGGCAGGGAAGCACACTGTCATACACACCAGCAAAAGGACTGATATATACAAAGACGGTTTTTCTCAAAGGGTTTGCCTTTCATGACTTGCCACCTGGAAGAGGGGCAGCGTGACCCGCTGTGTCTCCCACACTCCTAGTGCCATGAGAGATGACTGCTTATTTCCTGCACACATCTTTATCAAACGAAAAGGCTGTTTTGCCACTATTTACCTATACTTCTGTGTTAAAGGACCATGGTGGCCTAAGAAGTGAGGTATATTCTTGCTGATACTAGTTGAAATCTTGATCATATTTAAGTTAAAGAGAGTTTTACTACTGCCTTCAAACAAGCCTGAGTTTCACCCATGAGAATACAGTGTCTAGTAAAAGATAGTAAAGGTAGTAACGGTAGTAAAGCCCAAGGAAACACTACATATTCTCTTTTAAACCACCTTGCGTGAGATATTTTGCCCTCCTTGATTCCATTAGGAGGTCTCCGTGCCTTACGTTTATCCGTAGAGGAAAACAAACCACCACAGTGAACACTTCACTTGGTATTAACTTTCATAAGGCATGATGAGAGCTCATCAAGGCAGTCTGTAAGCTGGTTGATTTAAGGACTCCACCAAACATGTCTCACATAGGAATTACAATACATGTGGTATTTGTTTGTTTTTGTTTTTATTTCAATTTTATTTCTGGATTCTGCTTTGCTTTGTAAGTTATTTTTCTTGCATGACAAGCAATATCCAATTATTCATGCACTCCTTTTTTGTTTTGTTTTAAGTTGACATTTTGCCCAAGCTTAAAACCACAAGATGCTTACTGGGGCGGTCCTCCTAGCTTCAACAAGGTCTCCCGTACTGCTGGCTTTTAAAAACTAGTACATGCTAAACCTAATACACAGAAAACCAAAGCACATGGTTAGTGACACCAGCCACGATTTCCCCTCCACATGCGTGCGTGCAGTTTCTCTATCTGTGCACAGTGGTGTTTCCAACCTGAAAACAATGCATTCAAGGAAAAAAAAGGGTTTGTGAGATGGGATTTCCAACGGGGCCTGAAGGACTTTGGTAGCCCCAGACTATAAAGAAAGTCCGGAGAACAGAATGCTTAACATCTCCAGACTCCTTTGAATTCCCAGCCTTACTGAACCAAGAATAAAGAAAGCCTGGCCCATAAGCAGGAATCCACTAATTAAAGAGAAATGGGGCTTATTTGTCTTGGTTTCTGAAGTCACAGTTCTCCACGTCTGAAAACATGAGTTTCTCACCAGTTCTTTTCCACCCTAGGGCTGTGACCTAAGCAGCTTAAATGATACACAGATTTTGGTCGAAATCTGCTCTTTATTTACTGGACTTCAAATGTGCAAGCAATTACTGAATGGGCCTCGTTTATTGAATAAAAGTATTTAGGCATTATGTTTACAAAGGCCTAGAAACATTAAAATCTAGTGAAAAACAATTATTTTTACAGAATACATCTGCAAGCAATATGAAGTCATTTTGTTTTTGTAAATTTCTCCGTAATAGACTTATTGTTGATGTGGAAAATGTTCACATTGCAGCAGTGAATTATTTTGAAATGCCAAACTTAATAAAAGAGAAATTATTGCAAATAATATCACAGCCCTTAAGGAAAAAAAAAAAAAAGCCAAAATACCAGTGGTTTCCTGACTAGTCAATCCTCTTCAGATTGGCAGACCTCTTCAGACTAATCAGGAAGAGTTAGACAAATAGTTACTTTATTACGGAGGCTGTCAAATAAATCACAATCTGGTGAGCAACTGTTTCTGAGCCCTGCAGCCTGCCTGGCTTCTTGTCCTGTAAAACCACGGCAGTTCTAACAGACCCACGTATGTGTGTGTGTGTGTGTCTGCAGAGCGACGTGTAAGCTCCAGGCCTCTAAACAAAAGTTCTTCCAAATTTGGGCCAGCATTTTTCTTGGCTTCTCCAGGTTTTGTTGTGGAACATGGCTGAGGGAAGAAATGTTTTCTAACCAACTAATTCAAGTCATTGCTGTTATTTTTAATGGAGAGCTCTGAAGCTCAGCTCACAAAGGGTAATGAGAAAATAATGTTTTAGACAACATCATCAGAGGAATTAGGCCACAGACATGAACTACATTATCCGATTCTCGCCGCACAGTTATTTTGCCCCCGAAGTGTTTGCTCTTTACAGTGGCACAATGAATGGGAATTTTGCCCAAGGTACAAGCCTGAGACACGACTGAAGGTCGCAGAACAGCGAGCTTCAGCTATCAGCCACAAGAAATGGTTGCTTCTACCACCACAGTCCGGCCTCCAAAGATGCTCTCAAGGCCGGTAGGCTTTGTATGTTGGGGAACGAGTGAAAACTGAGGTCTCGTTTTAGCAGGGCACTGGGGCACATTTAATCCGCTGTCCCACAGCACTTCAGCATGGATTTAAATTGATGCAGAGGAGATTTAAGTACTTAATTAGGCTTTAGCTTTACTCAGTCCTTCTGCTGAATAGAGAGGAGTGCTGCGTCGAGAGGTAAGTAACAGCATCACCTGCTGCACTTCCGTTCGATTCACTTGGTGTTATCCGCATTGAACAGCATTGATTTGAAAGGCAACCACAGGGCAGAGGGAAGGCAAAAAGGAGATAGGGCCAAGAGGGAGGAGAGAAGTTTACAGTCCTGATGGAAACGTTTTCAAGCACTGTTATTATACAGAATATATTCACCGGCTGAACAGCCAAGAATTGTAGTTGGAAACGGTAAGACTGTCCAGGCAACAACTGTACTTAATTCTGCATCCTTTACACCCACGGCAATGCAAACTGGCAGCACTGACAAACCAGTTCAGCACCAGCGATGTTCCACACTTGCTAAGAAAGTGGGATATAACAACTTCTGAAGCTAACATTTTTTTTTGCACTGGACCACATTAAAAGCAAGCAGCACAGACAGGACTCGCACCTCCTTCCAGATGAAAGTGGTAGCTAGTGAAGTGCTATTCTTAATATGAATTAACTTTTAGTACAGATCTGCTTTAGTTCTAATTGACTTTACAGTGCTATTAACAAGAACTATTCATCTAGCTGGCAGGCATGCCTCCCCCCTTCCCCATGGCTCAGTACAGACAGGGAACACTACAGGCACTTTGGTCTAAGTGGCATCAGCCTTTTTCCCACCGAGAGCCATTTTCTACTGCCTGTGCTGCTTTTTCCTCCATGGGACCAACAGTGAACCACTGGTGACAGCCAGTAGCAGAACCGCTCATCATTGGGATTCACCCCCTAAAAGTGATTTATTTGGTGCCAAACCCACCCCCATAAGTTTAGCTAGCTGTAGCCTATGTTGCCATTCCCACGGGCACGTTTGGAATAAACACACCGTCACGAGGTAAATCTGACTGCTCCCCAACAGCTGCCCACACGCCTGCTCCTACACCACCATGAGTGCCACATAACCGACTCTGTCAGGGAGCAGCTGGCTCGGAAAATGGATGCTAAAAGTGCTCCGCATTTCTCATCCCAGTGCATGACTGGGGCTGGCCATCTGAGGTGAAGGGCTGTGGTGGGCACAGGGCACCCTGGAAACTACGAGTGGTACCCCCACCTCATGGCACACTGCCACAGGGGGCAGGATGTAGGAAGCCTTCTCCTTCCACCTTTACTGGTGCAGGTCCCCACTACTATTCATGCTGGGACAAGGACATGCCTGTGCCCTGCTCTGTGGACAGGTGATGTGAAAGGCAACTTCTGTCCTCCTCTTGTATGCAACCTATTTCCCATTTCCTTCCCAATTCTTCTATATGTTAGATTTATTTTGATTTTTAAGTGAAAACAAGTTTTTTACTCATCTGTTTAAGGCACCTCGCCTTCCATCTGGATAATACTATACATCACCACCTATTGTCCTGCCATGAGCCAATTTCTGAATGTTTGAGCTGCTGATGGCTGTTGGCAATGATGTATGAAGTCGAAACAAAGCCAGAGTCACAAAGACTTCAAAAGGCTGAGGATAACTAAGAACATTGTTTTGACTAAACACAGACATATACACCAAGAAGCTGTCACTTCTGCCAACCTTGCTCTCCATCTCCAGAGTCACCTTTTAATTTGTTGCAGTTGCACAAATGATCTCTGTGTGTTAAGAGTTCAAAGGAAACAGCCATCCAAAAAAACATCTTGATATTCCACCACCTTAAAAGACACTTCAACGATGAAGTTACGAAAACAGGCTCTAATGCCTCAGAAAGAATAAGACTTTCAATGTAATATGTAAAGCTTTATGACTTTCTTAACAAAGCAAAACCAAAATACATTCCAGTTCAGCTAAAGGTAATTATTTTTTCAGGCATCATCTATCACCAGCAGAGACAGGGTGTAGAAGGCAAACATCCAAGGGTTAGTTTTGGCTGAGACAGCACAGTCTGCCATCCAGACTCGCACGGAGAGGCATTAGAGTACAGAGCTGAGCAAGAAGACCAGGAATTTGTGTCCCACGACACTACTGAGTGATTCAATGCCGGACCACAGGTAAGTCACATTTTGTCTGAGCCTCGGTTTCTTCAGTGGAAAATGCTAATAATGATGTTTACTCATTTCCTAACATATTTTGGATAAAACATGCTCACAAATAATTTCTCTGTGTTATTTGTACTCCAGAAGTGACCACCAAATGCTAAGTCATCTCCTTCATGGGAGGACACATTCTCTGTCTTATGGATCCTAAAATGTAACGTTTGCAGTAAATACAAATGAGCACTAAATGCACACCATGCTAAGCATAACTTTTGGTAGGCACTGTGGGGAAGAACCACAGACTTGTCCTTGTAGGCAGCCTATCTCGTGGAGGAAACCACCAGTGAGAGACTGCCGGCTTACAGCCCCTACAGCCCAGAGGCCAGCAACATGGGCAAGTGTTGGAGGAGGTGCAAGTGATGCCATCGGACAAAAATGGAGACAGAGTGCAGGATCTTGAAAGTAAGACAAGAAACTCCCCGTTCACAAAAAAGGGGGGCCAAAAATACAAAGATGGGAGTGGGACCTTTTTGGTGGGATAATAACCATGATAGAAGAAATTCTACTTTCTTCACCTTCTGTGGGTAAGGTGAGGTTATCTAAAGCTTTAAAGAGGGTAAAAGTGACTGCAGTCACTCAGTAACCAGGCTCTGAGTGCCCATAATATACAGTGACTTGTATAACACACACTGGTCACTTCAGCCACCTTTGTGGCAATTAATAAAAAGAACAGACACTTTAAAATCTTTGTCAGTTATCAGAGGTTACTCTGCACGTTTATCCTTGCATAATACCCTTAACTGAGTTTATATATGAATGGGATCCCTTTCAATTTTAGGCTAATGTTCTTTTATATTTATAACATTCAGGATAGCTACACATGCTTGATTACCTTTAAAATACTTATCACGATTCCATTTAAAAATAAATGAATCCCATTTAAAAGTGACTTGTCCCCATCTTCTAGTATTTATGGACAAGGACATATGGGGCTGATTTCTCTCATTATTAAGCAGCATGTCTGAGGCTTAAATCATTTAAATTATTCATTGACAGCAATTGGGCTACTCATGCAAACTGCCACTTACATAAGGAGTCCCAGTGATAGGACCAGTCAAGTGGATGAAGATGGCCGAACAGATTTTGGGATGCACCAAGCATCCACAGATACTGCTAATTTTGGTTAGGGTGAAGAGTACTGCTGAAAATAAGGCCCCATCTTCACTAATAAATATAATGTAACTAGGACTTTCCACATGGTTATTTTGAATGACGTTTTCTTCAAAGGTTACCACGACTGAGGTTCTGAGTGTGACCACTAGTAGCTGAAGGAGTACGAGTGAGAGTGCCGTGATTACTGTAAAAAAACCCAAGCCCACTGCAAGACATTTCTAGAGAGACAAATTACGTGGAGCTTTCCCTTTCAATGTGGGTTCTGGGTGTTCCTGAGAGTGGCCAGGCACAAGGCGGGCATCGCTGCAGAACCTGGGCTATGAAAGCTTCCATGAAGAGCAAAACTGACTCTAAGCAAATGCAGAAAAGCATCTCTGAGCAGCAGAAAGCACCCACCTCTCGTATGAATACTTCTGTTCCAGCAACACTGAAACCTGAAACAGGGGACGGATAAATCCAGCTGTTGAGCTTGGACTGTAATAGCGTCCAAATGACAAAGGTTGTAAACATTTAAAACTCTGCTGTAAAGAGATTTTTCCAGCCTATCACAGACTACTCTGCTCTCCGACCACCTCACTGGTGGAAGACCTTGAGCTAACTGTTGGTGTGTTTTCAATCAGTGGAGTCACAGTGAGAGAAGAGGAATCGTCCTTCATGGAATGGTTATTCTTTGCAACATTTTATTTTTAATTAAAAAGACATGTTTCCTGCTCTCTCCAGAATGAGTCCAAGGAGCATTTGTAATAATTTTCAGGTCACATTATATTGTACATATTGCAGCTGATTTCACAGCTATATGGGCAAATTATTATTTTTCTGCACAACTAAATCATTATCAAGGTAACAGCAGACAGTAAGCATCATCAGGAAAACAGGTCTAGCTCTTGGAAGAAGAAACTTCCATTTCAGCCAGATGTCTCCACTGCCCAGCCTCACCTCCACACCCCAGCATGTCCCAGACTTTGTCCCTATATGTGATCTCGATGGTAAAGATATTGTTTTGTTTCTTTTTCCCCTAAGAAAGGCAAAAAAGGTTAGTAAGTCTTTAAACTCTCAGTTCTTAAGGCTGTTAATATTTCACATTGCCAGCAGGGAAAGGAATTAAAACTGCCAGTAGCTATCCAGATAGATTTTAAAATCCCCTTCCCTCCCCCTTCTCTCTGCCTCCCTCAGCTTCAGAGGATATTTTCCCCGCAAATTGGTTTTAAATTAAGGAAGGTGATGAAGGCAATGTGCCGTCTCAGCATTTTCCCAGGTGCACTTAATCTAATTTCATTAAGGAGATCAGGACAGATGATCACTACAGTCGAAACATTAAGTCTGTCCATTTTTGTATAAAAAACCATTAAGTCTGTCAAAGTGTTGGCGGGTGGGCTGTTTATTATTGGAGATGAAGGCGCGCTTTGCTTCCCCAATAAGCTGTCAGGAGTAGTAAACCACAAATTAAGTCAGCTGCTGCCAAAGATTCAGGCAAAGATCTCCAACTAATTTTGACACAGGTGTGGGAAAGGCCAAGGAAACAGAGGCCGTAAGTCAGACCGCACACTTTGGAAACCAAGCCTTTTGTGCGTGCTTGAGGTATTTCAACCTGACCCATCGAAGAGTGGAAGATTGTGCTTCAGCGGATGTGTCCACGCTCTGGACACAGTGTTGATGGGAGCTGTGCAACAGCGTCCACCGCAGAGCCCAGACCGTGGAGTTTACCTTCGCTTTAACCTGCACTCATCCTGCCGGGACTCACCATCTTACGCAGACAATTCATAAAAGCTTCAGTCAGCCACTGCTCTGTTTTGAAATTCTGCACAGCTTTGACTAAAACGTAAAACCACGTTCCTCAGATAATCATACTGATATCATACAAAATTAGAGGAAACCCATCAAACTGCAGAAACTGTGGAAGACTATTTAAAAGCGAAAGAAGTCAGGTGAAGCTTTCAGAATGAATTTTCAGGCACTACAAAATCAAATGTGAGCCATTGGCTACGGAGAACTCCTTACTTCTCAAGAAAAATGCAGCTGGGTAGAACTTTGGTATTAAAGACCAAAGTCTTTTGGTATTAAAGAAATGTTAAAAAGTATAAAATACTAACTGGAATTACACAATCTTTAAAGTACCTACAGAGAAATTAATAATCACTAATATGGAACCAGGAGAGATATTTTAGGTGGAGCTTCATGATGAGACAAAACTGCTGTGTTTGCAGAAGGCTTATTTACAAACACTTATTTTAATCTCTCTTGCTCTGAGTTTTCTCTGTTTGAAAAGCACCTCACTTTGGTCTGCGTCTGTGGCAAGCCAGGACTCTAGCTCTTAGGGACTCCTAAGACGGTGGACAGCAAAGGCTGGGCAGCACCAGCTGAAGCATCTCCCCTGAGTCGGGGTGCCATGGCAATCCCCTTAACTGCGTTAGCAGACAGAAGCAGCAGTTGATAAGCAGCTGATAAGTGAAAACAGCAGCTGATAAGTGTTAGGAGACTCACCTAGGCAAAAGAATACACATTTCAATCATGACGCTTTAGGTAGGGGTGAATTCCCAAACAAGGTCAGGTAGACATTACTTCAAGTCTTTACTACTGATCCAAATGTTGTTGCTGCCTCTTACATATCTGGAAAACTCCCGTAGTGAAACCTAGTTTGGATTTTATTGCAAATTGGACCCAGAAGCAAAAACCACTGGAAAGCTACAAAACCCAAAGCTCACTCTGGGGCCATCGTATAGTTGTACCCTTCATGCCTGCCCAGGACAGACAGTGCTGCATACTATGCTCTTTGGTATTATTTAACCTAGTAAGACAATTTTGGAATACAGTAATGAGAAACTTTGCAAGCCAAATGAGGGCTTGCAATCACAGCTATTAGAGTATGCATCCTCCAAAATTCTCATCTTCTTGACATCTTTGTGGTTAATTAAATAATTCAGTTTAATTAATTGAATTGCCTAACTCGACTGCCAATTCCCAATACCTGCCCACTCTGTTATGTTCTTTCTGATCACCTTCCAGGGAGTTCCTGCCACTGCACAGGTAGCCCCTTGGATTTATGGCTACGTTATAATGGTGTGGGCAGACAGCTGTACAGGACTGCTCTCTTTCCTGTTGCCTCAGATCTTAGAAGTTTCTTCACAAGGTCCTTGGTCATATAAGAAAATGCTCATGGATGGGGAACCGGAATAGGGAGATGTTACATAGGGAAATCAGAAAGCTAAGGGCCATGCTGACTACTGGCGACAGCACGGGTGTTACCCTGTCTTGCCCAAGAACTCTCCGTAAGAGTTAATGATCAATTTTTGTCAGCAAACTAGAGGGCTCTTCTCATTGTTTTCTCTGAATTTTTTTTTCTACATTTTCAAGAATGAACATGGACACCACAGACTGTGATAACTCAGCTTGTTATATACAGACTAGCATACTTAAGATTTGAGTTTTTGTCTGGATAAAAGAAAAACACAAAATCTCAGTAGGAGGAGAGAACACTGGTGCTGAAGCTTTGAGTTTGTTTAATGTTTTTAAATGCATTCCTGTTTTACCTAAATACAAAGTATTATTAATAGTATTTTTTACTGGAGTTACAGACCCTCTTGTTGGGAAGGCAACTCAGGGGGCTCCTTTCCCTCTGGAAAGGCTTCCTGGGCTAAACTCAATTGTCCCAAGACTCAGTGGGAACCTTTCTGTCTGCTCCATGCACATGTTGGATGGAATGACAGAAGCCAAGGACATGCCAAGTCTGTCCCCTATCTGGCATTTCCCAAAGAGTGGCTAAGTGAACGGGGTACACAGTGAGTTTGCAGGTAAATCTGTTCATGGAGAATGATGAAATAAAATGAATTCACTGAATGGTGACTTTTTGTCTTCCTGTACTGGCAACAACATTTAGTTTGCCTGTTTATAGGGCTTGAACCCTTCAAGGCCTACAAAATTATTTAAAAATAAAGTCCTAATATCCTTTTTCTCTATGACATAATAAGCATCCTCTGCTCACCCACACAACTAAGTTCTTGGCCAAGCTCTCACTACCCCACCTTTCATTTAAAATTTTATCCTTTCCTCTGGTGATGGCAGATGTAACTATGTCTTTGTGCCAAGGAAAAAGCTGCCGCAAAGTTGTTTTCCTAGTCTGTGTCTTTGCTTCCTACACAGCTTCCCGCTGCCCAAACTGCAAACTATCACTCTTCATGTTTTGACTCTTTCACAGCTTACCTCTTCTTCCTAACACTGACACTCAGTATCCTGTAAACTCTTATCTCTTGCTGGTCTGGCTTGATCATCCCCTTGTTAAACTTTCAACTAAGCGCCTCCTTACAATTTACCACTGCCTTTTTGCTGCAAAGAATAACTTCCCATTCAAGGCCATAAAGCTAGCTGATTTTCCCCCTCAAATGCCTACTAAAAGCTTCCCTTTTACCTTAATACCTACAAATCCAGAACTAGACAACAACAAGGTGGTTGACATACTGAAACTGCTGCTGTTTACAGTGCTCCCCTCTCCCCATTTATCCAATTTCCTTCACTCTAGTCTTATCCTTAAGCCACGAGCTATTCTGCACCTATACGGCATGTAGCAGGGTGGGAACCCAGCCCGTGGTGGGGCAACCACAGCACTACTGTGTTGCTCTTCTCCCATGTACCACGTGCTAAATTGCACCTGCTTGTGCACTGCTGCACGCTTCCAGGCACCTACTGGGACTCAGAAATTAGCACAGCAAATGACAGCATGGCAAGGCTCAATCCACATTGCCGCGAGCAGGGCCTAATAAACTCACTGTGCTGTTGCAGAAAGTAGCATAAAAATGCTGTTTTGGAAACCCGACTTCAAAACTTTTTGCTTCCACCTTGGATATAGCTTTACCGATCTCCAAGGTTGCTTGCTACAGCTAAAACACAAACACAAACTACAGAAGAAATATACAGTAAATACTGATTCAACTTAGAAATACAGTGTCACTTTTTGTACATCTAAGTTAGCACTGCATTAAATGAAGGAATGCCTGATATCTAACCCTTGATTTGGAGAGCTTGCTTACACTGCGGGGCCATGCAATTAAGCTGACAACCCACAATTTTGCACACAGCAGACAGAAGTCCAAGACTGAAAGAACATGAACACTGAATTACTTTCAAAGAAAGAAACAGGGTTGATTTTTTTTTTAAATGCGATCTTGAACACTGTTATTAAAAAAAATGAGAGCAACATTTTAGAGTAACGAGTAGAGATTACTCATTCTCTTGTTTTACACAAGTTGACTTTTGGCTTTCTGCAGAACACCATTTAACAGAGCACATTACCAAGCTGCTAGCCACTTTTCACAGTGATGCTAAAGCAGGTAAGAGACAATAAGTGGAACTGTTGATGGTTTATATTACTCTATTATGTTAATGTTCACTAAAGTATGCCATAAGCTCTCTCATTACATGTGTATAAACCAATTCTCTGTGGTGTTATTCCTGTGCTAAATGCTATAACTACATAAATCTTGAATTAATGGAGACTTTATAGTTCCTGAAAATGAAGGGTAATTGCTATCTGTTAATGCTGTTGTTGCTATTAAAGGAAGTATATATTTTCAGTAACAATGTTTATGGACCGTGAGCCTCACATCACCGCTACTGCACAGTGTGGAGATAGTGTAATACGATTATCAGACTAACTCCCTTTCTCCTCCCTCACAAAAAGCACAGTATCGTTTCCACAGCTTCCACAAACTACACTGCAATTCTCCCAACAGTTGCAAAGTCCAAGCAGATGTCCTTCAATGAACATCCAGTAACAGGAAGAGCATTTGCATTTCCATCTCTGGGAATGCATGATCTGCTAAGTTTCTCGCTTGGTTAAATGGCTGGACAGCTCACTTTATTAGTTTGGGTATTTCGAACAGTTCTTCGAGAAGCGTGTGGTGACAGAATGATAGGTGTGAGAACATATCATCCCACTTACTTCCTTTGAGACTTCAGCAGTGATGCAGAAGTGAAAGGCTATACTTGGCCAGAGACAGTTCTCAGAAAGTAGATGGGGTGGACAAGTCCCCAGCCTTGAGCTCCTGTTCTGCCATTATTAAAAACAGCAGCACACTGTTTGGAAACACTCTCACAATCTGCTGTGAAACTGTACCTGGCACTAAAGTAATGGCTCCTCGATTCTGATAGACTGTACGTATGACTGACTATGCTCAACTGTTTTTCTCCCCTGGAGTCCTGCACAATGCTGCACAAGGAAAAAACCAAAATCATCGGGAGTGTGTTTATATTTTTCAATGCAGTGAGGGTGAAGCCTTAATTTTACTCTAATGTCTATGTTTTAAAACATTAAGAGCTCAATAACCCAGACACCTATGAACTAAATAAATAGGGATAATTAGTAGCATGATACAGAGAGAGAAGTAGGAGGTGGAAAATTTCAGTTTTGCTTCTAGCTCTATCACTGACTCAGTTTGTACTTGTACACGAACTTCTTTTTTTGTCTGCTTTCCTCACGAGCTATATACAGATGACAGTGATCCGCTGTTTATGACTAACAAAAAGCGTTATGCAAACCAAAAGTACCTCAGTAATTCCTGCCCTGCCCTTCATTAGTACCAGCGCACGTAGGTGTACCTAGATAAAAGTTGCTTCTTGCTGACCAAGCAGGAAAGCAGGATTGTTCTGTAGCGCTGTGAAACGAAAAGCCAACCCGTCATGGAACTTGGGAAGCCTGATGCTGGGCTAGGCAGGATGTCGAATACTCCATCTGGCTGCAATCGCCAGAAAGCATTATTAGAAGATATGTTTTTCCAAGACACGGAAGAAGGAAAAAACATTATTTAGTGTAATCCCTCAGGATATTCCCACCAATATTTTTATAGCTCCTTGTTGCATCAGCCAGGTTAAGTTCTAGACAAATATTGAATGTGTTTCCAGGGGAGTACAGCACGTCAGATATCAACAGAGAGTGCAGGCTGCCCTTGTGTTCCCCAACTAGAAGACCACATTGCATTTACATTATGCCCGTGAAAGGTTTGAACCTTTTCACTTCAACCTTGGTGAGTTCACATGCATGTGCACATGTCTTTGCTGACAAGAAAATCAACCCTACTTAATTCCAGAGACCTATTTAATAGAACTGATGTCATGTCTCAGGTCTCTACAGATCAGGTAAGAGACAGAAAGATGATGATCTTGTGCTGCTCTCCTTATGAAGAAAATAAATATTATTATTAAGGTGGAGTCACCTTAAGGAGAAGGTAGCTGGGAAATATGTGAGCCTAGAAGGTCAAATTACAGTTAGAGATATGTAAAGAAATGCCATATTAATGGTAAGGAACACTATAATGGCCTTTCATTTGCTGTAAAGGACAGTAAGTTACCAGCCAAACACAATGCAGCTTCCTCTGAAGGTAACCTCAGATCCCACATTCTGAAAGCTAATCAATGTTGTTCAGATTTCAATTTCTTCTCTACAAGGTGAAGTCAAACCTAATCTAACAAACGTCAGTCTCAGATGTAATGCCGCTAGCTGGGTCTACCAGTGTAATTTAGATAATCATTAATAGCATAGCTGTATAATAAAACTACATGTCACTTACAACTTCATCTGAGGTTTGACTGGCAGATCTTTAAACAGTTTTCTAAGTGATTGCTTTTACTTTCTTTGATTGGGCAGTCTAAGAAATGTTTTAACCCCATGGTATCTAAGCTTTTAGGGAATAATTTTTCACCCTCACCACCCCGCCATCAGCTCTGCTGCTGTATAACCTTGTAAGAAACAGGGGGTTGTGGTGGTTTCAAGGAGTGACTTTATATGTAAATAAAAATAAATATAAAATAAAAATAGGTATAGTATCTTTCATTCAACATATATGATTTAAATATTTCTCTTCAATCAAGCCTTCATCTTGAAAAACAGCTTTTGTGATACTCAGGGATATTTGGTATGATGGGATTTTTAAAAGAAGTTGAAGAAACCTTAATTCTTCCCAAGCTCTAACAATATTAAAAAATTAAAAAGACTTAACCAGGAGGCGCTTTCAGTGTAATCTCTTGAACTCATGGTAACCTCTGATGTATGGCTGCAGCCAAGTGTGCTGCCAAGGTGACAGGGCTATCCGAAGTCAGCCTTTACTTTTGTAATGCTGATCCAGCAGAAACCTGTGTGCCACAGTTCCTCATGAATGAATGCAAGAGACTGGACAGCCAAAATACAATAAAAGTTTGATGAAGATCTAACCTGAGACTGCCAAGTTTGGTCTGCCAGAAGAGAAGTCTGCAAGGGATACTCAAGTCTTTTACACATTTGATGCTTAAAAGCCTGGTGCAACTGTTGCTATGTAGTGGGACTGCTGTTTTCCTTGCAAAGGTGAAACAGAAGTCCCTATACAAACCCACACAACTACAGCCTTTCAACAGCCAACCTCTGTATCCAAAAGAAGGTCAGAAAAATCATTGCTCTGTGATAAATATGAACGCAACATGACAAAACACACCTTGACAGTTACCACACTGCCTTTGAGGGTAGGTACCAGTTGTCCCATCTTCTAAACTGATTACAAAACTGACATCTTCAAAGGTTACTATAAATAAAATATCGGCTCCTGACAAACTACTGGAGGAGACTTCCTCTGAAACAGCACTGATGCTATGACTCAGGTCTCACCAAACGCTCACGTAATAATCAAGAAAGACTATTATGTTAATGGGAGTTTCTTGTCTGTAAACAAAAACTAGTGAAGATCACAGAGTACCTGATCCAATGTTTGTTCTTTTTCATTCAATTCTAGATATTTTTAAATTTGACATGAAGACTGGAGGAAAAATATTATTTTCAAATTCATTCTTATTTCAACTATGAGGGAATTTCCAAGCTAGGAAAGCACATGAAAGAAGAAAACTCAGTCTTACCTTATCGTCAATATCACTCTCGCTGTCACACTGTGGATTAGAGAGAGAAAAAAAGGTTTTGAGAAACATCTTTATGTATAGGGATCTTTTGCATCATCCTCTTAAATCTTTAGGATAGCTGTTTATGATGTTCTCAGTTCAATGAAACACACGTTTGATGTTTGCAGTAATGCCTTTTAGATTGCTAGCATAAACCAGACAAAGCCAATTTCTCTCTTCTTGGACAAAAATACGGTATACTCTTACTTGGCTGGGGAAAGCAAACTTTAAACAAAAAAGACAATCAGCGATGCATTATAATAACAACTGTAACATGAATACCACAACAAAAAGCATGTCTTTTTATCATCCCAAATTGTGGAATATATACTAACAGTTTTGCATTGCTTCACCTTGATAAGCACTTTGTCATCTAACAAGGAAACTGTGAAACTGGCAATCAATTTCTAATTTAACGAGTGGTACCAAGAATAGTAATTAAAATACATCATAAATTCTGGTACATTTTTTAGTCTGAATGAGATCACGATCCCAGGAGGAAGTGTTTACTTAAAGAGTTTCAGAGTGTAATCTCTTACAGCCTCTGAAAATGAAATGCTCTATTTTCACAGCACAAATGATAGAAAGATAACTTGAGCACTGAACATTTCAGGACATGCACATCTTGCTGTCTGGAGTGCAGAAAGATTTGCAATCAGGAACAAAAATAAATCTCTTGGTTTCTGTTATACAAACAGAAAGTGGCCAGTGTGTGTTTTGTAGCTTTTGTGCCCAACGGGCATTTTCCCCTTCAGCCAGCAGCTGATGGGGATGGCCCAGGTGCGCTTCTGTAACTGGTGGCACCCCGTTAAGTTCACTGGTTCAACAAGAGGGGACTCTGTGACCCAGCGATGACAAGCCACAAATGTCGAAATGGTCCATGAGAACGCACATGCTTCGGTGTCATGAATGTGAAAGAAGGAATAGATCTGTGCGGTCATTTTGTCCAGCTCCTGTTCCTCACAGAGTGGGGAACTTTCCTGTCACGTCCTTTTATCCTAAAATTACAATGCAATAATTTCAGCTGTGACATTCTTATTTTTCTGCAGATTTTTGAGAGACTATTTAATCTCCTCTTCTTCTATTTGGCACATGAAATGATTGACCCCAAATACTTGAGGAACCATTCACTCTTAAATTCTCTGGAACACACCAAGCACATGAAGAACCACGACACAGTAGGGGGGGTCTCCCAAGGTGATTCTGCAGTGAAGACCACTCAGCTTCCCAACTGACTCCTTATTTCCATTTAACTGCAGTGGAAACGCTAGGTTTAAGGAAATTGTTTTTCTATAGTCTTGACTAAGCAGAACCCTTTTTCTTCCAAAACAAAAAGTTTTACACTGTCCCACCTGATCCACAGCAGGTTTTTCACAGAGAAATCCAACTGTTTAGAAGGATGTGCACAGATCTAATTGCATCTGTAACCATTCTGGGAAAAAAAGAACCCAAAGCAAAAATGGAAGAAATTACAGGAAGGCAGGACACTGCTCTGCAGGGGTGGGGGAGCAGTGGGTGGGCAAGTCCTATGGGAATAACCAGTGTTAATGCCAGCAGACTGCACTAAGCCCCAGTCAATTACTTTATGCATGGAAGGCGAGAACATCGGATAGCCACAGCTTTAGCAAACACCTTCCCATAAGCCATTTGTGCCGTCTGGGGGGACTTCTGTCCCTGAGCTTTATGAAAATTATTATAGGGAATTATAGGAGTTTCTTGTTCTTCACAAAGCAGACATTCAGACCAAAAGTAAAATCAGTCTTGATAAATCACCAGCAGCAGACATTTGCTGACTCTCCCAAACCCATGCCACAGAACCAAGAACAATTAGAAGTCTCTGCTTTGGGCCTGGAAGGACTAATTGACCACCACTACTGAGACACGCTGAAACAGGTTTGCTGGGCAAAGGCTGACCCAATACCTGCTGCTTTTGTGCTTGCTCAAGACAGTGCTAATTCATGCTGACAAAGCAACACGGTCATCAAAACCAAGGCGAGGGCTGGGGGAAGATGCAGTCACAGCAGTACACACGCTCCCGAGAAACGCTGGCTGGCTCAAGGGAAGCCTTTCACCTCTGCCTGGGGGGCTGAAATCAAGTCAGAATGCTGTGGGGAATGTGCATCCTCCCAAATTACTGACATAATTGAGCGGGTCACGAAGACCTAGTTACTTTACCCTTTAAATCTGGTCTATGCTGAAGTATCCCAAGTCACCATTTTAACCATCATGCTCATTCAACCCACACTCTCATATTTTACAGGCAGAATATTTTGATGACGTGATTCAGTCTGCACAGTTCAGACTAAAGCATGTTACGATGGAATTACATCTACCACGAAAATGGCATAGAAACTAGTTAGTACACTCAGCTCTGTGTTGCTTAAAATTGTGTGCTTAGGCAACACCGATACAAATTTTAATTCTTACAGGGACTTAAAGAATGATACACTGAAGTAATAAAAAACCCCAAATAAATTAAAATCAGAAGTACATTGACTAGAAAACATTCAAAATTATAATTAAAACTCAGGCGATTTGCCTATGAGCCCTGATTTAATAAAACCAAACTACTGTAAACCTTAATAAATCTACCTTAGAAATATTTAAGAGCATATATAAACAATTTTGGGGAACTTTAGTAATCATTATTAACCATTATTGAATAATACATAGTATTTTAGTCTTGCTCTCTGTTTTTGTAACAAAACTTGTCTTCCTATTTCTTACTGCATTATGATATTTAAAAAAAAAAGAGGACAGGCTTTTTCTTGTTGAAAACAGATTTGACCTCAAAAATTTGTATGCCTATAATGAGTATAAAAACCTATTACAGATGGTTTGCATTACTAAAAGGTGCAGAATTGCTTTGAGATGCCTAATTTTGCTTTGTACCAATATGCAACTTTGTCTCATGTAGGTAAGTGAAAGTTGCAAAAAGCCAGTGAACCATCAAATCCACATGCTAAATTTTATAAACAGACATACGAATGAAGTAAACATCTGCTCTCCGAGGATACATTTTTTACCCATTCAGGATCTGTAAATATTCCATAATTAATTGTTTTTAAAATGGAAAGGACAGCAAAGGATTCTGTTTCATTTTAGCTTACGTCTTCCTTACTTTAATCACGACTGGATCAGTCTTGCAACTGAAGAAGCCAGCGAGGCTGTGGATGCAGATCCACACGTGAATGCGGCTGTGTGCAGACACGGCGCCCACCGTGCAGCTGTGACTGCAGGACGGGTACTTTAAGAACTGTATTTCTGACAGCAAGTTGCATAATTTCTTGTATGCCTTATGAAATAGCTGTCCTTTCCCAGCCGTACAGGACTCACTCGCGCACACAAACTGTCCTGGAATCGATTCCTACCGCGTGGCTTTGAAACCACCAAAATACTGTGTCTCAACCCACACGAGAATGAAGCCCCAAACCAACCCAAAGCTACTAAGGAGTCTACGTGATGAGAGATTGTGGGGGAAGTATTAACATACCATTATTTATAAAATTTGGACTTCTGCTTATTATACAGCATCCTGGAAAATGGAGAGCTTAAGATTCATGGCTACCAACCCGTGTTTATCTCCCATTGACTCCTGAAGCAAATACAGCCAACTTTGGTGGGAAAAAACCCCAAGCTGAAGAACTCACTCAGGTTTTCTTCTTTTTCTTTTAAAGAAAGAGGCTCCCACATTCATGTCAAGAAAGAGGAACCCAGAGGCTGCCGAACACGCAACAGCACTGAAAAAAACGACGACAGCAAAACCAAACCCGCCCGGAGAGATCTGCGAAAAACAGAACTGCTGTTGACCTCTTCCCTTCGGGGGTGGTGGTGTTAAAAACGCGATTTCAATGGGCTGGTTTAGTTTCTGTGGTAACAGCCTTCAGTCTCCACACACCGCTCTTCTCCAGCCTCCCTGCCTCTGCCGTTGGCCCCTGCAAAGCCCTGGGTTGACAAAGAGGCTGGTGTGTTGCATGGCCAGGATGTTCAAATGAGTAATGGAGTCATAGGAAGAACTTTGGTTTGACCCAGAGGATTTTGTGTGTCTTATAAGACAACTTATCTGGTCTGGCGAGGAGGCCGGTGGCGCTCCCTACGCAGGCCGAGCAGGCCAAGGCTGCGCCCGCCATCGCTCGCCTCCCACGCAGCTGTTGTCAGAGGGACAAAAGCTCTTGTCAAAACAAAAAAGTTAAAGAAAATGTGGAGAATGGCGACTGTTGACAGCTACGGGGGCTCATTGAAAGACAAAAGCTTCAATTACCTGGATTTTTCTAAAGGCCTGTTAACACTCCTGGCCTATAAGCGAAACTGTAAACAGCCATTGTGCTGGGTTCATAAAGGCTCCTAAAAGGAGCATTCACTGGGTTGTGCCAATCGCCTCTCAATTCCACCAAGAATGTTTGCAAAGCCGACCCCTAATTGTGCCGCTTTTTTTCTGGCAGTGACAGATTCCAGTCAGAAAAAGCCTCCCATGAGGTGAAGTTAAGCAGAAACAACACACAATTCAGGTAGAAAGGGCTCCAGGAGCTGTAAAAGGGCCTCACCCCTCCCTTCTCCCCACTTCTGCCCCACAGAGCAGAGGAGGGTGACTTGAGACATGGGCCGTCCACCCACCATGACCCAGAGTCAGCCACAGGTTCACCAGGACAAGGCACATCTGGCAGCTGCTCCAGAGGAAGGCTCAGGCTCTGGATGAAGCAGGGAGCAAAGCTGTGGGAAAGCTGGTGCTTTCCTAATCTCACCTAAGCAACTGCAGCCACTCCACCATCCCTTGTCCCACCTGTTCCCCTGCTGCACCCAAAAGACCAGAGGAACCAGAGACATAGCTCCCATATGTGTAGGCCAGACCCTATGGCTCCTTATTTATTTTTTTTTGACAGCTGAGGTGGAAATTCACATTGCAAGAACCCATGCCTTTCTCACCAGGCAAGGAGTTACAATGCATTCCATTTGTACTTGCTTGTACAAATCATCCCACCAAGGGGGAACGATGGACTTGTGGCTACTCTAAAACACAGACAAGGGCGTTATTTGGAGAAGGGCTTCTCTTACCATGGAAGCATAGATGTCACCAGCAGCCCACCTGCCTGCAGTGAACTGAAAATAAACCTCTAACCCCTTCCTCTTCTCAAACAAGCTAAGGTTGAAATGGGAAATACAAACGTTACCTACTGTGGCTCACATGATGTACTAGCATAAATCAGATCACTCCACGTAACAGCAATGGATACTGCAGAGCTCTCATGTATTAACATGAAATCTGATTCTCACATAACTACCTCATGCGAGGTACTAGAGGTCCGAGAAACAAAACCAGCCCAAGTCTCACAAGACTGCAACAAGACTGGCAACACTTGGCTGTTACGTCATCAGTAAGGTGCAGAGAAACACTCTTATCCGAAACGGGGCCGCATCCTCCCAGCTTTTGAGAATTGCACAGAAGTCACCTCAGGTTAGTCACATAAACGCAGTATCTCCTATTCCACCCAAACCCAGAGCTTTACGATCTAGGTCGTGCCTACACCACCTCAAGGCTATCGGGCCCCGTTGTTCCAGATACTGTACAGCACAGAAGTTACAGGTTCCTGCCCGAACAGCTGACAGAAAGGCTTGTCTTTTCTCTGCACACATACCTACAGGTATTATTTATATTATGATTAAGCAGAGGGTGACAGACACCTAAGCTAGCTGCGTGTAAAAACAGATTCCAGCCCAGAGGGACATGTAATCTAACCAGTCTACCTGCAACTAAATTTGTGTGGGGCAGTGTAAGGCTGAAAGAAGAGGCGGCAAAAATATTAAATATGCAGTCTATAATATTACAATGCAGGCTGGCAGGGTAGAATAGATATGTAAAAAGTCGCACAGAATATATGAACAGTGTAGATACCTACAGAGCTTGCAGACCCACTCAGACAGTCTCAGAGGATGGCCGTGTTGCTGCGATCTTATTATTTCCAACCATATTTAGTTACTGAATTTTCTTTTAATAGCCAGGCTTGAGGGAGCATTAGGCCTAAATCCCAGTTTGTTAACGTTTCTTTTAAAGGAAGAAGTAAAATCAAGCCTATTTTTAAGAGCCCTCCGCCTTGCCCTGTCCTCTGACCTAACTTCCCGGGAGCAGCTTGCAGGAGCAGTGCGAACGGATGCACGCTTGTGTGTGCAGGGGGAGGGTGTTGTTTCCTATTAAGTCTGGCATCAGATTCATGTTTGCAGGGGCTTGCTTAAGATGATAGGAAGAGGGAGTTTTATCATGAGCCAGACTGACAGAAAAGCCTGCTAATGGGACTTGAGGCATACAGAGGAAAGAAAGTGCCAAAACATTAAGCTACCGCCAAGTGTCAGAGGGCCACTGATTTATTGCAGCAATTTTGCCACTGTGTCCTTTATAAGGTCCCACAAGTCCTTCCTCCTGGCAAGAAGCTGTGAGCTGCTGCAGCTCAGGGAGAAGTTTAGATCCAGAGCGCAGAAAGTGTCCAAGCGAAAGGCGGGGGCCGGGGGGAGGACGGAAATCGAATGTTGACTTGAACTTGCCCCAGGCAGCAGAGTCCTCTTAGCTCCACTGCCTCCCTGACAGTTTGATGAAATGAGTCAGGGCCTCCCTATGGCTAGACCAGCTCAGGCTTCCAAGTGCCGGGGTAGAGCTGTAAGAAACAGATTGAGCCTCAGGGCAGCAATTTTTTTTTTTTTTTCCCTTTCTCTCCTCAGCATTTGGCTGGGGGAAGGGGGAGGTTATGAGCACTACAGATGTATAGGCTGAGCCTTTGTCTGCGGAGGGGGAGGGCGAGGGGGAGAGAGAAGAACAGCAAGAGAGTATTAGCTATGGCAGCCAAGAATAGCCCTGAGCACTATAACTAATTTTGAGGGGCAGTGATGCATTGTACAGGCTATGTGCTGTTTGGTCTGAGGGGGCCCCTGTTGTGAAGCAGCAATCAAGAGGACATTTTGTTAAGTGACCAACAGCTGTCATCTGCAAGCCCAGAGTAGGGAAGGAGGAAGCAAAGGGGAGGGAAAAAAGAAAAAAATTTAAAAAAATAAAAAGAGCATTTGTCCCTTGGAGGCAGAGCACATTAATCCACCAATCTGCCACAGCTTTAACTCTGAAAGTGCTCAGTGCCGCCAAAGAGCCAAACTCCACTCCATCAGCCGCCTGGAGAGATGGGTACCTCTCGCCCTGCTTCAGCCTGCCAGACGCAGGGAGCTTCTCTACCTCTGCGGGTCGAGGAACTGACGCTAAAAATACTGTTTAAGCCTCTTTTCATTCCATAAAATTGAGTTGATCTGCTGCAGCTTAGGGTCAATCCCTCAAGGACTGTTTTTTTCCCCCCTTCCCTTTTCCTTAGCACTCATAAATTAATCAGGAAGACCCTGACTAAGTCATTTCATGCTGTACAACATAAAAGAAAGTCCCCTGATGATCCATGCACGGATCTATTAAAAGTGGGAGGGGGGAGGAAGGAAGGGCTAGGGAAGAAGGAGAAAAGGGAGTGGGGGAAGGAAAAAATCTCAACCTTTTTGATATTTTAGGATAAAAGCTGGAGGACTTTGTTACAAATTCTAGCCAACATCAAAACACCTTAAATAATTCAAAGAACATGTTAAAGGGAAGAAACTGAATGTTGCTCTGATGTTCAGTTGATGCAACGCAGAATATTACCCAAAACAGCACAGCCTGTTAAGGGAGACAGCAGCCTTGAGCATTTCAGTTCTTTAGAAAAATGTCAGAACCTGTAAAAATCATAATTTCCAGCAACTTTTTTTTTTTTTTGCATGATATAAACTCAGCGAGACTGAAATGTAGGTTTCTGACAAGCTGTTAACAAGACAACTTTAGAAATCTGTCTGGAGCTCTCAGGGAGATGGGCTGCCATTTCACTGCTTCGAAGAAGTTCATGACATGACAAGCAAAAATCAGGGAACAGAGACCTAAAAACCACGGTGTAATTTTCATTTGCTTCTGTCGTGAAAGAATTCAAGCAGAAATATTAGAAGGCTGCACAACTAAAAAAGCCAGCAACTGGAAAATCATTGCTGTGGTTTGACAAGCACATCTTTTATGCTGAAAATGGTTTCTTTATTATTACACCTATATGCAGGAAAGCACTTTTGGAAAAAAGGGATAATCACAAATTATTCCTTGAGATGTACTGCTGCCTATATTCAAGCTGAGTCTAAAAATGACCTAGTGAGAGTGACCAACCCATCCTGAAAAAGCTGTAAGAGCCACCTGATTTCTCTTGGATTCCCACATCCCTGCCCTTTCTCTCCTGTAGGAAAGGTAGAAATATCTTTCCATAATGCAGTCTTTTACTGGAGCCTACACAGATGAATGTTGCTACATAAGCGTTTAATAAAGACGTTCATTAAAAATAGAAAAGTCAGCATCAAATGCCATCTACACAGCAATGTTTGTACCACATTCAAGAGAGGCTTTCTGGCTGGTTTACCATATTACACCTCCTACTTTAGGCCTTAATATACCAGTATAATGTTTTTTCCATATTTTTTTGATGATTTAATGATGTCTTTCCCAGAATCAATCTATTCCACTCTATGGCTAGAAAAAAAGTAGATCGATAGATCAATCAATCGATCTATTTCCATATATCTATTTCAATATATAATCTCTCATTATCTGGACTCATTTGAGGTACTTAATGGTAGGTTGATATAGCTGCCTTGAAGTCAATTTACTGATTGTGATTGACTCATTATATTCACGGTTGCAGAACCTTGGTACCCTCGGGACGCAAGCTTTGGGAAACCCAAAGATGGCCAGCTGCATACATACAATCTTATGCTTGATTTCAGCCCATATTTGCCGAGGGAGAGAGATCAGACAATGCAGGTCATTTTCACTTGTAATGCCTGTGAATATAGCAAGGGGTAACGTGAATTATGGGCCAAATTTAGCCCAGCATTTGCAGGGACCACACAAATAATGCATTGAAGCTTTTTTACCTCTTTCCTATTTCAACTCATTTCCACACAGCTCCGGTGGAATGGTCCTACAGCCGTGCTTGGGTAATTGAAAGGACAGTGCACACAGAGTTGAATGGCTGACACTGCATTTCACCAATTTACGAAACGGAGGAGACTCTGACAAGAAAAGAGATGCAGTTTGCTTCTCTTCTGAAGTGCTCACAAGTTCTTTTCATTCTCCCCTCGCTTGGGCATTGTGTCACTCATTTTCTTTTCATCAGACACTCTTGGAGACGTTACAGCTTCAGTGCTGTATACGCGGGCTTTCACTGAAGAACCAGAGAAACATCCATTACTTTCTTACTCTTCAGTTTTAGGCTATGACTAACACCACTTGCTTGCAACAGACATCTTGCCTTGCTGCCTCTCCTTTACCATGAGCCTCCTGGCTTGGAGTTCCCTGGACCCTTTGCCCCAGCTGCTTCGGTCCCTCATGTTCTCCATGGAGGAGCAGAAACCGAGCGGGTTCACAGTGACTCACTGCACAGAGCAACTCTACTTCTGTTTGATGCAAGGATGCCTGGACAGGATACGTTCAACAGAAGGAAAGTGGCTTAAAGCCATTATTTACAACAATTAGAGGCTGCTGAAGTTTGGGGGAGGAGGGGAAGCGGTTTAAAGCTTTCTTTAAAATTAACGAGGAGTTTAGGACTTAATATGGATATAGAAAAAAGCCACTTTAACCATAATGATCTGTCTAGTAATTCCTCACTTACTATAAACATTGGTTTTCTTCTTCTATTTGGATTGCAAATCTAGTCCATTACTCTGCCATGTCCACGTCAGTATGGAGTCACCAAAAAGTACTCAGCCACTACAAAATAACAGGATTTGTTCAAGTACCCCTGCTCTAATGGAAAACGTTTAGTTATTCTCAACTCTCTGACTCCATGGTATGTGACTCTATTTGGAAGTTTCATTTACATATTTATTTAGTGGAGAACATGCATGGTTGTCTTTCCTCGGTGCAGAACCATTATTAGCTGCATCAAGCTGTGAGAGGAGATTTCAGCATGGAACTCAGGAGGAAAGGCATTTCTTCGTACCACGGTATCCTGCTTAATAACAGTCACCCTCCAGAATGAGGGTGATGGGCATCTGGTTATGAGATTTGCCGCAGTTTGTTACAGCTGATTCACACGCATGTTTATTTTATTTCACTTTTTATACACACACACACACTTTTTCTCATGCTGCCAACTTCCTTCTTCCTAACTTCTCCCTCTAAGTCCAAGTGGTGCAGTGAAAAAAGAACACACCAGGCTATGCATGAAGAAATCCATTTGATGACTCCAAAGTGCCTCCCCCCAAGTATATCACAGATTTTTCCCTTCAAATGCAAGCTGTATACCCCAGGATTTCTAACATGAACACTCAGAAATGGGGATTCACTTCAGAATCTGAGCTGGCACCATTTTGGCATGAAGGCAAACCTCTGCTGTGCCTCATATTCTGGACCTGGCATGATGAGTGTGCTGAATTCAGCGGGGGTGAAGCCGGGGTGACAGGCTGCACGCCTTGAAACATACCACTCTGATGCAATATGTAATATTTTTGTACGCTATTCAGTTAGGAACTTTGGACTTGGGAAACAATCTAAAGCACCTACTGTGTTCTCAACATACATTAATTCAGTAAAATGAAGTAACAGTTCATTTTTAACTTAATGAACATAGAAAGGTTATATGAATCAGCTGCTTTGTTTTGTTGAATGTCTTTAGCCACTCAGAAGGGAAGTCCTTGTTGTTCTCAGGGACAAGATTTACAATACTTATATATAATTACTATAATAATTAATATAAGTTAATTCCACTGCCATTTAACTCATAGCAAGGTTTATATTGTTGCGGCCAAAAATTATAAAGCTTACGATAGCTACCACGAATGTTTGCATTATTGAACATTAAAATTCAAATCTGGTGAAAGATTTTGCACAAGAATTGAGACATCTACAGAAGACCTATTCCTCCAAGGAAACTCGCCTAGCATGCGCTTGCAGATATCAACCACTGCTTTTAAAATAAACCTCGAGGGATGGATGACCCACTTGCCAGAGGCAAGTTATGCTGGAACAAAGAAATTTGCAAAGATGTAAATAAAAAATATTTAAAATACGAAAAGGAAAACCGCCCCTCCCCTCCCCCCTCAAAATCTCCAGTAGTAGTTATTAATACAATGCAAATTAAATATTTTTTTCCTTTTGTTCCATTTAGATCTTAAAAATATTAAAGTAGGTAAGTCTTGGAAGTGAAGGACAAGCATTGCCTAGGGCATACATTTGGGTGTCTCCAGTATAATCTAAGGAATACAACAGAGGCTGCAAGCTCATTTGATTAGAAAATACCGTAGTTGGTTATTCACTCTTACAGAATTGTTCCACGACAAAGCTAAATATAAAAGCTTCAAGGCTGATGCCATGACATGGGAGATACTCCTTTGGACCACTGAATGACAAACCTTTAGATATTAAGCAAATTTTAAAAAATGTATCTGCTATTTCAGGTAAAGGCTCCTGACTACCCCAATACATCCGCTTCTCTCTTCCAGCCCCCTAGATACTCATTTGTTCTTGTCAGCCCCCAAAATGTCAATGATTGATGTAAATGTAATGATTTACAAGATGGAGCCTCCTACCTCACTGTTCTGCTTTCAGGCTGCAAAGGTAGTTAGACCAGCACTGACCTCAAAGATCAAGAGAAGGGCCGGTAGTATGCACTGAAAGATGAGAATGCAAGTATCCCAGGCTAAAGAATCCTGCAACTTTCTGAACCGGCTTGAGGACTTTTATCCTTCCTGTTGTCACTTCTGAATTTTTTTTACGTGTATTTTTCTTCCCAGACTGATGTGGAAATGCTCACTTGTGTGGATAGATGCCATTTATGAATAGAAGTTCCATCAAGTTAAAGTCCTTGCTCAGTAGTGACAGCCCCCCGTATGGCTAATCCAGACTGGAGTGATTAAAGAATAAAAGAAAGAGGAAACATCTCAACAGGAGGGAAAATACGAGAAAACAAATAGAAGACTGCAGAGCAAGCACGGAAAAACCCCACCTTACTGCACTGTGGACCAGTAAGGAGATGGGACTACAAACATTGTCTGTTCGGGATGAACTCTATCGCCTTTAATCAGTAACCATTATTATTAGCACGACGATAAAACTGCTCATAATTAGATGGAACGAACTATTACATATTTGTCACGGAGCGAGAGTACATTCAATTATAGAAACTTTTCATTTTCCAATAGGTTATTATGAACAGAGGTGAATGTGAAATCTGTTTGAAAAACTGGAAAAATACCTCGACCGCGATGCTTTAACTCCTCTCAGTTCGTGTGCACTGGCACTATGAAGTAGATGAGTCTTCCTGCTCCAACGGGAGGTGGGCACAGCCTGTAGCTGTGCAATTTTTGCTGTATCAGCGGTGATACACCAACCAAGCTGTGCGGTTTGCAGCCACATGTAGCAATAAAATGCATAAATAGCAACTCATGATAATGCTATTACTAATATGTGTCACTACTGCACATAGGGGTCTTCATGGACTACAGAGTAATTAGGTGCCTTTAAACATGCTTTAAAGCCTTTTCATGGAGCTAAGTGTGGCAAGGTTCTCCTCAGCATTTATGCAAAGTACTTGCTCAGATAACTAAAAGCTCAAGAGCTTCTGGCCAGCTTTTAGCAGCACAGGTTGAGAATGACAGGGTCTCATGTTAATCAGTGCACATTAACAAAAATTTTCTTTTAAATTCACACCTAACACTTTATGAAGCAGAAATAGATTTCAAAACAAGCCACTTTGTTAGTTCAGCTGGCTAATGAAAAATTGCCACAATTACAAAAACAAATCTTTGTTTTCAATTTTCAGTAAGTAGAGCTTTAAAAGAACAAGCTGCTCTTGAAAGCATGATAGTTCTTTTCCCTAAAAAAGGAAAGAAAGAAATCCTTCCTAGCAACTGCAATTATGATACTTTCATGTCAAATGAATTATATTACTGAAAATAAATCTTTCTAAGATGCACAAGAGGGTTATCTGGCTCCAGTCAGACTTATGCATTACTGGTTTTATATGTTGTACTCTACTTGATTAATATAGGTAATCAAATTATATTGCCTTCCACTGTGCTCTCAAATTCAAGGCTATAATGTTTTCAATGACAAAGTTCATAGAGTTGTATAAAAATGTACCTCATGCTGTACCAGCCCTTTATTGCTGTAGTAAAACACCATTTTCAATTTAGTAATAAGTGATATAAAACAGAGTGTCTTGATTGGCAGGGTCTTATTCATTATGCAGTGCCCTACAACACAGCACAATTCAGAACAGAAATTTAAGGACAGAATCTACCACAACCTCAGATGCTGATACTTCAGGGAATAAAATAATTCCTTTTTCATGAGTTGTCCACAGGAAGGACGAGGAATTGGGCACAAAGTCACGCACACATATTATAGACACATACAGACACAGATGGAAGGGAGAAAGTGGCAGGAGGAGACTCAGCATAGCATGCTACAACTCCATACAGGTTTTCCTGCACTGAAGCCAATCCTATACTACTGCTTCCCATCTGGAATAGGAAATGAAAACAGAAAATAAAAAGAGGAAGCACGACAGTCTGGATAGCAGCAAATACTGGAGAGCTCGCTTTGGCTCTGCCACTGGCCTGACTTGTGACCAGAAGAAAAATTTCGTGGCTTTGCGATTCTGAGTGTTTAACTTGAGGTGCCTTAATGAAGTTGTGTTATCAAGTGCTCTTCACTTTATGAACACCAGGATTCTCTAAAGAGCTGTAAATTAGACTGGCAAAACTGGCAAAATCTTAAGTTTGCAGCTACCTTTGAATATGTAAATCCTAACCACTCTCTACCTTCTTTTCCCCTCTATAAATTAGGAATAATGTTTACCATAGCCACCAAACAAACCAATCTGTGAGTTCCACAGAGGCAAAGTATTCTGGTTAGCCTCGTCATCACTATGAACACTGTCTAGGAAAGGAAAGAATTACAAAGCCATTTTCTGTGGAACTGAACAGCAGAGATATTGTTAGCTGGTATCTTTTCTAAGCATGTATATTGAGCAAATGATATGATCAGGAAAGACAACTCTTGGACTCAGGAATTAGTAATGTTCTCTTAGTTTTGTTTCCTTGGCAACTTGACCTTTCATAATTTGCCCAAAGGCAAAATATGGGCAGCATATCCCTTTCAAATCATACCTCAATAATCTTGTGATTAAAAGCATCACCAGAATGTGGCCTTGCCGTAAGATGGAGAATTAACGACTCTCTACTAAATGATCCACTGATGTTGAATCTAATTTAAGTAGCCTTGCAAGAATATTTAACACTTAATGATAGGCTCTGTATTAGAGTAGGTTTAATCTAGGATGCAGCCACAGATGTCATAAGAAGGAATTAATCAGCATTGCTTCCACTAAAACAGAAATGCAAAATTGCTGAACAGAATGTATTAGAAACAGATTAAAGAACTGGGACTTAAACTTAAAAGAAACAGAGCTGATGCCACCCTCAGAGAGCTAATTTGAAATACAGGAAAACTTAATTCGCCTTTAACTGAAGAATTGGGGTGTTTGAAGTTACTAAAGAGAAGCTTGCGTTATCAAGAAGGAAAGAAAGGCAGATAGTCTTTTCCCTCATCAATTAAAAATGAAAGCCCAACCCAAATATTAATGCCTGCCTCAAAATCCCAACAAAATGAAGTTATTGATGCTCTAGGGACTATTCCTGCATTCTGCATGAAGCTCTACACTCGATGAAGTGCTGTGGAAGTTTCACTGATTTGGAAAACCGCTGAATTTAGGTAAGTTGCATTTCGGAAAAGCAAATCTTGGAAATAGGGAAATACAGCCTATGGTTATTGAAAGGCTTGCAGTTGGGGGAAAATATGAAATGTGACATTTGCAAATTCACTGTAAACACCCAAAGGTGTTAAGATCTACATTACAATTACTCATTGTTGCTTAAGACAATTTATCGTCTCCCCTATTATTTGAGGACTCCATGCTGGCCACGGGGTTTATGCTGCCCAGTCTCTTTCAGTAACAAGGACAGGTTAGAGTATAAAGCCAGAAGGGACCCCAGACTACCAGTTCAGAGCATCTATATAGCACAGGTCATCAAACATCAACCAGCAACTCTCCTCCATTCTTGATCTGAAGATTGCCTAATGCTATGAACCCTTAGAAGCACGTCATGGATTAAATATTGCATTCTTAAGATTTTCGAGTTACAGTTAATGTTCCTGGTAATGATGAGGACAACCTCAGTTTAGCACAATTGTATTTCTGCTGAGAATATCTACGAGCGTGCTGAACACTCCAATGGCCTCATTCAACTAGTGCACTCATGATTTGCTATCACTGCTATTAAAAAGGTTCTTGACTGTGTTGAGTGGCCCTTCCTTGAAAAATTAGAAAACAATCTAGCTTTGGTCCCAATTTTCATTGATAGCCTAACAGAACATACAAATCATATCAGCGTTTGTTCCCAAATTAATGAAAAACTTATATAAAGCTTTGATCTTGATGGAAGAATCCATCAAGACTTCCCATTTGTCTCCCTAATTACTTGCTTTGATGCTCACGGCTTGCAATCACTGCATAAGTTAATGTCCTGAGGTTGCCATAGCTACCATTAGCGAAGCAGAACGAGAGACATTGCTCTGCACATGAGCCACCTTTGCTAGATGTTTGCCTCTTTATCCTGGTTGTTCTTCCACCAGTGATGGTATAAAGGACCTCCTCTACTGGACCAGAAGTTAATAAAATAGTTCCTACCAATTTTAATACATGTCCTCTCTGCTACTCATACACTGGAAGTTTCAAAAGCAGTGAAGTAGTTAGAAGACAAGGGTGCAAGCAAGGACTGAGTTTACTCCCTAACTTGAACATCAATTTGCTGTGTGATTCTGTGCCTCGATTTTCTTGACTCTTGAAGGATAACAATGATTCATTTTTCATCACACAGTCCTGTTTCGAGAATACGCTGCTAAGAATTGAAGTAAATGTATTATATCATTCACTTTTCATAAAAAAAAAAATGCTTGAAGTGTGTTTCTACAACTTTCTGGTTAGCAAAAACCTTTCATTAAACCTCTACACTTCTCCTTTTTTAATAAAGGACACTGAACAAGTAATGATGCATAATATACTTCACCATTACTAGTAATTGCTCATTGAAAATAAGAAATGAGAAATCACTTTCTTACTTGCTTATCTGATAACCTCTAAGGACAATGACGTGCATGATAAATGCACAGTGTGGTGTATTTCCTCATTTACTCTATTGATCTGATTTAATGCAATATCAAGAAATGCAGTACTAAGCCATTAAATGCTAAGAAAAACTATATTTTGCTCTAAAATGTATTTGTAACTTCAGTCCCCACACAAGTTTTTGTACTTTCTGCAATTAGTTCATGAAAGTTTTGAGCACAATCTCTTCTCAGAAGTCTTCCATTATAAAAAAGATGACAAACAAATGAAATATCGGAGCAGGAACCATCATCCTAACATATTTCAAATAACTAACCAAGGTTGACTGAAAAATTTCTACAGCCACGGTGGTGCTTATTTTGGTTATTAGGAAGATGTATCACTTTAATATTCTGTTCCTCCCAAAGTTTTACGCATTCTTTTAGGTGTACAAACTCTAAATCTTCTTTGTTCTGAATACAGTATTTTCCTCTGGGAGGTATAGTACATGTTAAGTACGGAAAGTTAACATGTAATTAGCATGGTAATGTCTAAGCAAATTACATCATGCTAGAGTTAACAGAGGTTCAGATCTGAAACAATCCTCTGAGCGCAGCCAGTGCCAATTACAAGTTTCTGTAACGCTCAGTAACCTGAAAAGCCACAGATCCTGAAGCTCCTATCAAGCGCCCTGGCACCTCAGATGCCCTCCTGCTCATTACTGACCTACACAGGACCTGTCTGAAGCTGGGAAATCACTCAGGCACAGCTTTTGCAATGAGCTGTAGACGGTGGGAAATGATGGAATGCACATCCCATATGATCGGTTCTAAATCTTTACCCCCAGTGTGAGAGTAGGAGACTTTATTAGATGCTCTCTTGCTAATTTTCCTCATGATTAGATTTGCTTATTTTCCTCAAGGAGTGACTATTAAAAATAAACCTACTGTGGTTTATTTTTAGTAGATCCTGTAGTTAGGTCACGCCTGACAAGATGTGAATCAGAACCACTGCACTAGCAACAGGCTCACATAGGTATCAGCATAGCGCTAAGGCACTCATTAAATGACCCACTATTGGTATCCTAACAACTCCTTACTATTTTATTTAGAAACAAATAGTAAGGGGAGAGAGGGAGATTCCAAATTAGTTAAACGGACTTAGTGATGAAGAAGGATCAATTTCGTCATGAACACTACACATCAAGTTTTTTACATTAAACCAATACTGCATGCTATTTAGCAATGCCAGAACCCACATAACGACAGAAAACAGCTAAGTGAATCAACAATCAGAATAAGCAGAAATCAGCATAAATAGATTAGGGCAATCATCATTGGACAATCCATACAAATAAGGACAGTCATTTTTCAAATGACTAATGATAGTACCAAATGTTAAAGACAATGAAGAAAAGGAGTAGGAGCTATTTTTAGACAATTGCCTTTCTTCTGAAGAACACAAAGCTGAAGGGCTTGGACTCATCTCTCAAACACTACGGCTCATCATATGACAGGTTGTAATGCACAGCACATGAGAGAGAATACATAAGCCAACACGAAATTCAACATAATTAATATATGATTAGTTCACGTTTGTACAATGCTTTGAAGATGTGAAGCGCTAATTAAAATTTCTGGATTAGGCTGGTTGATGCCCCAATGCAATCCAGATCAGTAAATAAAAAACTGTGCAGAAGTTTAAACTAACTGCCCAAAGATTGAAGAACCCACGAGACACTAAAAGATGCTTTAAATTTCAAGTGGATAAACAAATGTATAAAAGAGAGAGAGAACGAGAATTCAATGCCCCAGTGAAGACACTTAAGACAGATAGATGAAGATATTTAAGAGAGAAAGATATAGCTGGTAATTATTTGAAAAACACTGGTTCACCTCCCTCTACCATCACCAGAAATAATCCCACCGGCTCATGAGATATAGAGATATCTCAGCTCAGGAACCCGTAAATATTTGCTGAACCAAAACTTTAAAATCTAATGACTTTAGTGGAACGTAAACAAGTATCTTCCCAAGAGTCATTCTGCAGTAACGAGAATGAAAATAAAATATTTAGTTTGACGTGTGCAAGGGACAAAAAAGATGTAGCCTCAGACTGGAGGGTGGAAAAAGAGAGAAAAAGAGGAAATTTCTCTCCAGCTTTCATCAGAAATTTTGAAACTGGACTTCAGGATGGGGGAAGAATGAAACCTGCAGCAGATGAACAATATGTGGCTCACAGAATCTGATTTATTTTTTTTTTATTAGATAGCAGAATATGTAAAATAATTTACAGCAAAAAGGCGATCCAAATACATCATTTGCATGGGACCAATATAGAGCTTGGGATCAAAATAGAATGCCATCCAACAGAGAGATGTTGACTCTGCTACTGATCTGGCCTTTTCCTGCTTAATTAAAGCTACCGAACACTTGAGCTGGAAAACTGTAATCCCCATTAAAGTGTCATTTTAGCGGTAGGTGATCAGACCTTTCAAGCTACACCAAGTAATTATGCTAGCAGGAACCACGTGTAGTATTAATGTGACCATAGGAAGGCCACATACGTGCAGTCGGGAGCACTGTTAACGCACAGCCTGGTAACCAGCTAAGGATTACCAGGCAAACTAGTACGTTCAGCTCCAGCCATGTCTGAATTGAGACAAAAGTCCCACTAGGCAGCCGTGCCCAGTGCCACACAGAGGGGATGTGTGGCTCTAATTCTATATACGTGCTAAGTAAGGTTGGATAACCGTATCTGTGGGAGCAGGGACAGCATGTAATGGTTATTTACCTTTTGGTTTGAAATAAAATCAAGATGAAATGTACCAAAAGAGTAGGCATGAAACAATGAAATACTCGCCGCATGAATATTTACTTTTGATCCCCATTACGATGCAGAAGTAGACGTGGAGGCCTAGAGAGCAAAAATTGGTTTTGTACTGCAGTACGTTTTACGGAATAAGAAACGTGACCAAGGAAAGGCCCAGTAATACAAAAACCACGCAGACTTAAAGCCACTGCAGATGCAATGCGGTTGTGCTTCAAGCTTAGCAAATTCTTTGTGAGCCGACTTCAGAAACAAGACTTGGGGGGCAGGGAAAGGGGGGTCCGCTGGAGATGCCCAGTTGTTGGAAGGCATATTATCATGATGCAGAAACCACAGAAAACCCCTCATCCTCCAATGCCTGAATTTCTGGAAAGGATTGAGACAGAAGAAAGCCAAAACAAAGCAAACCTCCTAATTAGTGTTAAAATGAAACAAAGGCACTTTCTTATTAAGCAGGACGCACATTTTTCTGTAGTGTGCTCTTGTGGAGGTCTAGGACTATCACTCACATAATGTAGGAAAAGATGTAATCCCTAGGTATATACAAATCTTTTCCAAGTGTTTTTCAAGCTCGCGTCTGTAGCAATACATATTTTGCAGCAAATATTTAGAATGAAATATTTCATATAGTACTTCAGCACTTCTTTGAGTGTTTAATTTATCTGACATAAAAGAACAAGAGTGTATAGCATTTTCCTGTAAGTGGATGTAAAATACGCATTGCATGGATCCCTATAATTAAAAAAACAGCAAATCATTGTCATTAATGCACAAGCAAGATCATAAATGAATACATTATTAAGTCCTACTGAATTAATGTTTAACTGCAATAGAGTTGAAATTGAATGAGGCAATTAATCAGAGTAAGAACTGGGAAAAAAAAGCCACATCTGTCTCACTTTGAATACATTGAGCAAAACGACCTTCAGAACGGTACTGCCAATCAAACCACGCCGCCCACTGATTTGACAGTCTTGGTGCCACCACAGAGAGAAAGTTTCGTCAGTGTAACAGATACAAGCTTTCCATCTGAGTCACTTCATGGGTACATCTCACCCTCGGGGAATAAAACATTATGTCTCAAGGGTCTTATTTCATAAAATCATGAATGTTCAGATGGTGAAGATCATGCTGGTTATAAATGTGAACTACATCTGCTCAAAGTCACTAGAAAATGAAACTGGGGGAGTTGACATACATAATGATAATTTTTAAAGGCTTAATACTCTTCAACATCTAGGGGAGGCTAAAAAAATTATGTTCAGCAGCTTTTGTTCCATGGATTGTGCTTTGATCAACTAAAATACATTAAGTTAAATTTTTCCTCATCAGTCTAAAACTCTGTAGTGGAATGTTCGTTAACGGGTTAATTAAACTCCCTCAGGTTCTTAACTGTTGAAAAGTCTTAGTTCAATTTATTTCAGAGTTTAAGGAGGAATAAAATGATAATACTAATGATGATAATGACCCTTATCCTAGCTAAAGCTTTTTGCACTTCCCATGTAGAACAGTATCTATTGTTCACGAGTCCTACCTTTGACAGATAGGTAGGTATATGTACTTTTCCTTGGTGTAACATATTATGAATATTAAACAATATTTTAAAAGAAAAATCCATTGGTATTTTTGTAGCAAGTTCTTAAGTAATAATTATCTTTGAATAAAGATTTTTTTTTTCTCTTAATGCAAATGAACTGCAAATTTTCCAAACCATAATTGTTTTCCTACATTGAATTGATGGAACAACTGGCATGTAGGTAATCAGCATACTCATTTCCCTTTCAGCAGCAATAAGGACGAGGTTCAGGATTTTCCATTAAAAACAAACAAAAAAAGGATTGCTCAGACATTCATTGACAAAGCAGCTAATAATTAGGGGTTAGGACAGTTTGTCAGAGAGCTGAATAATGGTTAACCTGTTCCTACACTCCTGCTATCATATCGATGAATGCGTTTAAGTCATTGTGTTACTTTACAATGCGCAATAATTTGTCATTTGTGCACAATATATAGCTTTTGGCACCAAAAAAGCCAAGTCAAGCTATAGAGTTACCTTTCCAGTAAAACTTGCAAACATGTTTGCCCCAGTGTATGAAGTGGGTACCGCCAGCGCACGTGGAGATACAGCATGCACCACCTCAATTCATCGGGAGAGATGGTGTCCCGGGCTCCAATTCACCCGAGTCACTGCAATTGTTATGGTGCTATTGAAAAGCAACTCCCAGCACTGAGAAGTTTAAAAACTTGTTGGGAAACTGAAGCGTGGGGAATGGAGTTAGAGTGTGGGATGAGAATGGCTCTGGGTCAGTAGGGAGGAGGATGGCAGAGGGGGTTCCTGGTCTCTGCCACCTTTAGGACTTTCAAGAGTTCCTTCCTGCCCATTCCCTTACCCGCTAAGCCAATGAAGTCCCATGAGTGAGCTGGGAGACTGCTTGACTTTTGGGTAACAGTCGAGGACTACCAGTCTGTGCGGTTCCACACATCCCTCTCTTCAATAAGTGTCACAGTAACTATATAATAATACTGCAAAGAAGCTTATTCAGCTGTTACTTGGTTTCAGACTGCGATCTCTCTCTCTTGCTCGATATGAATAGATGGTGGGCTTGGTGGGAGTGGACAACAGTTGCACAGAGGTTTTGATCTTCATAATCCTCTACCAAAACTCATAATAGTGACTCAAAGCCACTGTCACAGGCTATGAGGAACATTAACAAGATGAAAAGCTAATTTCAGCTACTGTAGAAAGACTTAGGAATAAAGATCTCACGTGCCTTCTCTCTGGTCATATTTATTAATGAGTACAGATCAGAGAAGGGAAGCGTAGCCCTGGGAAGCATCAGGTCTCATTTCCTGAGAAAAGTGACACAAGGAACATGCCAAGGCTCGCAGGTAATTCCCTTTAAGCACAGGGAATGCTCTCCCATATTCTAAGGGGTTTTAGATAAACTTTAGACAGTTCCCCAGGATATATTTTCAGGCTGGTGGTATTTTATTGGGACACAAGAGTGAGAGCTAGGCTTACCTGGACACCTGCCAGTGGGTACCCATCTGTTATCACAACTCAGGGGGGTCTGCCTTTTCCTGCCCATTCTCCTTCCCGATCCCGCTGGGGGCGGGGGGAGCGAGCAAGCAGCTGTGCGGTGCTCAGTTGCCGGCTGGGGTAAAACCACGCCACCATATCTGACACAACATTTGTTCTGACTGTAACATCCAAATACAAAGATTTTAAGAGACCTGTGATACAGGGTATCAATTTGATACAAACTCACCAGGGTGGAAGAGCCCAGCAGGATGGAGTCACCACTGCACAGGACTGTTTCAGTCTTAGCTTCCCAGTGTAAGATATCACCACTTCCATTAAGCAGAGCGTTAATAATGCCAACTATCTGCAGGGTTAGTTAACTGATCCTGTTTCATGGAAGGAGGTAAGATTTAAGGCTGAATCCTGACCTGACCATAGCCAATGGTCTATATTTTGTTGACTTCCATGAGAACGATGTTGGGATCCATAATAGAAAGGGTAAGCGAGGAAGAGGAAGGGAACAGAGCGGTGGGGGCAACTCACTAACACTCACAAACCCAAAAGATAACATCAACAAAGCAATTAAGCCTCAACAGAAACAAGACAGTTCTTTTTGTTTTGTTTTGTTTTGGGTTTTTTTTCCCAGTGTGAATGTTAATTACTGTGCCTTACAGCAGAGATAACGAGAGGGTTTTACTGCCTAGCATTTTTCAAACAAAGACATGAAAAATTCATGAGCAGGGAAGACCTTGGTGTTGAGCTTCAGTTTTCTTGTCAAATATTTCAGCTCTGGAGGTCCTTGGGAAGGTTACATAGCAATATTCAAGTCTAAAGGATGCCTGTCAGCTGCATCTAAAAGCAACAGGAATTTTATAGGCTACATGTGACCTTGTCAACATATTTTCACTGGCCAGCAGTGTCTTCCAGCACCATTCACCAGTTTACAATAAAAATGAACACTAAAACGCCTGTCCTCCTGTGGACAGAGCACTCGCAACACCGATCTGTCCTTAACGTAGAAACTAAGATGGTTCATCTGATGTCAAGAAATGCTGATGTCCGCACGTCACTCGGAAAACAGTCCAGATGTGCCTGTGTGCTGACAATCAGACACTGGGCTCCAGGGAAACTTTGCCAGTCACAGACATTTTATCAGGACTCTGTGCAGTCCAAAATGTCACCCTTTAACTGGGAAGAAAGATCCCACTATGTTTGGTGTGGCTTCTAAGAAGATCTAAAATCTCTTTTCAACTAACTGGCTTTAGACATGTGGATGTTTTGCAAGTTAGCTGTACTGTTATTAAAACTCGGCTGAGTGTTTTTATAAAGGTTACAAAAAGGAGTTGCTGTTTGCTGACATGTAGGTCAGGCACAGATCAAGTGTGAGGAGAATAATGCCATTTAGTGAACTAACAAGAAACAAGTATAACACAAAAGCTTTTGGGATCATGTGAAACTCCTTCCCTTTCCTAATCAAATTCACCACAGCCGAAGCAGGAATTTGATGAAGTCTTCGAAGTCGAATCACTCAATGTTTTCTTTCCTTGTTAGTTTAATAAAGAGAAATCCCTCAGGTGAGTCACTAAGAATCATTCTTCAAATCAAAGACTTCCCTAATCCGTGGCCCCACGCTTTTAAAAATTATTCTGCATCAAATTTTTCAGCCTACCACCTCTTCTAGAATACAGAGTATTGGGCAAAGTCAAGGTAATAGTCTGTGTGCTCTGTCTGCACCGGTCTTCACACAGACACAACTCAGTAGCACAGAACATGCTGCAAGATCAGAAGCCTGAATTGTGAATTTGAGTCAATTTTTGAATTAATCTCCCTTCCCAGAAAGCCTTTTTGGCAAGCAGGCAGATTTAACATACGCTTAAGTCTCTGAAATTAGGCAAGAACCTTCAGCTAAAAACATTAACAAACAAGGAAAAGCCTCTCATGATCATGTCAGTGTTTAAGATCTCAGCAGAGCCAAAAGTTCACACATGTACACTGATTCTCTCCCAAAGCAGTTTTGAAATTAGACTCTTCTTTAGAACCATAATTTCCTAGTCTGAATGGCTTGCAGGTGTTTCCTATACCTGTGTTTGGCTCCTATAGCTTTGTTTCATATGTAATACCACATTGCTGCTTGTGACTCAAGAACCTGGGAGGTATTTCTCTTGCTGGTGTTGGTACCACTGAACCCAAAGGGTCACAGAGACACTTACCAGTGTATTCTAATAAGGACGCCAGAATTGGAAGGCAAGATTTGACTATGTTTCGCAGTAGCAAGCCTTTAGGGGTAAAGCTGCAGCCCATCAGTTAAAGCAGGAGACTCTGAACACTCACATCACTCTCAGACGAGTGAAGTAGGCAAATTTCTAACCAGGACTCTTTTCTCCAAAAATATTTGCCACCAAAATCAAGACATTCTAAGTTCTTGACAACTACAAACCCTCACAAGCAGGAAACCCCCCCAGTCAATATACTTTCTCCTTCACATCTACTGAGATTTCACTCAACTATTGCCACCGTTTCCTTGCCAAGAAGAGCAATGGGATTCAACTTCTACTCTAAAAGCAAAAAAATTATGAATATTAAGTCTTTGCTTTACAATCAAGTGACAAGAAAGAATGCTAGCAGCTTCTTTCTCTTCTTTTATAAGCTGTTGCTGATGAATGCCATCCTGCTCTTTGAGAAATATCTGCTGATGTTTAGAGGAAATGTGGTAAACAAGAGACAAAATGTCAAAGGAGAAGTAAGTATATTGGTTTCATCACTCTATCTTAGACTGGTGATAAAGAAAGATATAGTGCATTTAACCTCAACATGCTTCTCTTAAGTACCCGCACTACTCTGTGCGCTTGTGACTGCTGCACGCTCTCAGCTAACCACACTCAGCTCTCACATCACAGCGCCGAGGCACGCAGCTTTCCAGCGCTGCTGTCTCAGCCAGCCCCTCTCAGCTCTTCTGGGTGCAACAAGGCACAATATTGCTCTTCCCAGCTGTTCTTTTCCATTATTTGCTCCCTGGCTGCACTTCTCTGAGCAAACAATCTTCTCCTACTTGGGACACATTTTTGTTGCAGGAAATACCTTTCAGAGACTTGCCTTACTGGCAAAATGGTGAGGATGGATTCTCAGCTGCACTCTGAATCTGCTGGGAGCAGTGAGAGGGGATAGACAGCTGGTGTAAAATCACTACTCTGACTTTCCTAAGGCCGGCATCGTGCTCATCCTGTCCGTTGGACAGACTACACTGGCAAACCCTGTCCATGTATGACTGACCCGTTGCTTGGTGGACCCGTGAAAGGAGTCAGCACTGGGTGTGGAGCATTTTGGAAGTTGGACTTTTAGTCCCAGTCTGAGCCAGATTTCAGCATGACCCAAGCAGAGCAATACTTTGTGCTAAGATTCCTAAGAAAAAAACCTGGCCTGATAAAAAGACCAGAAGAATTCAAAAGCCATTTGCTGCTCCTGTGACCTTAGCTTGGACCTCTTCATCGTGCAACACTGTGGTGACCCCAATATGTAAAAGAAAAAATAAATACACCTCTGTAATAATTTCTGACTCTGTGTTTGAGAACAACAGAGCAGAGTTCAGGAGTCAGTCCTGCACCGATGTTGAGTTTTCTCCCGCTAGCAGAGTCCCACTGGGGTTACTGAGATCCTGACCAGCTTCCGTCTGAAATGAGTGTCTGGGCTCCACCACGCGCTTTCAGCATCAGCTAGCAGGAATCCTTCACAAACCATTTTTTTTTTCCCCCGAAGTTTTCACTCCTGCCAAGTGCCTTCTTTTTTTGTTTGTTTTAAATCAAACAAAGCTGTCTCTTCCCCTGCCTGCTCTTCCCTTGCAATCCCTTTTGTTCCTGCCATGATAGGAAACGCTGTCTTTCATTTCAGATCACTGCAAAGCTGCAGGTGAAATCTGTTAGACCACAGAGCAGCTAATGCAACAAAGGAGAAGCTTAGACTAAAGAAAAGTGCCCTGCAGATTGTCATATCAGTATCTCAGGTTGACCAATTTGTAGCTTGGTTTGTGCCCTGAAGCTCCTCACTGAGACCATTATGGGGTAAATCAGGGCAGGTTTGGTCCATTAATCCTGGCCCAAAACATTTATCATGCTGGACCTGCAGACACAGCAAACTGCACCACTTTACTCCAGTTTTGAGTATGAAAGCGTCTACATGTGAGTCACCGGTACTACCAGCATGACCAGTTTGGTTTCTGCTTTACCAGAAATCCTGTAACTAAATCTCCGCAGGAGAAGACAGGCCTAATAACTGTGCATAACTTCTGTGTTCAGGCAGTGGGTCCCTCCTGTTTTTCCCAGATACTGCTGGAATTGGAGAGTCTCAGCTGAAACAGTGCTGGAGATAGCTTTGTAAATAAATTAAAATCTCCCACTATTCAAAAAGTAAACAGGGAACTTAAAGCTGGTATATCATTTGCCATTTTAAAAGGCATTTACCTTCGGTATATGGTGACACTGACATGGTGTCAAACCCCAGAGACTCCCTCTCTCCTTACACCCTGAAATACCTCCCTTTGCTTGCGTATTTTTAATTCATTAGCCAGCGTAATTATTTTTCAGGTTTGCGTCCAGTCTACAAGATAAAGTCTGACTGAAGAGATAGAACTTAGAAAGGAAAAATCCTTCACTGGAGAAGATTTAAAGCATGCCTGCTCCCAGAATTCTTTCATTTAAGGGGTTTATTTCTGTTTATTACTTGCTAATATGTTTAAACTGCACTAATGTCTAATCCTGACATCTTAAAGATCGAGGTTTAAAAAATGATCTGTCTCCACCAGTAATGCAAATAAGATTCATAATCACAGATTCATCTCTGTGGAAGTGTGTCGATATCCCCAAACATGAGACAACTCGGTACTGCCGAAGCTGCGGTGGGTGCAGTTAGACCTTAAATAGCAGCGGCAGTTTCAGGTCCGAACTGAGGCGCAGAGTGGAGTTATGACTGGATGGCTCGCACAGCACCTGCATGTAACATGCTTGGCTACCGTTCACTCTCTCGCTTTCATGAGAACCAAAATTCAGCCTCCTACACATCCACCACAAAGAGGAAACGCTATATAGATACAGCCGAACCGATCGTGGCCGATGGTTAAGTGGGGAGGAATATAACCAGGCAAAACCACCAGAAGAGCGACTAACCCGCTGCCTGAAGCGGTCCCGTGACAAGTCTCCACCATTTTGATCTCGAAATCACGGCGTCCTCCATCCGATGCTTATTTACCCAAGAAAATAATGCAGCTGCAGGGTCAGTTTTATCACGGCTTAAGCTCTTTTCCCGCTGAGCTTAATAAAAGACGGAGAGCACTCAAGTGATTTAGGCATGTCTAACAGTGGGTTAGTGACTCATCTGGGTTTAGAAAAAATTCAGGGTTTTTCCTTGCTCACAGGCCCGTATTTCAAACACAGTGTTTTCTTTTGACTATTCCTGTTTTCATTTCATCTGGTTTCCATTGAGTAAAATTAGAAGCATAAAGTTTAAACTATATTGTGGACTGGTGAAACATTCAAACACACAGAGGAGTTTATATTGAATGCAGGCCATTTGCTGAGACTCATTATCAGCTGAGCACCAACTAACCAAGGCTGCCAGATTAACTGTCCTCCGCCATGCAACAGTAGAACATTTTCCTTGCCTCCAGCTGGCTATCCAGGGTTTTTTTCATTCATGGATGTGGCTTATACCACAGAGATTACTAGACACAGGCGGGCTGCCTTGGTTGTACTGAATGTAATCCCCAAGGAATTTTTGAACATATAAGCCTGATACTTGCTATTTCACCAGCATCAGAAATGTTGCAAGGCACAGGTAACACAAAAAGGAAGCTCTATCTCAGTGAGAAGAGAAAAGAAAAAAAGATTACAAACAAAGTAGATTTGTTTTCAATGTACTGCAAAATAAAGCAACTTTACAGAGTTTCGAGACACAGTTCCTTTAAAATCCAGCTGCTAGATCATCTTCGTAGTAGGATAAATGGTTTCAGTTGAGCCCCACATTCACATGCTGGACCCTGAACCCTAGATCCTGGTCATTCACTGTGTTAAGAACACAGGAAAGGACAGGAAGACAGACTGAAACTGGAGACACCATCCAGTATTGCTGCCTTACTCATGTTAAGCATTACTTTGTAAGCCATGGATACAAACTTTTAAGCACACTCATTTGTGGGTTTACTCCAAAATAAAGCAACCTGTTAGAAGTCTGTACTTGCATGCATTCTACTTAATTACTATAGGCTCCCATTAATGAAAAAAATGGCTGCACGTTGGATTCATTAAGCTCTTCAGCGTGCAGAAAACTTCTTGATGAGAGAACTTCATGCTGCTGCAGGTAACCATGCATTTGGGAAAACAAAACCAAGTCAAAGAAGAAATCTAACACGACTGCTTAGATGACAGCACTCTGCAGGACCTGTCCTGCAGACCACAGCCTCGCAGGGGCCAAGGCAAAACCTGTGAGAGCGCACCTGGGAGGGGTCAGTCACTGCTACTGCACTGGCCCAAGCATCAACCCCAGGATGTTTTCGCAGCTCAATGAGCAACTTGCCTACCTGCAATGAATCGAGAGTGTCAACTGATTCCTAATGCACAGATGTTAGAGTTAATAAACATCTTAACTGTTGTGCTGATTATCAGCTTCAGTGAAAAATAAGAAGCAGGTAAAAGCCCGAGGATTATCTTTTGTAGGGACAGGCAGATTAAGTGAGACCCACTGGTAATGCAGTGGGGTCAACCGCTGCCTGTGCTGCCTTGGACAGGTCTTTGTCATCAGGGCTTTAGCTTGGTAACTTTCACAATCACTTGATTAAAAAAAGACTATCTTCTGGAGCTGAAAGTACAAATGCACTCATCTGGGCTTCTCTGTAGGCACTTCATCAAAGTTCTCAAACCACCGTACTGAAGTATTATCACCAGCAGAAGACACTAGGCGACAATTGCCTTTTCTCACTCTCATAACATCCTCCTCCTCACACTAGTCTGCAGCTGTTCTCACCGAAACCTTTACTGTTTACAGCAGATAAGAGTGACAGGCAGAGATGAGATGAAGACCAGGACCTCACCATGCTCCTCTCAGAGTGGACATCACACCATCAGCATGAACGAGGTGCAGTTGAGAGGTGGCAGTTAGAGGGACGTTCCTGATGGAGAAATGGGCATTGTTGGAGCATGACCAAAGGCATCAAGGCCGGGTGTCATCACGAGGCATGAGCCTCGAGCACCGGCAGAGCCCAGCAGTAACAAAGAGCTCTCGAAACTTGAGGCTTGGTGCCTCATCCCAGAGTCTCTGCCTCTGCAGAAGTCCCTGTAACCGCCTAACGCTGACACACCACAGAGCCTCAGCAACCCACTAAACTCATGCAATTTTCAAACTTTCTGGCATATTTCAAAACCAAAGTCCTATTGAGCTTCTATGAAATACATATATACACACACACATATATATGTATCAGATAAATACAGTCTGCCTTGGTCTTGTGAAAAGGGGAGAAAGCGTGCTGGGAAAAGCACTTTTAGCCATGTCTGAACTATGAACTGAAATTCAAAATCAATGGTTTTTTGCTCATTTTTGTCTTATGTCGTAAATGGTATCACAAACCTGAAACCGCCAGTAGCGGCAGTAGATCTTTTACCAAAACATTGTGCCATGCCTCACGTTAGCGGTTTGGTAATTCACTGTAACAGTGATCTATATTCCCACGCTGCTTTCAGATTGGTTTAGCAAACAGAATATATAAATGCTGAACTACTACAACAGTTATATGTACCACTCTCACTCTTCTGAGAACAACAAAAAAGAAATTATGTGATTGGGCAGGCAAAATCCTCTATTTTCTATATGAAAAAACCTGTCATGAAAACCTGATTATTTTTAAAGGGTCTGGATTAAGTCCTATTTAAAAATCAGGCCTATCAACACACTGTAAAAGCTCTTATCAATTGGGAAAAAGTTCTTATCTGTCTGAAGAGAAGTAAGACTGTCCTTCCTACTATCACACTATTAAGAAGAACATTCTGCTATGATTTACACAAGAGAATGCTTTTCTTTTTTTTTTTTTATAACACCACAACACTTCTTTTAAAATGGCACGACAAGTGTCATGCCTCTTAATGACACTTCGTTATCTGAGCAGCTGGCTTTTGAAACGAGTTGTGGCACAAGAAACTTCAGCGGCAGAAGCAGGCTGCCAATCACGGGTACGTCCCGCAGCCATCTCTCCATCTTTGTCATAGCTCGCCCTTGCCCTATTTTGGAAGAAGGCAAAGGACTGGAATCTGTTATTTAGACGATATCCGACAAGTCTGTTTAACATTCGTGCTGTTCTCCAGGGAATTAGTGCTACGGGATCCGCCTCAGCAGTTGGTTTCGCTCAGCGCTGCCGGTCGCAGGGTCCCAGGCTGGCCGGCTCAGCGGGGTCGCAGGCTCTGCTTCGGTAACAGATTGAGAGGAGCCAAGCGTAGGCATATAGCTGAACTCATTATTATATTTAAAATGTTTCAGGAACCTCAAAAACAGATTAAGTAATGCAATAATAAAACTCTCAGTGAACCTGTGCAATAAAATCCATCAACAGAGGAGATGGGTAATATAATCTCTTTAGAAAAAAAATATCCTCTGCTCTATGCCTGAATTACCTTGTGCACCACAAGATAGAGGATTTAGACTATGGCAACGGATTGAAATCTCTCTTCAGGGACATCCTTCTCATAATTGTACATTCATGCCTCTCTCCCCAGTAGTAGCCTAAATACAATTTACCGTTGCACACATTTTTATAGGGTTTCTGCAAATCCGCCACTTTATTACCACCCCGGTTATAAGGGGCCACACGGCAATTCCTAAGGGTTCACTAACTGAGCAAGATATTAAGCTTGAATAAAAAGAATCAAAAACGTCTATCTACAATTTATAGTTCTCTATAAAGGACCTTGGGGAACCGCAATTTGAAGGTGAAAAGTAAATGGAAAGCAGATTTCAGCTGAAAAATTCCATATGATCGATGGAGAAGACTTACAGAGAATTATCCAGAGAGGTTTTTAAGGTGTGCTAGAGTTAAAAACATACAACTCCAAATTACACACAAGGCACACAACATCCCTATGTGGATACATCTAATTAATCAGGTCTATTCAGAGCTTGGTAACAGCTGCCTTCTTTATGCACAGCTCGTGAAAGCAATCCTATTTTACACCTTTCTTCGGAGGAAAGGTAGGTAAAAAGACGATTTGAAAAATTCTGAGGAGGCCCATAATACCGAACAGTTTCCCAGTTTGTCTGAGAGATCCTGAGGTGCAGAGGTAAGACCTCTGCTCCTAACCGAGCCACAAACCACTTGGGTCACCTAGTTCAGCTGTGCCTCAGTTTCCCTGTTGTGGAGTGAGGGAGTTGCAGTTCATTCACCACTGTTGTGTTTTCCAAAGTTGGAATGAACAATGTTACAGAAATCAAGTTCTACTATTTCAGTGGTTTTTGCCTTCCTAAAGTTAAAGAACAATAATATAAAGTCATTGTAACATCTAATTATAATTAGCAAAAATGGAAAGAGCAATTATGCAGTTATTTATAACCACCTACAGAAATTAGGGAATATATTAAATTATTAAGATGGTAAAAAGAAGTAAAGAGTAGATGATGTGGCAGATGTATCCTCATGCCAAACTCAGGAGGCAAGTGTTTGAATGTGGAGGTCCATCGCTACACCACAATACCCTGAAACACTTGAAAATCAAGATTGGATGTTTTAGTGAAAGATAAACTACCTCTCGTGCTCCAACACACCTTTATGTTTGGCGGAGTGCAGGGTCCCCTAGGGCACAGGGGGCACCAGGCCATGGAGTCATGATAAATAACTCTTACTTCTGAAGAGATGGGTCAAAACCCCTGCTGTGCTATTTCCTTAACTACAAAACACCCAGTGATGAGCTTGGCCCACTGGGTCGATGAACTGCAATACGCCTACAGGAATCACTCTTCTCAAATGCTTGCTTTCCCACTAAGAACATGGTAAAACGTACAGCCGCTGCTTCGGTACAGGATCTCATGTGCTGGAGGCACGGGACATTTCCAGGCACTGAACTTTCTTCTTGATGAGAAGCAAAATATTTATGTCTGAATCTCCGGCAATTTTTGAATAGTGCCATAATTCCCAGAATCTCTGGAATCTGAAACACTGGTAGATGGTAATTAACCCTCTTTTCATCTCTTTTTGATTCAGTTGCACAGGATAAGTAATAGTCATGCATAACAGGTGGGGAAATCTGTTTTAGTTTTTGGTTGTTTTTTCTTTTTTCGTTGAGGAGATGGAGATAAAAATTGTACACTTATTTGATGCCAAATCACATGAAGACGTGATGCATTTGGGCTGCTGTACATCCACTACTGCCATGACGTGTTTATTAGTTCTCCTCCTAAGCCTACTGCTAAGTCCAGGAATAGTGGCTGTGAAACCAAGCTCTGAAGGTGACACTGCTCTGCATGTGCTGTGATCTTCTCTACGCTGGCGCTCTGGACAGCTGCACAGCTTTACTAAGTCGGATCCCAGTACTTATGACATTTCAATTTGAGCCTTAATAAATCACGCTCAGAGACAGTGTGATTTCCCAGCTAAGGAAATGCATGCAAGGAAGCGGTAGGTGCAATCAAATGTCTTGGGAGCCCATGGATGATGAGCTATTAGAGGAAGATGTGTGCGGAGGCAACCTTGGCTTCACACTGACTCTGCCGCTGACTTTCAGTGGAGGCTTTTTTTGGAAATCACACTCTCTATTGATGCTTGGTTTGTCATTCAGCCTCTCTTCCTCCTCCTCTCCCATACTCCTTCCTCACTTCAGGTATCTAGAAGGCTCTTGGCAAAGACCGTCTCTAATATGTACTTGCATATGGCAGAACATCTATCTCGATTGAAACAACTAGGCACTAACGTATAACACAAATAACGAACGATGATTCATCGGAACAGGCTTGATATGAAGGGCTGCTTTTTTTCGAATCTGGGCCTCAGTAAAGCTTTGAAGGATAATTTCCACTAAAAATTGGATCAACTCCATCAAGAAGAACACAAATCCCTGTTTCCTCCAGATTGTTTCACTCGATTCACTAAAATGTTTATTCTACACTCTGAAAAAAGTTGCTGGAATTTCTAAACTGCATTAAAATTAATCCTTTGCTTCTTTACAGTTGCCTTTTTCAGTGCTTCCTTTGTTCCAAGCTGGCGCTTACAGGAGCTTTCATAACCAGCAGGCAATCACATACATCCTTCCTGTTTGCAGTTTTTACTGTACTTTACACAAACAAAAAATGTGGAACGGTCCAAAGTACATCTCAGACATCTGAGAAAGAAGGTGGTAAACGTTGCTAACTGTTCTCAGCAGAAGACAAGAAGTGGTTAAAGACATCTAGGCTTTGAAATGAAGTTACCTTGTTAACTCACTTTCTACCTTGCAAAAATATGAGCACAAGATGACCCAGCAAGACTCCAACAATCCCACAGTGCTCTTGAAGCACCGATTTGCTCCAAAGGGACCATTCAAGCCCCAGGATAGCGGCGTTACAAAGGGAGGTGGAAATCAGTGCACAGGAAAACCATGCAAGATCATAGTGGCATCGGCCTTGGCAACTAGGGAAGGACGGGGCTTGCTCTGTAGCACTTGTAACAAATTAACATAGAAAATACCAGAAGTCTCTCCTCCCTGCAGTGCCGTTCTGCTACCTGGCCCACATTAGGCTCTAATTCCAACTGAGTTTTAATTAAAGGCTCTTTCCAGCGCATACCTCCAGCAGGTTTGAATAGTTTATTTTTGAGGTAACGGTCAGCCATGAGAAACGCTTGGTGGACAGTGACACTTTCCTGTCCCTCTACTTAATACGTGGGGAACAGATACAACGAATGAGCAACATGTCGTCGCACTGGATGACAAATGTCCTTTTCCATCAGCTGACACTGAAAACAGACACCTACCTCTGCAGCAAGCACTCCAGGACGATTAACAAACCCTTATTACCTTTTGTGAACCTGTGTCTCATCAAAATTTAAAGAGACACGTTGTCACACTTCAAAAACATCCTATTTCCTGCCAATGAAACAGCGAATTGCTGCTTAATGTTCTCCAGCGGTATTTGTTATAGACCAAGAAACTCGGTCTCTGTGGTCTCTGGTACACTACAGAACACACTCATTTTTCAACAGCCGTGTATCTGAAAATAGACAGGGCTCAGGTGTTTTTACTACAATGTCATGAAAAAAACCTGCGAGTGCACTGATAAAATAGGCCTTGTCTACATGAGCATTTGATTTTTGCTAGCCCCGGTGCAGCTGTACTGCTATTGAAAACAGCACAAAATATTCAAGCGCACACGGGCCTTGGAGGAAAAAAGAAGCCGCATGGTTTCATGCGTCTACCTGATACGCACCAGTAGGGAAATGCAGTCTAATTGCTACAGCCTGAACCAGAGGAAATATTTTTAGTTGCACCCTTATTCATCTGTCTACCTACCCACCTATCTTTCTATCTATCTGGTGATACAGCAAGGGAAAAAATGTTCTCCATCATTTGCCCTTCCCCAAGCTTTGGCTAGGTGCCGTACCAACATTTCATCAGACTTCTGCTGCTCCAAAGCTAAAGGAGCAGCAAGAAGCGCACTACCCAGGGCTGCAGCACCTTTGGATGTGGAGCTGAAGGCAAATAGCTCCGCTCTTCTAATAGACTCCGCGTCAGCCACCATCGCTGCTACTTCATGCCTAAGGCTCACGCTTGGCGCTTTGGAGACAGCTGTTTATTCTGCATGGGACGATACAACCAGCTACAGAGGGGTGGAAGGAAGCCTAATCCACTGATGGCTAAGCATCTGGATATAAAGCAGCACCAGAGGGCAAGACTGCCTTCCACCTCACAGCAAAGGTCTCTCCAAAATTGCTCTTCTACCACAGAGCCAATGTACAGGGTTTGCTGCCACATGGCTACTGGCTTGTCCATCAGCCAGTTATTGGTAACATGTTTTGATCTCTTTGTAGGAGGGGAAGGACACTTTTAATAGAGAAAATAACAGTTAAAATGGCTTTGCAGTGATTGGGGAATAATAATAATGAATGTATGTATGAAACCTTAAATAGTTGAGAGCACTGGAACAGGCTGCCCAGAGAGGTTGTGGAGTCTCCTTCTCTGGAGACATTCAAAACCTGACTGGACGTGTTCCTGAGTGATGTGCTCTAGGTGGCCCTGCCTTGGCAGGGGGGGGTTGGACTAGATGATCTTTCGAGGTCCCTTCCAACCCTTGTGATTCTGTGATTAGAGACAGCCCTTTGCCAAGAAGGCTGCAACTAGAACAAAATGCAGCCGAGATGCTTCTCTTTGTGTTTATTGCCTGAAAAAATGATGTTCATAAGGCTTCCCATAGACGCACAGAGTATTGATTGATATCAGTGCCATGCTGCACAGGTCAATAAAGAAGAGAATTTCTCTGTTACCACAATGATTCATGGAAGTGATTACTTCCACTCTGACTAGCTTTCCAAAAAAATCTGCATGCAGCAATACAATTCCCGAATGCTCCTTGTGTGCTCTTGGTGAGCACCCTGAAACTGCTGCAGACAGGTCTGTGAAACAGAGAAATGTGGAGCATGTACGGTCTCTGACATAGCTAAGAACAATTTTCACACTGCTGGACTGACCAGGAGCAGCCATATAGAACATGTTACAGCTTCCCACTCCGCCACACCTTCTGCTTGAGGAATATGGAGATGGGATGAAGCCAAGTGCCTCCCCCCGGGAATTCATGGCTCCCCCACCAGCCCTGCTTCAGGATTTCACCGAGGAAAACCATTTATGCAGCTGTAACCCAGATCCTGCCCACCACACCCTGCATCTCTGTCCATCTCTCTCACACACACTCGCTCTTACTTTCTTTTTTCCTGCTGGCAGGAGACACCTTATCTAGAAGGTTATGCATTACTGTGATACATTTGCTTTTGAAGTACTGAGTGGCTTTTAGACTCTGGCATTTTGAACTTTCAGGGAGGAAGAATGTTACTTTCACAACAAACTTTGAAGTCTGTTTCCTGAACGTGTTAACTGTTTACTCTCTTCTTTTCTTTGTTGGCCACTTTAAGCTCCTCTAGAGTAAACAGTCCTCACATCGAAAAATCTTATCGTCCCAGGTATCAAATAACATCCCAAACAGGAGAAATCAATGCAAGTATTTCAAAAACATGGAGTCTGATACAGGACCAACACCACAGCTTCAATGGAGACTACAGCCCCCCTCTCCATTTACTTCTCTTTTAAACTATATGTGAACGTGGTACCTTCTGCCACTCAGCTTTGCACTTCACAAGAAGCAAAAGCCATCCTGCTTTTCCAAATCTCCTCAACACAAGCAAATCTGAGTCTCAAATATTCTTTCAAGAACAAGTATTTTGGTTCTTTATCCTCACCTTTGTCTCCCAGGGTTTTAGCAGAAGTCTGGTTGTGTGTTTAAAAACTATGACTGCAAAGAAGGACCACATCAAAGAAATCTTTGGTTGTATTTGTGTATTCTGCCACTTCCAAAAAACTAGGTCATAATTTCATATTCAGTTACACAATCACCAAATCCAGTAATGACTAGAGAAGAACCTGATCCTGTAATTTATTCTATTCCAAACAGAAGTTTAGGATAACAAAGATTCAGCCGGATAATGTCCCCCACTTAATGTAATTCTTTGTCGTGGAAACAGAGACAAAAGCAAGTTCTTTGCATTAGGCTCTGTTGTCGATTTAAATACCTTTGAACAGACTTCTGTGGCTGAGTGACCTGAGATGGCTACACACTCAAAACAACCAACCCTCCATTAAAGAACAAAGAAAACTGTGTTTTTCTTTTAATCTGATAAACTTGCATCCTGATCTTAGTGGGTAAGACAGTTCTGCGAAATTTGTCTTCCTTTGCATTAAAGAAACAAAATTTCTGACTAGAGTTAGATCGCTTAATTAAAACTGGCAATTTAAAAGACAGTAATGTCAACCAAGAGAAATCCCCAAAACTCCACCCAGCACAAACAGTGAAGTTTTGTCAGTGACTCACCCTTTCCTACTTAGTAGCAATTACAATATATATTGATTCTTTAGCTTCTGCAGTAAAACACATTCAAAGCAAGTAATAAACATTTCTCGGTTCCTGCTCCAACATGATTGTCTACTCGTTACCCTTCTAGAAACAGGAGGAGGAAACTTGCTCAACCCACTGAAAAGAAATGGCTTTTGCGTAACTGCAACTTCATGAGAAAAACAGTGACGCAACCACCCCGCAGAAGCCTGGGTGATGATGTAAACCAGGCAGTTTCAAAGCATAATGCTGCTGATGATGGTGGACTGGAGGTCTGAGCTGAGAAACCCACAAAGAAAGGTGCACCAGGAGAGTACAGCAGAGAAGACATAAGCATGCCTTGCTCATACTCATTCTCCTCTTTTCCTCTCTCACAAGTGTACCGGGAAAACGCTCCTTGTACTCAAGAGTTCCCTCTTTAGTGCCTTGATCTTAAGAGTACATTCCTTCCCATGTGTATTTTCTCAATGTTACTATACCATTTTCTCTGGGAAAGGTTATGAGAACCTTATCTGCCTTCTTTTTCCTCCTGCCCTTCCCAGGAAAAGAGAGATCCAAGAATCCCATAGCTTTTGAGTTCATACTTGCCCTCCAAGTTTGGGTGGAATCCCTACTGATGATTAAAGAGCTTCAGAAGACAGAAACTAGAAGGATATATCTTTTCATACACTGGACCCAAGGGCTTCTTTGCTTTAAGCCAAAGCTAGGGCCAAACAAATTACAAGCTATCCTCTGTTGTTTCAAAATTTCCTACACTGGTTTTGAAGGGATTTACTGGTAATATAATTGGTTTTATTCCTAGTCACGAACAGAGAATCTAACAAGAAGAAATGGTGGGATGGTAAAGCTAGACAAATTCAGAAATCTGGTGCAAGATGTTGTTGAGTCATGCTGCAGATCAAATACGAGAAAAGCACAAAGAAAAACAGTGGATTTGCACCATCCTGAAGCTGGATGCAGCTGAGATACGCAGTATGTGTGGGAAAAGAGGCCATGAGATCTCTGTCTAGCTATTCCCCCAAAGGTGTCCCTGAGCATTCCCTGCCCCAGCTGCTGGCCTAGCTGCTATGGTACATCACTGCTCAAAGTCTTCTGATCCAGGCTAGGTGACCTGACGGATGATGTGAACTGGTGAAACACAAGCTACTGGGCTCACTACAAGACTGAAAGAATAATATTACCTGGCTTGGTGTGGCTGAAAAACTGGTTCCACCTGGCCCTAAAAACTGCTTTTTTTTGAAAGAAAAATCTGTACTTTGCTATGCTGGCTTAAAACTCTCTAAAGCTTTAGGCACATGTAGTTGATCACCTGCAGTCTGACTGCAAGTTGGCTGCTTGGCATTGCTTATCCAAACACCCTCCCTGTAGTCACCCTGCTCTTGTGCCTACACCTTCCGTTTCACACCTCCACGGCTGCTCTCTGTGTCACAAGGACCATTTTCATCCTGAAATTTAAACATTTTTTTGAGAATTCATGGCATGAAATAATGATAAGGAGAAATCATTCAAAAGGACAGAATGGCTTGAGGAACCAGAATTTTGCACTTGCCAATTCTATGTTGACTTCCTTCTGCCCTGAGAGCATGCTTCTCCTAGAAGTAGACTTGGAGGGCTCTTTCCTTTTGAAAAACCCCACTGCCACCAATTCTGGCTGGCTTCTGCTGCTCCTTTGCAAGGTAGCGAGCTCTTTCCCCATAACAACTAATTACTGTGTGTCAGACTGCTGCGCTGAGGCTCGGCTGGTCTCTGGCCTAGAAGCTGCACTCAGCTTCCTGGCTGCCATTTGGCATGTTTCCCCTATTTTTGTTTTAACTCTTTTTCCTTTCTTAGAAGATTTTCCAGGCTGGGAAATTAAATTGGAGGCTGCCCCCAGCGGCTTGGCTGCCAGCAGGGGGGTTTGCCAGCCTGGAGCTGGCAAGGCGAGAATTGAACTCTTTCAATCCTGTTTCCCCACGGAGCTTGTGCCCCCAGCTTGGTGTAGGCACCACTGCAAAGGCATTGAGAAACTGCGGTGTCTCAGCTTCCACGCTTCCCCTCAGAGAACTGGGACTCCTGTCTTTTAAGGAACTTGGCTATCCCTTTCAACAGCAGCGGCATACAAACTGTGAGGCACAAGAGTAAAACGCGCTCAAGAAAGATGGGACACGTTCTCATCCTTACACTGAGGCACTTGACGATGACAGCTCTTGCCCTGAAACGGCAGTCGAAGACTCATCAACATTGAATGAGTGAAGTTTCAAGAAGGTGGAAATAAACCCAAAAGGTCCCCAAAGTGTCATATGCCTCTATCACATGACCTTCAAGCTGCCACCACCACCAAAACTTTGGTGTTTTCACTGACACAGAAAGATTGGAAACTTCACACATGAATGACTTTCCCTTGATGTGAAAGATGTACGTACAAAAGGTAAAAATCTGTGGTGAAACTGAGGCAGTGCCAAAGAACTATCAGGAGAGAAGGTAATGCAGACTGCAGTTGCAATGCTGTTGTGTAGGTCACAGAACTGATAGAACATTAGGCATGAAAAGTACAGCACTCAAAACCCCCAAAGTAATATCAAATATTGGAATTTGTCCCTTTGGCATGAGATCTTACTGTAAGAACATCAAAATCTTTGCATTTGACACTGAGTTTCCATCTAATTTTGAATCCAGTTCAAAGCCTTGGACCTTATTGCTACGGCACTCGCCGGCTTACGTCCAAGTTATCTCAGAGATTATTGAGTGTTCTGGGATGACAAAGAAAATGTTGACATATTTACAGTTAGCTTTTCTATAACTTCTAAGTTATAGAATCAATGTCTGGTGTCCATGGACAATGTGCATGATAGACACACTGAAAAAAGAAGGTACTTGCTCGTTTGCTCCTTAGACCTTTCACTGCAAGCATTCATGATATAAATAAAAGCTACAAATATTATCTCGCTCCCAATACAATTATTTATGTTCCCCTACACAACCTAATAACAAACATATTTCTTTTCTGGGAAGAGAGATCTCAAGTGGTTTAAGCACTATGCTGGTTTTATCAGAATGGCAAAATGAACCACAGCCATGCTGTAGCACAGACCCAGTCAGGATAACCCTGTGGGTTATTACAAGAGTTATAAATACGTTTAGACCACAGAAAATCCATGTGTGCGTGTATTTTTTCTTTTGGAAGGAGAGAAATCTGGCAGTAAGTTTCCAAGGCCCAAGATCAGAGCTGAATTTTCTTTACTGTCACCAAGCCAAGACAGGAGAGTGCATGGTCCATCAGGAGAGTCACATGCTGGGGACACTTGCACGGGGATGGAGCAGTTCACTGTGTGTGCTCCAGCAGCAGACAACTGCAATTTTCCTGTGCTTCCTAACACACTCACATCTGAAGGTTTTCCTTTGGGAAAACCCTGGGGAAGCACGGCTGGCCCTTGTACCTACTGCGCCCTGGGAGGGGTGTCTCCTCCATTGAGAAGGGTGGCATTCCCCTCTCCTGCAAGCACGGGAGATCTGGACCAACCTACAACACAGACACGTGGACACTTTCTGTCCCTATACGTCACCGTATTAGAAAGTATCTGCTTCAAAGAAAGTATTCTTGCTATGTGCTGTTTCTGTCGGCTCAGGATGGTCCTATGGGCCAAGGTTGGATAAGTATTGCAGCATCTAAAGCACATACTGCTTTTTCTGCTTAAGCAATGATTTGCCTGCAATCTTGTTTGAACTGCATGTGTGTGGGATGCAAGGGAATTTAAAAGAAATTATTTAGAGCTTTTTTCTTTTCTCAAAAAACCCCAAACACTACAGTCTGACAGTGAAGAGTAACCCTCCAGTTCAGCACCAGACTTGGTAGAAGAGAAAACATAAGGAAACGTTTTCATTTTGAAGCTCCCAAGAGACTCTTCCCAACAATACCAAGAAAAAACATTTCAGAAGTGCCAAAAATCAGGGGACTGCTCAGTTTACTTATTTTTATGGCCAGTCACTGATCATGCTGATATTTGACTTTGGCTCTGAAATCTTAGCTGTATTAAAATAAAGATAATACACAACTCACTCAGGGTAAATCCACAGACAAACTGAGACATTCACAGGGCTTAAACAGAACTACAGACTGTTGCCATCTCTAAATACTGACAGAACCTTGTAATTAATTTTTTATATTTTTACCTTACAGATTTCTAGGACAGCGATATCTTTCTGTATTACATTCCACACAGTGGATTGTTATCTGTTAGATTTCCACAGGACTTTGTACGCAAGTACTTAAAACACTTATTCTTTTACCAGGAGAAGAAATTTGAGTGTATATATTTAAACTCTCATGATGCTTATCACAAGTTTTAAGACTCTAAGTGGCATCAAAAGGTTTTCAATCCAAACACAGGGTCATGCTTGGCTGCCAGCAAAGACAAGTGGCCAAATAAAACAACTTCCAGCTTTTCTATATGCTCCTTCAAACTATGGCAATTACATATCTTCAGACAACGGCCAACACAGAAACCAGGTATCAGCAGTCTCACTCACTCAGGCCTCTACAAACATTCAACCTATGCAGTGCCTGGGAAAGCTACCGACTCTTGGATGGTATCCAAAAGCCCATCCAAACTCGGCAGAGCCCAGGGTTTGAACTGGTTACGGAGGCAAGACCTGTCACAACAAACGTGCTCTCCCATAGTACCTGGTCACGTATTATATAAAAATCACAAATTCTACTGTACTTTTGTCCCTTGGTGCAATGGGGAAAACCAACCAATGCTCAGATTAGTTATCACCCACTGAACAAAACACTCAAGGTTGCACGCTAATCACGGATCAATTCAAGAGTTGAGCTCTCCTGATTTTACAACATTCCTCAGACGAAGCATCTCACGGTATCTCAGTGCCTGTATCTGGGTTTATTGGACGCTGCCAAATTTCCTCCTCCAGTCCTGTCTATCTCCTCTCTCACTGGCCTCCGTATTAATGAGACTGAGCTAACAGATTGTGGCATGTCAACATGCTGAGCTGACATCCTGCTGCCCCCTCCGTGTCTGTCTGACTTTTAAGCTTTTTCTTTCCGTTTCCCTTCTGGATTATGTGTAACATGCACTGTAGTCCAGGAATGCCTCTTGCTTTGGCTGCCTTGTCTCTCTTTTTGGCATGCTTATGGAGCCGGAGGGAATCTTGCTGAGGCTGGCTAAGTCACATGTTTGCCCTTTAATGAACACTAAAAAGAAAGCAGAATCTATGCCATTTTGATGTTTCTATTAATACAGGCCACAAGAAAGCTCAGGTTCCTGCTACAAAGATCACAGAAAAACAAAGGCATTTGTAGCAGTTGCTGCACAGAAGGGTTTGATCATATTGCAAAGAAAAGAGCAATTATTAGGCATTACAAGGCACGTGCATTTAGTTTAAATTTGTTCAGCACAGCAATTTGGTAAATTTTGCTGTCACTTGCTGACATTCCTGAACTTCCCCTTGAACGACCTCTACCTACCTAAGGATTTATCTTCGCTCACTGAACTGAAGATGTTCAGCACAATGGAAACATGTCCTTGGAAAGTCACCTTATGGAATACATCTCAAGGCCGGGAGCTGAAACAATGATGTTCTTCCATAACCCTTTCCCTCCCTCTCTCAGATCCAAAGGTGGAGAGCCCTTGGGGAATTATAACTTGTTTTTCCATAGGATGTCCCAAAGAGCAGGGTCTCGTGAAGAACAACAAATGCAGGTGCAAAAACCAAGGGGAAGCAAAGAGAGGCAAGGACAGCATCCACAGTACCACGATTTCAAGTTCAGCTACAAACATGTCCATGAAACGGAAACTCAGGTTCTTGAACAGCCATTTGCTGTGTCAAAAAAACCAACCACCAAACCAAAAATATGACAATGTTCAGTTGGAGTGACCTTTGCAAGAAAGCTAGGGAAAAAGAAAAGAGCAGGATCTTTCCTTCCTAGGGAGGATTGTGAATCATCTCCCAACTGCACTCCTGAGCGTGAATCAATTTTCTTCCAGTCGATAACTAGCGCAAAGGTTCTAACCTTCATTTGTGCTCCAAATACTCAATCGGGGATGTAGAACACATACCAATTAAGCAATTCAGCTAAAATAAGAAGGCCGTGAACCAACATCGTTGCTGCAGCTGCCCCTGAGGGATCGAGGGTTAGCAGCTTGGGGAAAAGGTAATTTATTGAGCTTAATACTCTGCGAAATGTTCTCATGATAATAAGATTGTAAGATCGTTTTAATATCTGAAGTCATGTTGAAAAGGTCATTTCTCATCTTTTACGCCTACCTAAGTCATGTAAATTAGAGCTACTCAAACAGAGTTGAGGATGTTTGCAGCCTAAGTTTTTCTGTATTTTTGGATGACAGAGAAAAATGTCAGCATTCCCAAGTGAGGGACACAATCAGAGTGTGCCCAAGAGTTTTAGAATAGCAACAGTAATGGACGCAGCTACTTTTGCTGTGTGGCAAGTGTTTTATCTTTGACCTAGTAGATTTTACTCAGACTTTTTTCCTCCTTTTTAATGTTGTGATTTGGGGAATGTTAAAAAAGTATGTGAAACACACTACATGTAATCTGAAAAGGGAGGGGAATACAGCTGATGTATTTACCAGAAGTTTTATAACCCACGAAAACGAGGCATTGGCAATTTCACAAAGTACTTGCCTCTTTTCCAACATACTTTTTTCCGTAAGAGAGAATTAACTTGGAGATTTTTTCCTTTCCTTTTTTCAAAATGCTTTCTAGGCAGAAACTTTGTAGACTCTGCCTCCACATCTCCCAGCCAACATTCCTAAATCACAACTTGCAGCTGCCCTTGCTGTTGCAGCCTTGGAGCCTCCATTTGGCAGAGCACCAGCATCATGCCAAGATGTGATGTTTCTGTGATGTGCACAATTACCCAACAGGGATGGAGCTGAGATCCCCAAACACATTTCACTAAGGCCCCTGAACCATATTTGAAACCAGGTCTTCAAAATTTATAAGAGCATTAGGCTACCTAGGCCCTTAGTTTCATTTATGTTTTGAAGCTTGAAATCCATCACACAACTGTGCTAAATGAGGGCATTATTCAGAATAGTAATGCACCTGATCCCCTGTAGTCTCAAAGACAGAAATCCCCTCCTGTTCTCTTTATTTTTTTTTCTTAATATGTTCCAGAATCTTCTTCCCTCCTCATCTTTCAGCTACCCCAACAGCCCCAACTCTTGTCCTTTACCACAGCCACTATAAAAACCAACCCCTGCCCCGGACAACCTCCCTTGCTATCCTCCTTCCTAACAATTTTTCTGCCTCCTCTCTCCTGAACCACTGTCCTGTTTGTGACTCTCCACTGGTTGGGCTGCAAGCTGTTCAGAGGAAAAGTAATCTCTTTTTTTTTCTGCTTGGCAGTGTGCTCCAAAGGTGCTATGCAAACGATTTATTATAACAGATTGCAGCCCAGAGTAATTTAATAGACTGTAAACCCCAGGCTCAGGAGAGCTGGCTATCCAGCATTTACAAAGCATGCCATGCCTGTATGTTTCAATACATAATATATAAATCTCTCTGTTGGTGTGGCTCTGTTTTCAGATTTGTTGGGTTTTCTATGTGAAAATTTTCCAGCTATTTAGCAGCTAGATATTCTCCTTCAGCCTTTATCATCCCTTACAGTCCTTCTGAAAAATCCCTGAAACAGCGAGATTGAGGCAGCTGCCAAACAAAGTCACAGTCTTCCAGGAGTGGGACTCTCTGCAGAGGGCTGTATCCCCACCATGCCAAGATTGTCACCCTTAATATTATACTAGCGATTGTAACATCAAGCTGAATCGCTCCATCACACCAGAAGAGCTGGGAGGGAAAGGAAACGTTTGCTTGCTTGTCTTTTTTTGCTTCCTCGGTTTGGTCCAAAGGGTTGAAGGGAGGATGCTTGAAAAAAAAGATGTCATTTGTGGGACATCTGGGTGATTCATTGACAACAACTCTTCCGTGGTAATGCTGCACCCCACTGCAATCTCTCTGATTTTGTTACTAGGTGGCCACATCTAATAACAAGCCTGCCAGGCACTGCACCGATCCCTGTTAGAGCACTTCATCGACAAAAAGTTAGTGTCAGCTTTCTGGTAACAAAAAAAGCCCCGCTCTATCAACGCTCACATTTTTTTTCAAGCTCAATTTTGGTAAGAGACATATGCCATCCAGCTAGAAGGTTTTTCCACTATGAACTGTGCTTTCAAGTAAAGCGATCCACAAATGAAAAGGGGAAAATATAATCCTGAAAAAGAGAGAAAATGGAGCAGCAACAAAGCTCCTGAGCAAAAGCAAGAGGATTTTTCATTTGGCCAATCGATTACAGGTTAAACCTGGAACCTACCTTTCACTTGGTTAGGTATGGGTGTGAGTGTGTGTATTTGCATGTGCCATCACAGGCAAAACCCACAAGCTTCAGTTTTGGAGAGTGTTTTCACTGGAATGGTTCCAATTTGGATGTTGACTGCTACTAACAGACTATCACCCCAAGAGAGGCAGAAGTGTACAACTTGCTGAGCATCGGTGCTTACTGCGTTGTCTTCTCCTTTCCCTGTCGCCTTCTCAACAGCTACCGAGCAAGTGAAGTTTCCAAAACACAAGCACAACTCAGGCAACTGTGAAACAATAAATCACGTTTGCCACACTCTGGCAGCAGCCTGCTTTACAAATTTGCACCCTGTTCGGGATGAACGTGGATGTATGTATTTCGTGCGCAGAGGCAAGCAGTGGTTAACGGGAAACTGCCGTCTACTCACTGCAGCGTGTGCCAGACACTGCAGCCCGCATATTAATAGATGATAAATCACTATTTGGTAGAAATATATATTTTACACATAGCTTAATATATGTTCATAAAAAGGCTGAAACTTGTTAATCCCACGCATTTATACCTTCAGCCAATTTAAAAAATTCCAGTACAGTTTTGGAGGAGCCAATATTTCATTGTAGACTGGAAAAATCTCTGCAAAAGGGAAAAATAACTCTCAAAGTACATGAATAGAGCAAATTATAGAATACATTTTCTGCAATTCTCCAAAACTTATCTGGAATGTTACTTAAAAAAAAATGTTAAGGGTATAAGATTAAATGGAAAAAATCACACACCTTTCACACGTGTTTTTTAAAGTCAGCATTTTTGTAGGGAATTTTGCAGCGTACGTAATAAAAGTGCAGGAGAGAGAAAGTACTTCAAATAGCCTCAATTTTTTCATTAATGTCACTCATTCAGTTTTCCTCTAATTCTTTTCATAACAGCAGCCAGTGTCTTTCCTGAGTTTTTATAGGTTTTGTATGGTCAAATGTCTCAACAAGGAAAAACAATAAGTGATGGTCTAGTGGACTTACTGCAGTCAACAAAAAAAGGAGTGTTTACTCCTTAATTAGTGACTTCAAGAAATGTCAGGTCTGTAAGAGACAATCAACACAGGATTCATCTGGCTATCATAAGTCCAGACACCCAGTTCCTAAATCTGGCCAGTCCTTCCTTTTGCTCCATGATCAATGAAATGACTACGCCGCAGCCAACCGGCATTTTGAATGCTGGAAAACCAGTCAGGCCACCAGCTAACCACCACCATGCTCTGTTCTCTTACAATACAGCAAACTCCTGCACGTTATTGACAGCTAGGCTTTGAATGCAAGCACACACCAAACCAGATCTCTAAGAAACTCAGCTCCCTGGAGGCCGTCCACCACCGACCTAGGACGTTGGGGGAAACAGCCTGGTACTCTCGTTCACAGAACATTTAGCCCTTCGTTAATTGACGACCGTACAGAGCACAGTCAAGAAAGCAGCCACAGACAGTGCTGAATCTGGAAAACGTGCTGCATGAAAGAAGCGGTTAACTTCATGTATTCAACCAGATCAAAGATCTCAAACTTGCTACGTGTCAAACTTCACAGCTGTTCCCTTTATCAGCTCACTAGGAAAAAGTCTCCATGGATTGCTGCCATTCTTCATAAAACCTCAATTGCTCTGCAATAAAAGAGGTCTAATTTTTACAGTAAAGCTCTGCTTATATTTAGTATCAACATCTGACCACAAGTGCCAAATATAAAAGTTACTGGGACTCACTTTAATTGCATTTTGTGCTCTCTTTGTGAGCCAAATTCTTTAGCTTTACTCAATGCATGCTCAGGCAACTATGACATTAACTTCTACCAGTAAATACTTAACCTCTCTTCAACGTGGAAGTCCATCATTAACTTCCATCGCTTTAGACTGGAACTAAAATGTCCTTCACATGTAAAACTCCATGTGTAATATTACACTACAAGAGTAATGTCAGTTGTCCTCCTCTTAAAATTTTCTCTAAAGCAAGAATAAATACAAAAAACTGTGCACCAATTCCTTTCTCTCCTGCTCTCCTCCTCTTGACGAGTTCTCAAAGCCAATTAAGACACTGTTAAACAGTCAGGCCCAACAACGTAAGAAAGAGCACCATGAAGCACCTACAGCACTACCACAACCACTCGTTAGAGCAAAGGCTGTAATCCCAATTAAGGACGCTTACTGTTTAAGCAGCACAAGTAATTGCAATCTTTCCATCATTCAAGACTCCAGTGTCCCTGGTAGGGATGAGGGGGTTGCGATCCTGTTTGGGAATGCAAATTGAGTCTCCAACAGTTGGGTGCAAACAGGCTCTCCATTTACTTTTCCCTCTTCCAATATTTAGTTTAACTACCTGTGTTAAAGCTAGAGGAACATTTTCTGCTAAGTGTGTTCATTTGCAGGCCCATCTCTTGCCCAAATACCTAAAGTAGTGCAGCAATAGTTTCATGTTAATGCACATCTTGGTTAAATAAACCAGTTTTCCAGGCTGCTAGGTTTTCATTTACATTTCTGCTAGATTAGCCTGAGCTATAGAACTGAACACCACGTACACCGGGAAATGGGAAGCGGCAAATTCGTCCTTTCTTGCACAACTTCCTACCGAAGAGCCATCTGGTTCCACTTGGTCCCAGCCACTTGAGTTGCCCATGAACGTCCCTATTTCAGGGGAGAGAGAGGCGAGAGCGCTACTGGGGTCAGCACACCAGCCCCGCAGGCTGGGGCTGTACACAAACCACCCTTTACCGTGGAATATAGGTACCAGGCTCAGCTTAATGAGATATACCTGGGGGCTCTCCCTGGGGTTTGAACTGGGATGTTTACCCAATCTACCTGAGGCAGTCACCAAGAGGGAAAAAAAAAGAAAAAGGAATTATAATAAAAGGTTGATTAATTATGTGCAATAACTGGGACAGCATATCATGAAAATTCCATTCTTGTTTACTCAGCTAATTCACTTTTTATGAGTGTTTAGGCTTTAAAGCAAAACAAAGCACTAATTACCCAATTAACGAGCAATTAAGTTACTGCAGCCTAATAGCCTGTACAGTGGCTGCCTTTATGAGTCTGATGGTGAGTTAGAGACCCATTAAACAAATTTATACACAGCTGTAGCAAACATTACATTTCCAGAGATGTTACATTACATGCTAATATTTTCACAGCCTTGAAACATCATTCACCGGTTTAGTGAATAGAGTTTGGCAGTTTACTCAGCCGAGGTCTGACAAAGGGAAACTCTCTCACATTTTACCAGCAGCTATTACCCATGGGTAGAAGAGAAGTGGGGCTCTATATTTCAAAGCTGTCTGGAAAAATCAGGTGACTTTTAACCAAGGTGAGTGACATTTACCTTAGAACTTTTTTTGGCCTTTATTTAGGAAATCACAGTTCAGTCATTTGCAACAAATAAAGGTACTTATTTGCAGAAGTCTAAGATGCTCTCTGCAGCAGGTGACAATGGTGAGGTGAGGATGTTTTACTGTGCGAAAAGAGACAAGATGTTTTTGTAAACTCCTCTGGGCAGACGGGATTACCTGTGACAAAGCATGACATCCCTGAATTATGGTCCAGGATTAGAAGCGGGTTATCCTTCCCTACGCACTGAGCAGACACGGTGGCATGAAGGCTAAAAGCAGAATTTCAGTCTTAACTTCTGTGGTCTCTCCTCTCCAATGGTTACCTCAAACCCATGGTATTATAACTGTGTTTCAGTGTGGTTCAATTTTTACATCAATAATGGGGGTAATCTTTTAGTGGAATTTTCATTGCATGGAGAAAAACTTTATTTTTAAAGCATCTATTTCATCCTAGTTAAAGAAAACGTATTTTTTCTGAGCAAGACTAATTGAAACTCAAAGTAGATAGATCATTTATTTCTGCCCATACAAGACAGGTTTCCATTTATCTACTAGCACACACAAAACCTTAGTTACTGCTTTCACAGGCACAGTATCACTTCAGAACACAGGCACTATGTAAATAAGAAATATTTCATAGACCAAAATACTGTAAGCAGTGCAGTTCTGCAAGCCTGCTGCATTTCCTGAGTAACCCCATGGAGATGCACAGTAAGCAGTAAAGATTATTGGGTATATTGGTGGCCTGACTTTAACCTGATGTTAAAGATAAGCCATTATCTGGAAGGCCAGGAGTACGTATTTTTTCAAGTCGCGTACACACATCAAACCTTCAAGCTGGCATTATCACAGTCCCACTGAATTCCACGAACTGCACTGATTTATAAGCAGTCACTAAAGATCTGGTTCCTGCACATTCATTAATAAATATAAAGACACACCTGTGTTAATGAATTCGAAAGCATGATGCTATCTCATTTGTCTTATGGATAAACAGAGTCCTGCTCACACGCCGTACCTTACGGACACTTCCCCAGGCAGAATTGCTAACGAGGTCCCCTTCTTTTTGGCCTGTGCTTAGAGTTTCTTCTTGTGCAAATTTTTGGATAGCTAATAAGGCATAAGCTTTTTCCCAGTGGGAATACTGAAGATGAGCTCTTTTCATTTTTTTCCCACAAACATTACAAGAATTTACTGGTTTTGAGATGTTTATTCTTCCACCAAATGTGATGTACCAACTCGCTGATGGGCTTAAAAAAATTATTAGAACGGGGGAAGCACAGACAGACACACAAGGTCACATGATTGCATAAAGCTAGTTTTCTTAGGAGGCCAGGCTAAAGGAGAAAAGTAACAATCACCTTTTGGAGTAGATGGCTGCATGAGTAGATGAGTGAATCAAGGTAGGTTTTCTACGGTATTTAAAAACAGCATGGCACAGAAAAGGTGTGGAAAAACTAATGCGACAAGAGCGCAAAGCCAGAGCAATCCTCCTTTGGAGATCGTAAACAGTGTAGGAAGGTAAATGGTCAGCCAAGGTGAAAAATGTGGAAAACAAATCTGAAGACAACAAACAAGATTCAAAGCAGTTACATCTCACCTTAAAAAGGGGCATCTTTTAATCATGTCTGTATTAATGCTTTCTTAGAAACTTCATCACCCATCAGCCAATCAAAATTGCAACCCGGCAGTGTCTGGTTTTGATTGAGCAATGTCTCCCAGCTCTATCTTTAGTCTTTCTTTTTTTTTTTGTTAAAGAAAAGGTCTTACCTGGCCTGTTTTGTATTGTTCTCTCCGTTCTCTTTTTTTTTAATCTAAAGTCATTTCAAAGAGTGAGCGTCAGATATCAAACTCAATATCCTTTTTCTCATTAGCACTTTTCCCGTGCAGACCTTCAAATGCGGTAATAATTAATGAGTCTGTGTCAGAAAATGAATAAAAGATGGCTCAGATGCTTCACTGTTCAGGGCTGACCTTTAGCTGAGTCTACTGTATTAATATATTCTTGTGTTGTCAGACTCAAAGAGCTAACTGCCTTATGAATTATTTATCAACACAAAAAGTCTTAACCAGAAACAGTGTTAACATTAATTTCTAACCCTCTGTGTCACAGCAAAGCCTGCCTGCACTGCATAATTGAATTTTAGTTTTAGACAAGCAATCAAAGCACAAGTCGCTGTTGTTGTAAGTGTGGCTGCCTATGATAGCAAGAGGAACGGCTGCTCTTTTTGCACATCTGGTGCATTACAGGCAGTTCAGGTTCCTGTGAGCAATAAGCCCGACTGGAGACAAATGTGGAATGGGTTTGCAGCAATGAGAAGCGCTGTGGCTGCCTCCTCCCCAGAGCGATTCTAGATGCTGAACTGCTTATTATCCTGCTATTGGTATTTCTAATTGGGGCTGATATGGAAATGTCTTATGCTCTCTCCACTTTCAACATACCAAGGGGTTGCCTGATACACCTGAATCACAGGGGATGAGGCTGGGAAGACCATCCAAAGGCTCTGGTGCTTGGATCTGCGCTTCCATCCATCTCAGATGAGAGTCCACTGATCTCCCTGCTCTGCCCTGGATGCTCCCAAACGCATGAGCTTCTGCAGCTCTGTCATTTGTAGCCGTTGCAGAACTGGGCTTCAGCTGCTATCCTCAGCCCATTTTGAGCAACTGTCAAACTGATTTACAGGTTAGGCTTCATTTATATCATACTAACCCTTATCAAGACCTATGATACAAAGGCTTAGTTAGGACTTAAGGGCTGTATTCACAATTGTTCTCTCCAGAAGAGTCTTGGGAAGTTATGCTTCTGCTGGACCAAGAGCAGAGATGTAACAACTCATGCGCAGGAGTGAAATACCTCTATACCCTGGTGGAATACGCCAGCCCTCATTCCCAGCTCCCACTAAATCAGCACCAGCCTAGTGCTTTTTTTTTTTTTTTTTCCCAGTTCACACTCAGTGACTAAGGTTTGATCATCCCTGAAGAAACAGTTCAGAGATTACCAACAGAGCATGAGGGCCTCATAGAAATGAGACATGGCTTCAGGCTCTAAATCCTGGAACAACTCAGCCAAACAGCAGCTTTGGCAGTTTTCTCCCTCCATTCTCAGAGTCAGCAAGGGCAAGGAGTGAAGAATTATATCCCTTTGGTCCTTTCCCATCTAAGTGAAGAATGAAACGGCAACTCTTTAGACTTACAAAGATATATTGTTCTTCTTTTCCTGGGAGCTTAAACCTGAAGGCTGACTGAGAACCAAGAGAGCCCAGCACAGACAAAGGCTGCCACTGATAGACCTCCAGAAGAACTCAGGTCTAAAAAGAGATGACAGAGAAGCACCAAGGGCTCAGACAAGTGACCATGTTGCTGAGGAGAGAAAACAGACACCATAGGAAGCACAAAAACTGCAGCTCATTCAGTTACTTCTAGGGAGAGTAACCCTGACCTCTCCCCAGAAAAAAAGAGAAAGGGGGAAAAAAAAGAAAAAGAAAGAACCCCTATCATTGAGCTATCCGTCATCTCAGTGGCCTGATAAAAGGAATGAGTTTGCCTACGCTTGCAAAATTTGTTGTGGTCTCACACTGAACCTCTCCTCCCTGGCTTGGGAGCTACAACTCTGGCTGGGGATGTTGGGATCCAGACCAAAACTTCTGAACTACAGGTACATTAACTGTGAGGCAGGAAAGCTGTGTTTTTACTCAGCTACCAGTGGGATCTGGATGCTTAATTCAAATTAATGAAAACTGGGTGCCTTAATCCCCAGAGGGCTTTGAAAAATTTTAATAAAAAAGATCTCCACCATCTGTAAAGTGAGGAGTGAGTATTACCCCTTACCTAATGACTGACCTGGTAATCAAACGCTCACCCTTCCCAGGAGCTGTGTCCATCCCACCTTTGCTACAAGAAAGCAGACGACTACAAGTGTTTTAATCTGAGCTGAAAAGTGCTGAGCTTTGCGGGTGTTGGACTATGTGATTCTGGGTTTTCCATCCAAGACTGCCAGCCAAGTTTCAATGGAAAACAAGCCACGACATTTTTCAACACTCTGCTAACTCTTCTTAAGAATAATCTTTTATAGGCGCTGGGATCTTCAGAGCAGATTTTTTTTTTCTGTAGTTGTTTTTATTTTTACTCTGGAGCCTATGATGGAATAAATCAGTCTTTGCCAAACCAGATACTTTTCTTTGGCAGACATTTGCATATTAAATCTAAAATTGTTTGCCATGACACAGTGAAAAGCAATTCTTGAAAGCCACTTCACATCCTTCCTGCAAGATCTCACTGGCACCTCCATAAGTAACACCAACCTGTTTTTTTGGAGACCTGATAACCTGGCACATTCAGCTGTTCCTTGTACCATTAGGGCTCAGAGCAAAATCGATGATAAAAGGTCTGGAAGACATGCACTTCTGCAGTAAATCCGTAAGACAGCTCAGGTCTCCCTTCAATTTGGTATTTATTAGTTTTTTCCCCAAACACAGCAGAAGATGGTGACAACTAGTTCCCATCTGTACATGCCTGCTCCCGAGCTATGGAAAATGACTCTATAGGCCAACTGGAAGCTGAATAGTTTATACATGAGCCAAACAAATGAGGTTTAAAGATGACTGATATGCTGGGATTGACTCTTTGCCCCTGCTGAAGGCTCGCGGAGGGTATATCCTACGCAACGTGTTGCAACGTTGGCAAACAGGTAAAAATAGCTCCCTGCTTTATAACTATTGCACCGGCACAGTGACCTGCTTCATACCCCGCTGCTTTCTGCATCCCAAACTCTCTCTGTCGGTTGTATAAAATATGTTACAATTGGGGATATTATTATTTTTTTTAATCTTCCACTTCAATATACCAGACTAAGCTAGTAAAAAAATGAGACGGTCATGCTCTTTTAAAATAACAAAACACCCACCCTGGCAGTTATGACATAACCCGGCAGATTTTTCTTGTTACTTTGCTGTTTTAAGTGCCTCACTCAATGTGAATCCAATTACCAAGGCCTTTGTTTTCTCTAACAAAGGGACTGTGTTTCGGGGCTCCATCTCATCTGGCTTTAATCATCTCTCATGAGGGGAGCTCACTAACAACCACTTTGGGATACCTTTTATGACAGATTTGGGAAGGCGCATGAAAGAAGGGGTGGTTTGAAGAAAAAGGAGATGAGGTAGATTGCTCCCCCCCCTTTCTTTTTGCTGGTTTTTTTTTGACAAGTGCATAGGCTTTCCGCAGAGCTCCAGTAAACCCAAGTATGACATACCCCCGGCCACGGATGGAAATGATTTTCAAGTGGCTATTTTTTTGGACTGAACCATGGCTTATTTTAGAAGTCTCCAAAGTCTTCTGAAAGAAGGAAGGAAAAAAGCCCAGCTCTGGATCTTCCCTGGCCCATGTGGCTGAAAATTACCCATTTTACTGCTATGAACGCCTGTGCCAGTTGGCCGGCCTGGACAGATATGTTTTCGTTTCCCTTTTTGGCCTATTCTATAACAGATTTTTCCTCATAAAACTTACAACTGGTACAACTGGTGCAGCTCTTCTCGAGTTTGAAAAGCAGAACTTTTGAAATCAGTAAGACTCAATTAATACCGCCGAGCACAACAGATCCTTCAAGTGACACAAGGAAAGAGGCTTTCCTCTGCTAGAAATGGTAATCTCATTCTCTCCTCCTCCATCGCAGGAGGCAATCATGATTGCTCAAGTCATGCTTTAAAAGTAATCATTTCAATACCAGACTAGTAAACAAAGTCTTATTCCATCCTGAAATGTTGTATTTAAAAGGGAAAACCCTTCCCCAAAGCATTCTTTCCCTCTTAATTGCAGTGTAAAAGACCATCAAACATACTGTTAGTATTATTTTCTCAACGTTGCATGTAAAATTTACTGTGCAATTTCCATTGTATTCAATAACCAGCACAAGAACTAGTGCTAAGCCTAGAAAAGCTTGTTTTAATCACATATTAATCTCAGTTGTTTTGTTTTATTCAGTTTATTAATTTTGCACTGGGCCATGAGCAGGCTACAACAGTTCCCAAATACTTGATGGAAAAGTACTTAAGGTTTCTGGGTCAATCCTTTTCCACGGCATGTGACAAGGACAGGGATCCAGTTGTCCCTTCTCTCAACATTTGGGTAATGCCAGCAAACAGCACACACTCATACAGTCTTCTGAAAATGAGTCTGTCATCTGAAAGGTTCCTGGCTGTTGCAGCACTTGCTCTCTGAGGCCATCATCCCCTTGTGTAGCAGGGGAAAGAGAAACCTCCAAATAGCTGCAATGACAAACACCTTTTTACTTTTTTTCCTTTTTCCAGACAGCACATCTCTGTGCTTATCTTTGGAAGGTTTGTCACAGTGTCTGCACATAGTTTTGCACTCTGGTTGGCCTCTAGGTTTGAACAGTCATTTTAAATGAATACAATCATTCCCAAAACACAGGGAAGAATTTCTGCTCTGGGACAGCCTGTCCATGATTCCTTTTCGGGTACAAAACCAACACGCAGACCTGTACCAGACGCAGCACGGCACTGACAACCCCATACAAATCACAAGAGCTACTGTGTTAGGCTAATGTGGGCAATGACCCAGGCAACACAGGCTAATGTGGGCAATGACCCAGGCAACATGATTTACCAGTACAGTAACTATCATACATTTCATGTTGATTTACTAAGTCCTTACCCGAGCGATGGAACTAAAACTTACATTGGTTGTTGAACTCAAATGAGAATTGTTTTGATCTACTCAGAGCAACCAGGCTCCAGCACAGGGGCATTCCCCGGCAGAGCCAGGTCTCCAGCTGAGCCGGACCACAGGCGTGGCCGCAGAAGCCACTCCACTCCAGGCCCTATCTCCTACCGATCCAAAATGCCCACCCAACAGCGTGTAGCACATAAGACCACACAAAGGTAATCAAGTAAATCACAGACTAAGAAAAATTAGCACGTTCCCCCTGAAACACAGGAAAATGTTTACCTAGTTGCGTGCTTTCCCACCCAGCTTGCTGAAATGGGACTGCTCCACGAGGCTTGCAGAAATCGAAGGGGATGTGAAACCCTGGGTTCAAAACCATAAATGTGCAAAGTTCAAAACCAGTACTGAAGATTTCTGCAGCTGAGAAACATCTAATTGCTGTGAGCTGATGGATGCAGCTGAGTGTTAGTCACGATGCTTCAGCCAAGGCTTCAGGAGAGACTAAGCTGCCTGCCACAGCCTGTTGTTATTGTTTACTATTATAAAAACGGATCTGCTAAGCTTCAATAGATTAGCTTGAATTTTAAAAAAATTTAGCTTCTCTTCTTTATAAATGTATTTGCAGGGTATGGAAAACCCACGCTGCAGTACAAAGCCTATCAAGCAAAAGCACTGGGATCCCAGGAGTTTACCAGTTGCAGGCATCTCCTAAGGTTTTGACAAATGTTCCTATACATCTCATACTCTTTGTTCTGCCCTAACCCCCTGTACTTGTAGGTAGTTGATGTCAACTGGATGGTGGAACCATCCAGGCACAAGGAGGTTGTGCCTTGGTTTTGTGTGGGTTTTTTTTAAGATACAGAAAGATCAATGCACTTTTTCCATAAAGCGCTAATCATTCTAAGTCTCGCTATGAATAATTAAGGGCATTAATCATATTTCAGGCAAATATTTCCATACAGTCTATTAATATATCCCAATCAGATCAGAAAGACTCAAGACGAGTAATAACTGAGATTCTAAGCTCTGCTAAAAGCAGCCTTTAAGACATACTGTGGTTCCAGATGTTTTGCGCAGCCATTTATTTAGCTTGTAAACAAGCCACCAAAAACATTCCACATAATGATGGGAGAACCGCAATTACATTGTTGTGGGGATTTACAAAGAGCTCAGCATACTTTTGTGATTTAGAGAAGAGAAATCTCTCATTCTTTCTGAGAGCTGATTTCCAGATTTATGTCTGTGCTGTGAAGCGCCCTGGGAATCATTAAAATGGTGACAAAGATTATTAAAAGAGGAATGAAGGAGAGGAGGGTGAAATAAGAGAAGCTTCCCTGCTCTCCCCCACAACAGATTACTTTCCTCCTTGTCAGGGATTTTATGTGGAGTGAAATGATCATCAGGTAGCATTGATACACTATTGTTTCAATTTTTATACACATTTATTAACGGCAAATTGCTAGAATAGCAGCACTTCAGTTTATCCTATGACAAGCACCATCCTCTGCCTTACCAAACCCTGCTCAAGGGAAGGGTACCACCAGTGTGACCACACCACGACCTATTGCCCACGTGGTACCTTTAAGGCTGCTAGTGCCAAAACTTGGAGACGTGGCACAAAATTCACTATACATCATGGGAGGCTCTTGCTCCCTTGCTGCCCTGTGGTCATGTCTGGGCTAGCTAGCTCGGGACTACCACAGCTGCTCCCTCCCACTCTGGCTGAAGTGAAGACGCATGCTTCAGAGGAAGAGCGGAGCCCAGCCGCCATGGGGCCAGCCCCGCTGCGAGGTTTCTGGATAATGCCAACCACCCAACTGCTGGGACCCAGCGTGAAATCACCCAGTGCATTTCATTTTGTGTGTGCAACAGCCATCAAGCAGTAACGATTTTTAACTGATACTGATTTGAGTTGGTCAGTGAAAGGGGAAATCTCTGTATCCCATTAGCAGTTCCCATTAGCAGATCATGGGAGACCCCATGATCACCTTATCTCATTTTGTGATTTGTAATACAAGCTAATCATGCCAAGCCAAACTGGGTTCAGCCTACATCTCCAGATGCTATCTTCGGTCCTGGAAAGGGTCACTCCAGTTCAACGTTCACACCTTATTCTACTTCTGCAACATAAAAAATATAACCATATTTTCCTCTATACAAAAAAGACCAAAGAACCAAACCCCCATTTTTAGCACTTCACAGATCTGCTGCTTTCATTCAAATCCAGCCTAATGGCTGCGACTCTAACCGCTAGCTCCAGGAAATTCTCTTGTTTACGCTCCAAGTCTCACACTTTGTACAGCCACAGGGGCACAGCTCACCTTCATGCTGCTGCTGACACTGCCTGCCTCTGCCAGCAACAGGGGAACATCGTGTCCTCAAACCCCGCCCTGGGGTTTGGATCTAAAGGCAGCCACCCAAAAAAACCAAATGCTGATTAATTCAGCCTACAAGGACACAAAGGTCCCTTTTTTGAATTTAACTTCTTTGAACAATTTCAGCACAAAGCCCTGGTTTTATAACTTCTGGGTAGGTGACTCTAGCAGAAGATTCAGATTTTAATCTTGAGGAGGGTGCAGAGCCCCAGGGCACTATCAGTCCCTGAGCTGCAGGTCACCTCCTCCCATGGACAGAGATCACTCATATCTGCCACCCTCCCGGAGCGTGCTCCTGCATCCCCCCAACTCCCGAGCAAGCAGTCACTACACAGGTAAATCCTAAGCCTGCCTGCCATAAATTAATGAAGAAGTGACATCCCCACCATAATTCCTAGGGAGAGAGTGATGAGAGGCCTTAAATGTGATTGCTTTCCATCTGTATATGTGCTTAAAGACTGTAAAATAAATTAATGGGGAAATCTAACACATAATGATAAGGATTCCCCACTGAACAGGTGTTTTTTCCATCCATGAAATTACGAGTTGCCAGGAAAAGACATGGGCCCAGCTCAGTTTTATTTCAGTCTCAGCTCCTTCCATTAAAATAATAACAGGCTTCATGTTTCTGAAGCTGTAATTAAACAAGCACTTTGGAAAGAAGACCTACAGCTTGTTGTACTGGAAATAAAAGAGAAGCTACAGTAAACTGCTCAGATCGGCCATTCCCACCTCTCCTTCTCCCTGCCTCCTGGCGTGACTTTCTAGACCAGGCTCTCATTTCATGCTGCTGGGTTCATTGTTTTGTTGGGGTGTTTTCCTCCCTTTTTTTTAATAGAGGATACGCAACCACTGAAGAACATTTAAAATCTAGCCAGAAAACACAAAGTAGAAATAAAGTAGATCCTCCAAGAGCCACGCAGACAGCCTTTGCCTCCATCCCACGCAGGCATTTGCCACCAGTATGTGACAGGGACAACCCAAACAACTTGTGCATGGCACTGAGCATCCTTCCAGTCGCTCTGAGTGTAAATGATGAATTCTGCTCTCAAACATGTAACATAATGTATAGTGTGAAAAAAGAGAAAACCCACGAGTGCTGTCGCTGCATATTTATGATATAAAATAAGCATTAGCATATGGGAGAGCTCTAAAGGGAAAACAGAGCACAGCTTCCTCCAAATTTAGAACAATTGAATCAGTTTTAGAATCTAGGACTTCCAAGAGAAACACGCATTTTTACTAAGTCAGAAGTCAGTTAACCTGTCTATAACCCCTTTAAATAAAAGATCCATCTTCAGCATACATGATAAGAGAAGGGTAACATAAGCTAAAGATGCATTTTAACGTAAAACTTTCAGTTTTAAAATATCATTTGGGAAAGAAGTTAAGGAGAATTTTCTGACTCCTCTGCCTATCTGCTTTTCTAAATGGTGAAATGTAGCTGTGAAGCAACGATATAACGCTTAGAGAGAACACAGGATATGTATGGAGTGATGATAATTCCTAACAAACAGCTACAGCGAATTGTTTACTTGCATGTGGAGCGCAGAATTTCACATTACAAATTGAGACACATTTATGACTGGTATTCTCTACTAGCATATGCAGCCGACCTACAAACATCTAGCTCAACAAGGTCACCACTTATAAAAGTTTACATGGTTTAACAATACAATCGGACTACAATTGAAATACAGAGCAATTTAACATTGTGGAAACAAAAGAGGCTCTATCAGACAGTTCCTGGCACATTGGGAGCCCATGGCTGTGGAAGGAAGAAGTCACTCTACAGGCAGGCACAAGGCTAGGTCCCCAGGCAGGACTGGTGTCCACCTCCAATTTAGTTCGAAGCCTTGGTCATGAATGTCCTGCTGCCTTTTAGCCATTATCCAAAGAATGAAAGCAGAAACCTTTGCAACCAACAGCACGGAGCGCTGCAGCATAAGCAAAGCCGAGGCTCTGCAGGTAGGGCTGGAAAGCAGCACGCCCTTTGCAGACTCCAGCTAAGGGGCACGTGTAACATGCCTGATTAACGCTCACGTCGTGGACAATGATCATAGCTTACAGAAACCAAACAAGCTTACACCGCATCCCTTTTTGGGCATACAAATGGGCATTTGCAGACAGACTCAGCTGACCCTGACGGAAATCCCAGGCAGGTAATCACTTTTCTGAGGACAATGTTCAAGAACATTTTCCTCATTGTACTATTAAGAATCTTATCATTAATGCAAACTAGGTATGTCCCCTTGTTTCAACCTTCTTCCCTCTCCTGAGAGGTCACGTACGTTGTTACCAGTGCGGGCAAAACTTTTTCTAGCTATTAAAACACCTCTGCAAGCCCAGTGTATTGGCATAGTTCATTGCCTTATTCAACACAGCACCTTATTCCTTTTTTTACACTACAGGTTTGGACATATTCTCAGCTCTTACAACACAAGTGATTTGACCTGTCTCCCCAAAACTGTCACCATTTGTCTAAGTGCACCTTTTATTAAGCTGTCATTCGGCACAAACTCTGCCTCTTTACTAACTAAAACAAGCTTACCTTGCATAACAAACTATATTGCCCAGTAGCTAGTGAAGTAAATTAATGCTACTTCCTTGCAAAAACAATCTGATTTAAATTTTAGTTAATTAAACTCAATACTAATCCTAAGAACAACGTTAACAAAACTCAGGACAAAAGTAGACAAGGAGGACTCTCTTCTACAGCACTTTCCATAATTAACAATGTCTACAATTTAAAACTCCAAATAAAATGCAAATTGCAACTCCAGTGACAGAGCAACGGGTAGAAAAACCATCACAGGCAGTAAAACCATCACCAACCCAGGACTGGTCAAGCCCGTTTCCCCCATCACTTCGTGCAAGTTTTCTCCACCAAGGATGGTCACATTGGGTAAAAGACAGAGAGAGTCCCCAAACGTTGTGCTACGCAAGGTCCAGTCCTGTGAGGCACTTAAAAATGTCTCCAAAATCTCTCTTGACATTAATAGAGTAGAGAATGGCCCGCTGGCAATAACTGATGTAAAGATTTCCAGTACATGGAGGCCCTGGCTATGAGGAGCCCTCAGTGAATGATAACTGGTGGCAGCATGAGCACGATTTTCCAGCCATTTGGTCCACAGAGATTAATTTCTTTCTAGACACTGCCAAATAGACACTGAAGTCCTTCTTAATCCAAAATATACGATGCTTGGCCAGAGTGGGAAAGCCACGAAAGACAACAGCAGTACAGACATCAGTAAAACATTGATGAAATGAGCCTTAGCTACTTTTGCTGTTTCAGCTACAGAGTGCCCTGAAAATTACTGTAAGTTTGAAAAAAATTATCTTCTGGTGCTTCCTTAAAGACACACTGCACGAGGAATTTCCCCCTCTCTTACTGTATCTTAATTGTTGCCCAAATTGTTTCCTAACAGATATCTACATGCAAATGTAATGTTTTGGTTTTATCTTTCAGCTTCAAGATTAGGCTTCAAATTAAAATGGAAGGGTTGTGTTCCAGACTTCAAGAAGTGAGGTATAAATAAAGTCGAGTTAATTAGCAGTGTGCTGATAGGTGCCGGCACCACAAAGACAGAGCTTCTGCGTTGTCTGCCTTAGCATAAGAGCTCATGTACTGCAAGAGAGCACCACGCTTCCTACCGGTCTTTCAAAGTAAGGTACTGATATGGGGTGTATTTATGAGAGCAACAACAGGGTAGATGTAAACGAAGGTCCTGCATGTTGATAAATGCTGGATATCACGGAAGAAAATGTAACTTCAGGAGACCGACTGTGAATTCATCAAAGGTCCACGCAAGCTTCTCCCACCGCACACAACGTGGAAATGTAGGGCAGCTTCTTGCCAGATGGGAGGAGAGGAGGAGATCTACTCAGACTCGGTAATTTAATGTTGTCTTTTTCAATAAAAGTTAAAGATACTTGGAAGCTCAGGGTACATAAATGCTGGAATTTATAGCTGTCTCAGAGACAGCTGCATGATATACAGTTCAATGGGAAGGCCACCACAATTAGTCTGGCTTCCAGGATTATTTTATTGGAGGAAAGGGATGATAGGCACTGTTTAGAAAGTGGGAAGGAACAGAGAACAAAATCTGTCTTTAGAATCACTTTATGAGCATACGTAAGTGTAAGGTACACAGACAGGCAACTCATTTGTGGAGGGAGGGTCCCTTGGAGAACATGACTTGAGGATCCAGATGAGGGAGGGACTGCAATACAGCACTCATCTTTCCAAAACCCTATTTTTCTGTGGCAGGATTACCACCCTTTTCTTGTCTTGCCCATGATATTGCAAAAACCCGCACTGCCTCACTCTCTTGGGAGGGTCATACCCAACACAGAACAGATACACATTTCTTTCCTAGTGCCTACAAAGGGATTACAACATGCCGCAAGGTATTTGGGAACCTTCAAAGCATGGTAAGAGTACAATGTACAAATAAGAGCATGTAGAAAACAAAATAATTAATTGTTAGAAAGTTGTCCTTGTAAAGCTCCCAACAAAATCAGAAAGCGTTTTGCAAATACTGGCCATATTTGCATTTGTACAGGAGGTAACCAGGCTCAGAGGGTAAGCACCCCGAGGTCAGACCGTGAAGATGTAGATAAAGGATACGTATGCAGGACTGGGTGTTTGGCTAGTTTGCATGCCCAATTTCACTGATTTCATAATTCCATTAAATTAATATTCTGATGTGTATCTAACTATGTATCTTCAAGTGCGCTGTAATGCAGTGCTACCTGCATCAGGTTCAGTACTCCAGTACAGATCCCACACCATTAAGAAGGGGAGGAAGAAACCATCGTGGCCAGGGAAGAGCATGGTTGAAAGACATTTTTGTAGGAAAATAGGTATTTCAGCATGCAAAGCAGGTACGTTCTGTGTCACTTAACACTAAGCCACTTCCCTGTCCACGCTAATATAATTATTCTGTTTTCATGAAGAGCTGATCCCTCACAGATTGAGGCTGAGTTGAGAGAGCTTTGAACAATGTGGCACATGTTTCACCTAGTGTTTGCCTGAAATACCTAATGCCTTCTGAGAACATACAGCCACCGAGCAAGAGAAAAACATGCCATATCCTGAGCTTTCACACGATGAATTTAGCTGGATTTGCTTTTGCTTCCTCATTTATTTTTTTTAAATAAGACTAGAGGTGCTTGAAGACTACAATAAGCTCATCCCATTTACCTGTTCCCAAGCAGCACTCAGCATGAAGTCTGACACTTCTGCTCCAGACCTAAAGAAGGGCTTGTCTGTTTTCTCTAGCTACAGCAGTTTGTCCAATAAAAGATTGTCTAGGTACCTCACCTCTTCCATAACCTTTCCTGAGAAAGCTTTTTACCGAAATCTCAATGGTAGGTAAAGTGAGAAACGGATAAAGCTACAGCTGCTGACTTTTAGAGGAAATCATTGTACCATCATTTTCAGGGGGGGAAAAAAAAAGGTCAGGATTAAGCTAGCCGGGCTTCAAATGCAAGAGTTGACGTGGTTAAACATTATCATCAAGGAACAATGACAGGTAGGATGGCCTGTGCTCTGAGTGGAGAAGTATCATACTCCTGACCTCATCCCCAGCTGCACCAAGGCCGTCCCTGTGCACTGAACATCTTCCACAGGGGAAAGGGGCCAACGTGAGGCAATTTCAGGTTCCTTGTTTTAACTCTATCTTCCATAATAGTGGGCCACACATACGAATAACTCAATTTGCCCATAAAACAGGATTAATCTTACCATCCCTCCTTTGAATCTAATCAATGTGACAACATTTGTAACATTCTTTGTCTCATTATCTATAAAGGGAAGTAAGAAACCAGGATGCTTGAGCCAAATTCCCAGCACCAATGATTTTTGGTTTTTCCACAAAAGAAGCACGGGCAGAAATTTCACTCGGCTCATGTGAAACTTAGGGGAGGAGTAAATGAATTGCTCTTTTATCATGTCTTATTAAGAATGCTCAGTATATAATCCATTCTTCAAATTACGCTCTGTTGAAACAGTCAGATAATCATATTAAAAAGGTGAATGGAAGAGGAGAGCAGCACAGTTAGTACCTGTCACTTCAGTAAAAGTAGATGTATGCACGCATAACACGTTTGTTTCTCAACCAGGACTCCAAAATTATGTATTTTAGAGCTTTATATTTTGCTAAATAGTATCACATACTGCAATAACACACCGTAACGTTACTCCAATTGCTGTCACAAGCAGAAACTAAGGTTCTTAAATATTTAAGAAAAATTTGGCTACTATATTGCAGTAGTCTTTCTTCCAACCTGCACCCCAAATCACTACAGTATGAGGGAAGCAGCAGGGCACCGGTGGACAGAAAGGAGCTCACAGGTCACACAAATGCAACAGCATCACAGAGAAAGCGCATCCAGCCATTTGCAAATAGAAATTTTAGAAGCTGGGATAAAATGTCTTCACCTTTCATTGATATGCAAGTATCAAACAGTAAAGTACATCTACATAATATGTATTTTGCAGCTTTATTTTTAACACAGGGTTCTTCTAGCTGAATGCACAAACCACTTCAGCTCTGCTGTCATGATTTATTTCATCGCCCAGAAACCCCCAGCAAAAGGGAGCCTTTTATCTGCAGTTTGACAAGCTACGGTCTCTATTTATTCCACCCTACAGCACATCACAAGGGTGTGGCGTTGCTCCTCTGTGCAGGAGACCAAGACTGAGCCTTGTTATTCTCTGGACTCTTCTGTCATTCTCATTTCTGTATTTCTCCATCTGAAGACTCGCCATGGTCTTACTAGCTGCTCTTTGATGCTTTGCACAGTGGCAGCAGGAGGGTCACCAAGTGACTTCACTCTTCTCGTCTTTTCCCAACAGCTGTTGCTGATCGAAGCCATGGTCTACCCAGTTGGTTAATAAAGAGCTACGTTACACTGAGGTGCAGGATCACACATGCAAACCTTACATATTGGCTAAAACTTTACTTACTGTGTAACACCACAGCTCTCACTATGTAAGTGACGATTTTATAACGTGATTTCTCACCTACACGCTCAAAACATCTGGTTTAGGAAGCAAGTGTCCTTTTCAGTGCTTACAGGAATATTCTGATACCAAAAGGAAAACAACCATTGTTATGAAAGTTAAGGACTCCTCAGATTCTTACATTTCATGTCCAAGACTTTCCTTATGTCTTTGCACCTTGCAAGGGCAAAGTTCCCTCTTCCACTCTGTGATTCTGAACGAGGCATCACTTTTTTAGTCTTCTGCTTCAAGAACTTTCTTTTAATGATCACTGAATCATGAAATACCCTGCTTTTGCCAGTCCCAGGTACTTCACTGTAGTGTTCCCACCAGATTTGCTTATCAAAGGTCATAAACCTTATGCTGCTGCTAATAACAGCAGCAGCTCTGTGCCATTGTTCTGCCAAACTTCTGTACGCAGCTGCTGGCTGCAGTTAAACTTCTGATCCCATTTAGAGTAGATAACAACATGATACCATTTCACCTGGAAACAGCTGTGCAAGTGCTCATGTTTTGGAGTAACTTTTTTTTTTTTTTCCCATTTCTTTCTCTTTTCAAAATCAGAAACTTCTTTAGTTTCAGCTCTGAACTGGGAGTCAGGAATTTTGGTTCCTATTCCAGTGCTGCTCAACTCACTATTTTCTGGGCTAGCAACCTGTGGTTGCGGTACTAAGGATATCTACATACAAAATATATGCATTATCATGTAGATTTGACATGTGCAAGTGTACCTATGTGAACGCACATACATACACAAAGCTGGCACGTTAGAAACAGGGAACTATTTGGAATATGTCCCTTTTGTCTAAATCATTGACAAACCTCCTTAAGAAGTAGCCGGTAAGGAAACTAAGCTAATCAGTCCACCGCTACTATTAAGTCTAAAACAATCTCCAGCTGAAATGTGATTAATCCATGCATGACAGCTTAAAGGTCAAAGCTAGAATGCAGAGCTTCTTGACTGCAAAGAAAGAACTGACTTATTTTTATCTCTTCTTTAAAAATTACAGCAGCCATGAAGTGGCTCAAGGAGCAGAGTAATGAACGTCATAAACCTGCCTCATAAAAATGGCATTCATGCAGTAATACAGCAGGTCAGATGAGCAGGGAACATTTCATTAAAAATTCCCCTTCTTGCCTACCCAAGAGAGACTTAAAACTAATCATATAAAATGGCTGAGTGACACCATTAACGAGCATTAATATTTTAAAGCTTTAATAGTACAACAGAGCTAGGCTGTTATATCAAAATTATACAACCTTATTAGACAGTGCACTTGGCTGCATTGTACTTGAACTGTCAGTAGCTCTGATTGGAAATATTAAGGTGGCCATGAACCACAGCACAAATACCTTAGCTGTTGTTTGTCCATATTTTGAAGGCACAGTAGTTTTCTGACTGTGCCAAATCTGGATAATTTTGTGAGGAACAAGCTGGTTTACCTTACCCATACCGAAGGAGGGAGATCTTTACTGTGAGAAATGGGAAAGGCTGCTCTCAGAAAGCTATTAATTTTAAAAGATTCTAATTAGAATTCAGGTTCTTGTGATCCAGATTACAGTTTCACACAACCACGTGGGTAGGAAAACACCTTCTAGACTTCCCTTCAGTAGACAAAAAGTTATAAAACTGAACAAAGTAGAGCGACTGCTATAGGTATGTATCCTTAACTCCAAAGGCAAAAGTTAATGACATCCACATTCCTCTTCTTGGGACAGCTAAGGATCTAGTTGACAAGCTCAACTAAAAGCTTCACCGGGGATTACCTGCGTCACATGCAGTAATCCTGTGAGTCCAAACCACTCGCTTAATAAACAACAATTTCCAACTTTGCCTCTTTTCTTTGCGGCAAAATCAAATCTTGATCATAGTTCCTGGACATGAAACATAACTGGAGGAGTAGATACACAGACAAGGGTTAAAGCAACTGGTTTATCGTTTTCTCTGTGAGAAGCGTAGGTCCTGTCAACCACCCCCTCAAACATATGACATGCTCACTGCCTTCACTGTTGCTCTCTTCCATGATGTTGCACGTCTAAACACAAACTAGTAGCAACCACCACCGCTCCTGTTTTAAACTTTTAATGATTTGTAGGACAGTAAAACTGACTGACAATAATGTAGCCTGTACATTGCAACCTTAGCAGGCATCCTACTTTAGGAACATCTGAAAGCTCAGCAAAGTTATCATTTAAGAGAACCTCTTAATTACTCTGACATTATAATGAATGTTTCTCATAGGCACCCAGCTGTTTTGTTTCCTCTTGCATAGAGGCAGAGAAATGAATTGCTCAACAACTGCCTGAGTGATAAGACACTGGTATTCTTAAGATTGAAGAGATAATGTTGATGACTCTGAGCTATTTCCCTCTCCCTAAATGCTATAATTTTAGTGAGCAATTTAAGAAGGGATTTCTCAGACAAGAGAGGAATGGAAGGAGCTGGCTCAGCGTTGGTTACTTAGGCAATGTTTATATTAAATCGATGATATGATTTTCAAGGAGAAAAAAGATTTAAGAAAACTGCAGTAATCCAGTACTTGACAGTTTTGTCTTTGTTAAATACTGCATGTGATTCTCATCAGCACGGCTTTCTGTGTTTCATAAATGAGGAAGTTGAAAGAAGTATTAATATATCCCACATCTATAAATGCTGCTGGGCTCAGGCAAGTAGTTTTCTTGGCCTATGCAATGGCAGGTTACCAGCTCTTGAGTTTGTTGAAGGAATCATATCTAATGGCATCCCTCCCAAAATGCACGAGCATCTGACAACATGACAATTCCTGGGGCCAAGTAATAAACTGGTAAAAACCAAAGATGCTGCACTAGACCTAACCCCAAAAGAAAGAAGACAATAAAACCATGAAATGGGCAGCAGTTAAAACATCGATGGGTGTGCATTCAGCACCACATTCTCAGCATACAACGACAGTAGCATCACCGAATTCTGTTCCTTTGCTCATCCAGAACCAATAACTTGTTTGACATATACATAAAATGCTGCAAGATCGCTGTCTTCTGTTTCCAAATCACAAGCGTTAATATCAGTCTTAGGTAAGACTAGCTGGTTGGGTCATACATTTTCAGTTCAATACACTGATTTAGAAAACTTACAGTAATGATGTATCACTGTGACGTATGACCGGGCACTACGTGACAGAGAAGGGGAGAATCCATCACTCTGTGTCTAACCGCTTTGACACTGCTTGAAGACCATGGTCAGCACAGACCTTCCTGAATTACAATGATGTTACTCAACTGGAGAGAATCAAACAGCGAAAATAATTAGGGGACTGAAGTAATCTGCTCATGACTTATGGCAAAATGGATTGAACAAGGCGGCCTTGACAGCAATAGCCACGCAAGGATGCAATGCTGGAGTGGAAGTATGTTGTCGTTAAAACAATGCTGAGAAAAACTACAGCTAACAACATATTGAATAATGTAGACACCTAAAAAGGGGAAATAGTAAGACTGTTATTTGGGCCTGTCTATAATGGAAAAGTAGGGAGATTCATTGAATAAAGGACAATTTAGAGTGACTGCAGGAGTTCAGCAACCTCCCCAGGGACACACAGAATGGCTGCAGCTGCTTTGGCCAGGCCGCACATATGCAGTTGGGCACAATCCTGTTATCTACAATGGGACAAACTTAGGCAAACTATCTTTTCATCTTTATTTTCCATGATCATTTGAAATTGAAGTCTGACCTCTTGTAAATAACCTCTCTCACAGCTAGAAAATAAAATATCATACAAAACAGAACTTTTCATTTACGACTGTTTTAGGATTCAGACTCCCCTGGGACTCTCGTACTTGGTTACACAAGCAAGCTGCAAAAGCAGAGAAACCGCTGCAAAGCAAGCTGACAGTAGCTTCACTCAAACGTCAAAAGAAACATAATTGATAGGACTGTTTGGAAGCATAGAGGCTGAGAAGTATCTCTGACAACTGAAACTGTGCTAGAAATATGTAGTAATTTGCCAGATAGAGTTTACAACCCATAATCATTTCAGAAGTTCCTCTCTTTCAGTAGTGTAGCTTGAGTGAAAATTAATATGAGACCTGCAGGGAGCAAACATCCATTATTAGTAGCACATAAGTGTAGGGTAATTGCCACGAAGCAGGTGCATGGTTGCTTTGAACTGCAAGAGGGGATGAGGGAGGTGAGGTAGGACACCTGAATTCAGGAACCAGTGCAAAATGTCTGGCTTTAAATATGACATTCCAGCCACTGCCAGGCTTGCCTTGTGTTACCAATGGATTTGGTAAGCCGCTGCTCCTCACACTTCTCCACACCTCAAGGTTGTCTACCCCCTCTGGCTGGTAAAGAAGAAAGGGCAAGTAAGAAAGAGAAAGGGGGCAACACAGAAAGCAGGCAAACATAAAAATGCCAGGGCCTTCATCGTGTCTGCAGACTTCATGAATCATGACAACTTACAGACCGCTCTGGAGGGCAAAGCTACATGGTTTCTATTAGCCTCAGCAGACCGCTCATCACACAAATGCAAAATAATTTCAAATGTTGTCATGAGGGCACAGCCTCCCTTGCGCTTGAAAATATTTACAGAATAATAGAGAAAAAGAAATCTCTCCCTCTCCCCCCCTTTTTTTTTTACAGTACCTGTAAGGTTAACTGAGGAAAACTGTACTAAAGTCTCATGTACACCAACAAAAGGAGTAAAAAACTCAACCAAACAAAAAGACCCAGGAGACAAAGTCATCATACCCCTCCTGCTTGTCAGCCAGGCTCAGTTTGTCTCATTTCCAACTTACGCCTGCATTTCACAGCACATATTCCGAAAAGCCTCCAACCCTCCACTTCCCAGTTTCACCTTTGCTTCTGTTGCTTTTTCTTAATCCAAGTGATGAGGAAACAGAAGGAGGATTTTAGTGATATTTTAATCATTACAGATAGTATTGTTTAAAAATTAAACAAATAAAAAAAAATCAGCGCTGAACTGTTCACTTGCCCGAATAATTACTGAGGATGCAGAATCCCCTTCGTGGGATATATTCTTCTGTGGCGGTGAGGAGGGGAGGCAGGAACAGTATATCAATCCAGACAGAAAGAGCCTGTCCTTTTTATTCAAAAAGGATTTTGCATTTCCAAGTGTGTTGCTCCAGTTTAATGAAACCAGCGATTGCAAGCTCCCATGTAACACTTCAGCTCTGTGCAAGGACATGCAAAGCCTTCCAGCCTTTTACACAATTTATTTCTTTATCTAATAAATCAAGTCAGGCCTTTTTGAGTAAAGCATCGCTCCTTGTGAAGGAGTGAAGAACCGCCTCATTTGACAGTGCAAGGAAGGGGAAAAAAACCTAATGGGGGAGCCAGCTTCATTTCAAGGTGACACTAAGCAGAGAAAGAGGAGAGGCGGCAGATTGGTATTCTGCGAGGCTCCACGCGGGCGTTGGACATGAGATTCCTCTGAATTGAGGGAGTCTCACTCCATTAATTCAAAAACCGATTGAGGTGGAGGGAAAGTAGAGCAATATGCATTATGTATTTGTTACAAAACTATTGTGTCAAAGCAATATTTAGTGGTAAATTATGGCACTATCAGGAGTAGGATGCCACATACATAAATCAATTTGTCTCCTCTGCTGGCAGGAGTGTGACAAAAAGATAAGAGCTCATCAGTGCCATTATTTCCCTGGGCTGGAGGAGGAGAAGGGAGGAGGGGGTGGGAAGAGCTGCCGGGAGAGCCAAACACGCCACTGATTGTAAGTGACAAAAGGAGGAAGGCCTTTAACTTTGACGAGCAGAGTTAAGATGCTATCGCCAAGTTAAAACAAAGAAACCAAACCCCTGCTAAGGAAAGGTTGTTCAGTACAAACAAACTTGTCTCTTCCCTACAGGAGAGGGAAGGGGAGGACAGAGACCGACTACTCTCTCACCCTCATTTGTTTTTCTAAAGTCAGCTTGAAAAATTGAGAAAGATCAGAACAATAATATTTTCTGTGGCAGAAGAGTGAAAAAAAGGAGTAAGGGTTTATTAGAATAAAGGGAAGTACAAATAGCGCCCTGCTAAATGGTAATTATGCCTTTATGGAAATGTCCTGTTAATTACTAGGTCATTTTTTGTTTTACAATTGAGTTGTCAATTTACAGTTAATTTAGGCCATGCCCGTCTAATAGCTATTTACAGATCCCACAATTGCCTATACGGGAGGAGCACGTGGCCTCTGGGCAACAGATGCCATTTTGGGAGTGCTGGAGGTAAAGTATCATTGAACAAATGCAAGCTATCAACCGAAAGGCATCTCCGGCAGGGGGGTATGCGCACAATAACAATAAACACAGCGAGTGGAACAAGGAAGAGGCTTCTTCACTTTGCTTAGTGCTTAGTTTATGGTAATAAGATAGAGCAGCACGTTAGAGGAGCTATTAAATAAAATCGTAATTATCCCTCTCTTTAACAATGAGCAGTTGTTAGCTCTTCCCTAGCTGCAACCTAAGTTGCAAACCCAAAATAAAAGCACTGAAAACTACTGAAACACCACCACCACCAAGGACGTTTGATTTGTGGTGTATCCGTTCACACAATCTCTGTGAGGATCTTCACATAAGCTTGGCCCTGAGATAGTGGAAAGTGACTGTATTTCTGGCACCTCCTCAGCGCAGGTGATTCACGCCAGGGTAACAGGCGCAGTGTGGAATAGGATGAAATATGAAAACGTGAGCCAGAGTTTTAGCGTGAGAGGTGAAGAGGTGAAACTACTCAGAACAGAAGCCAGCCAGGATGCGATGAAATACTTAGCCAAACGACCAATTTCCGTGGTACCAGGGAGGCATCACTACCACTGAGGAGAAACGCAGAGTTCTCGGTTGCAGAATAAAGTGCACACAAAGTATCTCCAGAAACCGCTTTCCTCTCTCAAAATACAAATATCTTAGGGGCACCCACAAGCATTACATCTACAAGCCATTTAGAAATGTAAAATACAAGCTCAGTTCTTACTGCTTTTCAACATGCTTATTTGTTTGTTCCCAAATACAGCTTAATATATTTCAAAGCATAAACCGCTACCCTATGTCCACGTAATGACTGGACAAGCCCAAGAGCTGCTCCTGAAGTTCCCTTCCTCAATGTCTTTGAGCAGCATGGAAACATTTTCTGGCTCAGACTCAGCCTTCAGATTTTAAGAACTGAAGACACGTGAAGCCAGAGGAGTTCTCACCAACATCTGTTTGAATATAGCCAAACTAATGATACAAGGGATCTCACCCACATTTCACATGCAGACCTTTTCTTAAGACCTCCTGAGATGCTGTCATGTACAGCAGAAGTTAAAGCCCTGCTTTTCTTTGGTGAAGTGAAGTAAGGATTTCTATTCTTAGTAACATGTTGAGAAGACATTAAAGTCCTGACAAGCTATTCTACTTTCAGCGTAGTCCAAAGCATGATATCAACTTCCCATAATAACTACAAATGGAAGCAATGAAGGGCAAAGAGGAAAAAGACAAAATAACATACAACAAACAACTCAAGCAGATTAGCAGGCACTTTATGAAATTATCAGTTTGCAACAGTATAAACAATTTTAAGTCAATTTATAAAAAATATTCCCAGAAGGCAATCAAGTAAATCAGGTAATTATATCCTGTAAAGGGAGATAACATCAGGAAAATTAGAAACACTTCTGCACATAAATCAGAGGAAGGAAAGCCTTCACACTTCATTTACTCATTATCACATTTTATGTATTTCTTTGCAGAAGACAGGGAGCTGGCATGGTTAACGTTGGCTGCTGGGTGTCCCGATTATCATCTGTGCTTACGGAAATGGCTTGAGGTCAGCTTATACAACATTGTCAATCAACAAAGCATGGAAAATTCGACAGATGATGGAGCAAAGTGGCAGGAGCTTATTCCATAGGAATAGGGTTCACACTGTGAATACTGACATTGGGAAAGAGCCTAACAGTTCAAAACTGAGCATTGCTCATACAGGACTGAAGATATCCAAGGCTCGGGAGGAGCTTGGGATTTCAGATCTGGGGTCAGGCTTCAATGAGCTCATACACTTGTCACTGCAGTAACCCTAGTGCCTAGCAAGTACCCTCCAGCAAAAAACAGAAGTCCCATATCTAAAATAAGGAGGAACCCTAGGGGTTTCTCGAGTTTCTTGTCTAGAAGCTCAGCCTGTTTACGGTCACAGCTAAAGGCTTCCCCAAAGTCTTGGCTTGGACTAGCCAGCAAAGGATGGACCACTGACTGATTTTTAGAAAAAACACTTCCAGCACAGCTCTATGTTTGGTCTATGTTTAGTATCACAACTACCTATCACGATTTTATCTGCCTTCGGATGGAAACGGCAAGTAATCTTCCTAAGCAGATTGAAAGGTGGAGTCTAATTTCACTTCAACTTCTGTCAGCAACACCTGCGGTATGTCATTTTGCTCCCTCTATCTGCAGTCAATCATAGCACGTCTCGATGTCTTTTAGTAATCGTATCCATGGGGAATTATTGTTTCTCTTTTCACCAGAAAAAGAAGAACACCAGTGTCACGTATCTAAAATGTAGCACTCCACTCAGCCAAGCTGTTAAGTATCTATTTAAAGTTAGGCACACGCTTAAATTTCATTAAAATTAACAGGACTTAAAGAAAGTGCCTGGAGCTAAGCATGTTTTAAGTGCTTTGTTGAACAAAAATGTACTTAAGCAAATGCTTAAATGCTTCCCTGAATTGGTGTCAAACTTATATTAAATCAGGGTCCTTGCTGTTTTTATTCCAGCATGTCACGAGTCATACAGAAGAGGTGGTGTTTAACCAAATTTTCCATTTTTTCCTTAGGATACATAAGAGCTGTCCTATTTCCTGCTGCAAGCAAAATATGTAAAAAAAAAAGTCAATGGGGAATTGCTAGTTGCCGAAGCATCTCTAAGATATTATGGCAGATAAGCCTTTTAGTAGTTAATATTCGTCCCCAGCCACATCCCTACTTTATAGATTATCATTTCTCTTTAATAAAGGAAAACCCTAAATCCCGCAGCTTCAGCTGGAGATGGATTTTCATTTATTTGGTTGCAAGAAACCAAATTAAGAAAATTACTTTCTAACTAATTTTATAGTGCTAAAGAACATCTGATGATATGCTGGGGAAAAGCTTCAAGCTTTCTGGATGAAGCCGTTAAGACATGAGTAATAATTGGAAATTTACTGTGAATAAATCTTGATGAAATTAAACTGCATTTAAGTATGTTCTATAAAAACCAGGTCAAACGGCAAATGACGAATGCCCTGTGTCACTCGGCGTGGGGAAAGGTATTGCATAAAACCAGAATAATTGCTTCCGCCAAGTACTAAGCACAGGCAAAACTTTTTTCCTTGTGTACAAGAAATCCAAGCATAAAATTACCAATTTTTTCTCTGTCATTCCTGAGAAACTCATCTCTGGACAGAAATGGCTGGAGCTACACATGGCACAGTACGACACGAGACACAGCCTCCTTTAACAACCGACGCACTCACTACCACTATACAGTGCTTTGTAATCGTCCTCATCAAATCAGCCCAACTGCTTTCGACACAGAGGTAGAATTATGTTACATCAAAGTTCTTCCACACTCATTTGTATAGGTTGGCCCAGATTCTTAACGGGTGTGAAATAAAGGCTATGTAGCCCATTTATCCCAACTCCTGAGCTGGTCTATTGTACAAAACCCCCAAACTCACAAGCTTTCCCACACCTCTGTGCATTACTTGCAGATAATGCACAACTGCAGTAGAAATCATAACCCAGCCATTTCTGGGTAGAGGCTTAAATTGACAGCTATAAAGGAGAAGGTCCTGTCTGATTCCTGCGGAGCTAGGATTTCACCAGCATTTGCAAAAGCATCACCACTGTGAAACAAATATTCTGAACACAGAGAAAGACATTCTTTCTCCGTAAGAGAACAAAAAATAATAAAATAAAAGGACAAAAATATAATTCAATCATGAGCTATCATCCTTCTAAAGACTTTGTCACAGTACATTAAAAGACTAGAAAACCACAAATGTGATAATCAAATGTTTTTTAAGTTAATCATTTCAGCTTACAGGACAGATTTTTCACTGGTGAAAGCTAACATACTCACTTGAAATCAATGGAGCTATGACAATTTACTCTAGCTAAAGGTCTGGCCCATTGGTTTTTGAAATTCAAGCAGAATCGGAGGAAGAAAGCATAAATTTACAAGCAAAAAAGATTGAGAGAGGCAATGAACCACCCTGACCTTCACTTACCAATTCACAGATGAGAGAGCACAGCCCAGAATAAGGCAATGGGGAAGAAACTGTGCTCTTCATTTCCTTTACCTGTATTTCCTAATAGGGATGGAAGAAGAATTAACAATCCAGGATCAGATTTGCTACGCAATAATGCAGTTTGTGCGACAAATTAGGAGCTATATAGGTACAACAGCCTGTTTCACTTCAGCATTAATGATACTGGCAACTGATACAAAGTTCATCACCCAGACTAATTCAAAAACCTCATTTTACAAAGCTCAGAATCTCAGTTTTACAAAATCTGGTCACTAAGTCATCTTAGCAAAGCAGCAGCACAACTAGAAACACAACGTACACCCCCAATTCCCAGTCCCACCCTATTTCCCAGCTCACTTATCTCTACCCTGTCACAGTTCCTTTCCTCAAAAGTCTTTCACATCTACAAAGAATTTATCCCAGTGTCGCCTGTTCAAGTAGGGAAGTTCAACTCATTTAATGGGTGGACAAAAAGTACAACCAATAGGGACTTAGCTCAGTGTCTTTTGGATCTAGATCAACAAGCTGACTTGTCTACAATTAAACAAAAAATTTTACTGAACAGCTGGAAGCTGAACCCATGCATTGTTGACACCAATTCAGCTCCCTAAGTTATAAAAGCATCCTTCTAGAAAGCATCAGTTGGAAAGCTGGAAGCCAGGACATGGGAATGTCAGAAAATGCAAGAGTGGGTACATGGAAAGAAAATCAATTATTGGTATGAGAAGCACCTGCATGTTGCTGGCAAAGGCAATGCACACTGTGAACAGCACCTTTTCACTGATGGTAACGTGGACCATGGGCCGAGGAGGGGCAGGCCGAGCACGCGGCTCGGAGACCGCCCCAGGCTCTGCTTTGCATGCAGCCCTAACGCTGACCTGTGCTCAGGACTGAGCCGTGTGGGGAGGGAGGAAGGCTTGGAAAATTCCACGGACATAGCTCAGACTTCAGCATGAAACAAAAATATTATAATTTAGCATGAAAGGCAAAGGTACTTCCTGAAGAAAACATTGGGAAGAAGGAACTTTTCTTTTCTTGCAACCCTAAACAGAAGCATACTGTCCTTTTATGAGATTACACAGCAAATATCTGCTAGCAGGTACGTATTAACTACGGCTAGTTTTTCCTTCACAATATGCTGCATTTACTATCATGCGGTTAAAAACAAAAACCCTGCTGATCCAAACCCTTTCAAGTAATGTTTGTTATGTTTCCTGCTGTTACCATTTCTCCAGTAATACTTCTGCTGCAGAAGTTAGGCAAACTTGTCACAGAAAGTGTTTAACAGTCCCCACGGAGAACGTGCCCCTGCTCTCACACCAGCTCGGGTGTCCACCAAACTGCAAGACATTTTTATTCTAATCTAGAGAAAAGGAAGACAGGACGTGATGTTATTGATCAGCCCAACGGACCATCAAGACTACCAGATACGTCTGCAACTAATCTATACTTTCTGGTTCACAGGAAGGTAACTGTACGTGACATATGTGCGATTCGTCTCTGATAACACACTGAGAATAATTAGCTCATGATGCTTCTTTGTACGCACTTATCTTTGTATCTCTGTCTTTCTCTATTTCCTTTCCTGAGACATCCTTCTAGACTATCCTATTTTTGATATTTATTTGCCACGAGTACACCATTGGCAGGCATTGTTAACTTTAAGGCACCAAGAACAAGCTCTATGCTACTTAAATCATTTGTAGTATTTCTTAGCTGAATGTGGGTGTTTAAAAAAAATGTATTTCAGTGCATCAAACAGGAGAGAGAAGGATGAATTACCTGAAAAGACTTTATAAAGAGTTTGGGGTAGACTGATTTAGTAACATCTGCTCACAAGAAGACTGCAGCTCTTGTAGGAAAAGGTGGAAAGCCACAGCCAAGCCAGTGAATTGCACATTATACCCTCCTGAATACAGACAGCTTTGTGGAAACAGAACATCCTGTCAGCTCGGCTATCTGACAGCCTCAGGTAGCACATGCTAACAAGGACGAGCTTTATTTATTTATTTTTCAAGCAGCTCATTTTTATGATTACTCTAAAGTAAGATTTTGGGATTGAATTTGAGAACTATTACCAGGTGCTGCACAAACGCAGAGACTCTTTCTGGAAGGTCACGGCTCAGCAAAACAGGGAACCAATTACACATCTGCTCCCACAGCTTGCACTCAGGCTGCACAGAAGTATTATGCCAGTTTCTTTTTGTAAGGATTGGGGATAAATCAGATCTGGGAACAGAAATCACCATCCCTTTAGACAAATGGGGCTGCAGTTCCGTGGACTAAACTATTCAACTCTTCCTTTCTTCAGTGGAAAGGATGAGCCTCGCAGCTTCCCTGAGGGCCAGTGTCACTGCAGCCCCCGGAGAGGAAAGGATGCTCACTAGAATACACAGCTCTTGCTGTACCAACAAGAAAATGGCTCCTGCTTCAGACTGAAATATGTCCTGGTGGCATGAAACAGCAGCACTCACTGTCTTTTGCCCAATTATTCATCAGCACCTACCACCGACTGAGCTGGTCAAAGGCTGCCTCTGACTGTTTGTTGTCTTCCAAGAAGTCAGCAGCAGGATGCCGCTTTTACACTCCAGGTTCGGTTTCCTCTCCCATCTGGCCTCTGCTACGTCTTCAGAGAGAAGATTTCATTCACAGGCTGTTTGCCATGAAGGAAAGAAACTGTCTGCTACTTCTGTTCTCTGCAGGGATGATGATACAGCATGCTTGCTCTGCTAACTATCTGCTACTGCTTTGCAGCATACACGAAAATCGTCTACTGACTGCCACTGACTCTTAATAACACTCAGGAAAAAGACACCTATTATTTTTTTCATGAATATGCTACTCTTGAGTCCTCACTTGGATTAAAATTTCTGCTTTCAGAAGCAGCACAATGGGACAGGCAATGGAAATGCAGACAGACAGGACTCTCTGTGACTTGTAATTCAGCTTTGTATGGAAGAGGTGAACATCTCTACCCTCTCCAACCATAAAGCCCAAGGGACTCCATCATGTTCAAGATAACAGTAAATACTGCTGCTCTTTCCTCTTCATGCCTGGGTCTTATTTCCTCTTAAAAATACATTTCAACAGGATGCTGCAACTTGGTACCCTGCATAGGAAGAAGGGGAGGAAAGCAGATCTCTTGCCAGTGAAGGTTTTACACAAGTGACATAGCCACAGATCTCCTAAGAAATTTATATGACCTCCCTATGGACATCAAAAAACTAGGATTTTCTCCTGTCCCTTTTAGTTTTAAGTGCATGAAAATCAGAGCTATGTTGCAGCCTACCAAGGTGGCATTTTCGTAACACACAACCAAGGCTGTGCACTGTCCATGCTGGGCAGGATTGCTGGGAGGGACATGGCACACCGGGATAACGTGGGAAGCAAATGTGGTGGAATAAGTCTCTGTCAGGCTGGAGTGGGCACTGAAGTCACCTGTCACTGAAGGCACACAGGAACAAATTCTCCCCTCAGCTACAGATTCCCACGGCTCTGATCCACGGAACCAAATTCACATGAGCATCCTGCTCACAATTAAGACAAAGACATTTTAATGATTAAAGTCACAAGAACGTAACAAAGAATATTAATCATTTTCCCCAACAACCTGAGCCAGAAAACAAGTCCTAACATTTATGGTTTGAATTCAGGTTTGGACCTGTGGATTTTCTTAGCTGTCCCTCAGGCTTGCAACCCTCAAACAGTCCTGGTATTCTCAGCTCAGTTCAGGCGCCTGCAATAAGCCATTGGTACCCCCCTCCTTCCACTTCCACTGTCTCCTTTTAATCATACCAAATTCCTTTGGCATTCATCTCAGGGTAGTACATAACTCCGCAGGAATTCCATTGTCATGTAGCATTAATTTAATGTCCGCTTATTATAAAGTGTTATGGAGAAATAATACACTATTTGTGGATGAAAAGATTACATTAGAAACCTGACTGTATAATGAAGATGCCATTTTGAAAGGTGCTGCCTATTGTTCGGCATCTTACGCTCCGTAGAAGGAAAGTGCTGCTTGTTTTGACAAGCGACTGAAATTTCCGTTTACTGCTTTAACAGCAATGTTTTAACTGTCATTCTGCAAGGATAGAAATGTTCTGTAGTTCAAAACACACTTTTCAAGGATTGATTTGGACATACTTACTTGCCTGTTTATATATATTTTTAAATGTCAAATTAGCTTGGAAGTCTAATTTTCTTGTCCTGGTTGATAAAGGATTTCAGGGCACAGGACCCAGCAGCTCTTCAGACCAGACCTGTTGTATGACTAAGGGGCAATTTGCAGCTCTCAGTTTTATTTTGCTTCAAAAGACAAAACCCATCTCCAAAAGACAGGAGCTCCCACCATTGCTTTTTAAAAAATATTTTAAACTACTTAGTCAGAACAGATAACTGTGAGAGTATATAGCTGTACTACAGGATGATTATCTCCTGGTACAGTGCTGCAGTTTAGCCAAGATGCTCGTTTCTGAAGCAGCGCATGTAGCTCAGAGAGGGTCCCGGCACAACCAAGGGAGAAGGGCAGCTGGCTTGGCAGGCGCAGGACCGTAACCCTGTGCTCTCCCGTCTGCGACTGCATGGCTTTATCAGCAGGAGAGCCCTGCCACCACCATGCACCTCACTCCCAGCGCACCCAGACCAAAACCATCAGCTTCAGGCTCTTCATCAGCTTCAGCTCTTCGCTGGCAGAGATGAGGCTGCCCACTTGGCGCACATCCGCCTGGAAGGGCTGTAAGAACTGCTCTGGACCACCGCTTCTGAACCAGATTTGACGTGGATCAGGGCTTATTTGGTTCCTTGATGACACTAATTTTAGCAGGTCACCTGTGCCCCACCTGCACTGGCACAAGAAAAGCAGCCACTGGTACTTCTATAATGCTAAGCACCTATACAAACAATTACTGAAAGATGCTAATGACTTTGGCAGCCAGTTAGAAAAATGACAAGACAACCAGTGGCTGAAGTTAAGTAGAATTGAACAGGACAACACAGTCCTGAACAACACAGAACTCCACACCGAATGCGAGTGCGATCCTCACACATTGCCACAATAAACGTAATTACTAAAACCAATAGGAACTTAAAAATAACCAAATCCATAGGCAACTTCTAAATAAATCCAACTGAAGAAGCATTGGAGTTGCTGGAACAATACTTCCTCGTACCATATTTTCCTGTTTTCATTTACAATATCCTCAACAATGTGCATTTCACAACAATAGGCGGGAGGTTCCGATTCTGCTAGAAGATTTTCACTTTTCAGGCTGTGAGACATAACCCAGACACGAGCTTTCTGTATTAAGATGCCCAAGTTTGAAAGCTGGAAGTGTTTTGCAAAAGCAAAGATCTTTCCGTGACTGGTATTTCAGGATACCATGGGATGATGAACATCAATCATCATGCAGCAAACCAAGACATTGCTTCCAGTGTCCCCTTTTGAGCCTATCAACACTTTTACTCTCATAGCTATGGAACAGAAATGAAAAAATACCAACAGAAATAGGAGCTAATGTAATGTCAACTTGTATTGAATCCTCCAGGTCAGTGCAGAGGAGGGAAGACTGCAGGCATCACCCACCAGGACACAGCAGAGCACGGATAACCTAGCATCTGTCTGTCCGCAGCAGGGATGCTTGGTTTTGGTGGCACTTCAGCCATTTTGCTTCCAAAAAAGTAGCAATAATTCTTCTCTTGTTCCAAAGATCATTGTTTCACACATAATATTACGGTGTTTTAACTTAATGAAGTCAATGGTGTGAATAATTAAAATTACTCGATAAAAGACAAATCAAAAAACAGTTTCCTCCCAAGTTTGAAGCAGTTACAGGATATTAATTAAAAAGTAATCAGAGGGAAAAAAAAATTACATTATGCTCCGATAAAACTCTCTGAAAATGAAGGGCTGAAGCGTAACTAAGCGGATCCAGGCACGACAATGCAACTGGCAGGTAGCCCTTTCTGGTTTCTCCAGAAGAGTTTTTGGACAATAAAAGGAAGCATTGGCAATGAAGTGTCTGCAACTTCCCTGACACCGTGACAGTGACAAAGAGCATATGTCTGTTTAGCTTGCACAAAAGCTCTGTAAATACTGATGGTAAATAGACAGTTGTCTGAACAATTGAATCAGGGGAAATCATTACCAAACCCACTGCCAAAGTCTATGCACAATGAGACAGACGTGATGCGCTCTCGCAGCACTCTCCCAAGCATTTTGCCAGGCAGACACTTCCCTGCACTGCAGCCATAGCGGAGAGCAGAGCAAGGAGGAGCCCGAAGAGCTGATGGACCTACCCATAGCATAGGGACACCCAGCACCCTGCAGTTTGTCTCTGCACACTGCCAGGGCCTCTTCCTGTGCTGGTCCACCAGCTCTTGTCCAAATTAGGTGCTTGGGCACAGAGATAAATTCTTACCCAGATCTCTGTCACCATCACTGCCAGGTCTGATACCAGTGTGGTTGTCTCTGCACCAGCTACACCCCAAAAGCACACTCAGCCTGGGCAAGACCTCATGCCGGGGGAAGGTACGGGCATCCAGGCAGGCTTTCTGGCTCATGCAGCAGCAGGACTCGGGTAGTGTGGATCGACTGACGGCTTCAGATGCTCACTGACAACTTACGTTGGCGTATGGCAACAATCCGCCAGCACAAAACCGATATTGCGAGTTATCAAGACTATTTAAAGATGAGTGGCAGCTAGGAGAGCTCACAGCAGAAGGGATGAGGTAAGGGAAAGTTCGACAATGAAAGAGAAAACACAAGATGGGGAAACAGAAAAGGAAAACAAGAACCTATTCCAATCTGCTGTTTCCTCTGTTGCGACTGATACCTCTTCCCTCTAAAAATGCAGCAGGCTGTCAGAGGCTTAAGACTTGTAACTTATTTGGTCTGATGAAAAGGAGGGAGATGCTGTATAAGTCACCAGCCACAAGGGTATGCATATGAGCTTTGGAGCATACGGATCCAACATGCTCTGTTTCCCAGCTCAGTCCCAGCTACGTGAGATTGTCTCAATGATGTACAAGGACCTGTACTTTATATTAAGACAATAATTACTTGAATCCTCCAAGATAACATGAGAATTTCAATTATCAATTACAATAAAAAAATCAGCAAAGTGCTTCATTGCTGAAGGAAACATTTATTTTGTACTTCAACTAAACAGACTGGGTCTGTTTATTATTTTATTTGAACATCATATGGTCTTGATGGCATGGGACAAGATGTCAATTTGAGAATGAGCACCAAGGCCTTAAATTTTTACTGTGTTCCTTCAAATCTGTTAATTTCTATATCTAGCAAAAATGTTGCTCATGGTAATATGATTTCCCTTTCATATGCCAAGAGCTGCTGCACAAGAGCTGTTATTTACTGAAAGCCGGTCACAAAGGTGTTGCACTTCATAAAACAAGAGCATTCTGTGTAAATGAAAACAAAAACCATCAGGTTTTTAACAGGGGAATTTCAAAATGTAATGCACACCTCATCTGGCAGCTGTGATTTCACCCTAGCGCGGTGCGTAGGTCTCATTTTTGCAATGAAAGGGAGATGTGGAGAAGACTGCAATTGGTTTGCAACCACTTCCCTGACCAACATCCAGCCATCCTGCACTCTGAAGGCTGGTGTCTCACTGGCTGCAACGAATTACATCACTTTTTAGAAAGGCAGAGGAGAGATGAATGGTGAACGTCAGACCTGTTTACTCGGTATCAGCATAAAGCCTCAAACCTCCTGTTATACACACAAGCAACATTTTTTTCCGTTAAGTGAAAATTTAGAGTCTCTGAAACAATATCTGAGATACAGTTGTTAGGCATCAGCTGGTAACATCTATGGCTAATGAGCCCTACTGCATTTCAGTAGGAGCCAGCACAAAGATCACAGGAAAGAAAGAGCAAGACTTCAGCTTACCTCAGCCCCCAAGCAACAAACACCTTACTGCTAATGATTTGCTTGTTTCTTCATTTGTTTATGTGGAGAGCTGTGCTGAGATTTTATTTGGGGTAGTGGTGGAGGACACACGGACAACAGGGGATGAAAAGTGGTGGGGAGACATGTTCTTGGTAAACCCACCCGGGCAGAGCGCTCTGTCGCAGGGAAGGAGGTGTTGTTTGGGTGGTTGTTGCTGTTTTAAATGGATGAGGCAGTTTTACCCAAACGTAAAGACTCAGCCTTTAGGGATCCTTTTCCACTTGGCTTTTGCTATCACCAAGTGAACCACACAGGAGCAGAAGAGAACTGGAGAAGCAGCAAAGCCAGCACTGGACTCTGGCCAGCAGCCATGGCGACAGAGGCTTTCTGGTTCACCTTACCATTTTCTTCTGTTACTGCAGGACTACACACATTACACATGCCTTTTGCTCCACCAGTTGTACCTTGGCAACACAGAACTCGCACTCTTTTAAAGGTCAGTCTTTAATCAGGCAGCTGTACAGCCGTTAACTGTAATGGTGCACAGAAGGTCCACAGTGTTCTCCAATGCAAGTAAATAGCAGCCAAAACCAAATATTTCAGAGTTCCAGATAAATTATCTTCTTCCATACCCACTGGGCTACAGCCCAGCAAAGTCTGTTTCAGCTTGAATTTAATGCAAGACTCTACACTGGCTTTTTCAGTACATCTTTAAAGCACACAGGTACTTGCCAGAGAAGACGGCTCGTATGCATTCCCTATATGATAATTTCCAAGGCTTCTAGTATAGATCACTCATAAATGTATTCTCTGTGCTACAAGGCAAGATTCTGATCTCAGTCATGCTGGTGTAAATCTATTATAATTTCATAATCTAGCCTTCAGCATTTTTAATTTCTAAGAATGCCACTGGGGTATATTTACTTCCTATTTTCTACAGCCTGTTAGATGAGAATTATAGTCATGTTGTCCAAAGCACACTTTAATCTTATATGCATCCATTAGTGGCTTAAGAAAAATAATCAGACTGTCCAATCAGCCTAACAGATAAGGCAGAAGCCATCATTTACATGTTATCCCTTTCTGCAACATTGTGATTTCCACTTGGCCCCAGGGTAAAACACTATCGGTATTAGCAATTTTCCTTGTAAATTAATCAGAACCACCTAGCAAATAATTACAAACTTCTCTTCCAAATCTATTATCTTCAAGTTTAAATGTGGGCAGATGGTAGGCCTTAGGGCATGTTTTATTCCAGGTATGGAATTAATTGATGATTTCTCACATTATAAACAGAGAACTTCGAATTATTGTTGAACCTCTAATTTTTTCCCTCTCATCCTGTTAATGTTCGTGCTAGGTAAATGTCTGGCAGCAATGAAATGTGCATTTTAAATACCTGGCCAATTTCAATTCAGGTATAAGAATCACAAGCTTCCTTCTCACTAGCACACTGATATTCAAAGCCTCTCTGTAATACTCATCCTCTGATGGGTAAGAATTAATTTATTCCTCAGGCTGCCTGCCCTTGAGTGGAGTTGGACACTTTTCTAAATAGGACTATGACATGCACAGTAGTTTCAGAATATAAATAGTCCAAGTACAAGACATTTGGGTTTGAAAATCAATTTTTCCTTCAAATTGATACCCTACAGCTGAGAACTGCTTACTCATTAATTAATTAAGCTTTCAATGAGCACAGGATCTTTGGAAGCCCAGACAAGGGGGAGAGGAGCTCCTTGAATACCTGGTCCAACACGTACACGGAATATCTAAGTCTTCATGATTCAGAAAGCCTTTGCTCATTAAGCCAATGATCTGAGATATCATCACCCTTAAAACCAGTATGTAAAGGCAGGTTCATGCAAAAGGCTTCCCTTGCCTGTTCAACGGGTTCTCAATCTTGGGCTTAAACATCCAGGGACCTGGGAGTCTCCATTCAATTTGAACACCCACCTACTACAGAGTTTGCCTCAAAGGCAATAGGGTTGCACTGCATCATTGAAAGCCATCAGATCAACTAAAACAGTTTTGTAATTAAGAACCTATTTCATGCTCAATACCTTTTCCTCAGAACAGTGTGGTACTTGCTGCTCCTCATAAAATGGGGATATATCAAAAATACAACCATGGTCTATTGCCTAGACTTTCAGCATCAGTGCTATTGTCAGTGTAGAGGTATCTACCGTATCTTAAATAAAACGAATGTCAGCTCATCACAGGCAGCTAGGGTCCAGCATGGACACAGTAATACTTTATTTTAAAACATTATTATTTGTCTTACTCTATGCAGAGATGGAATTCCTTCTGTAAGAAATAAATAAATACCTCTTTATAAATCACAGCCATGCAACAAAGCACTAGGAATTTAATTCATTGCTTCCTTCCTTTATTATTTTTCTTTATGACTTCCTCATTTGGAACTTCTCCTATTCTATCACTCACACAAGTGAAAACAAGCTTATGCAATCATACATCACATTTCCCTCTCCTTCCTGGAAGGTGGGGGAGGAAACCAGCTCAAAACAATTGAAACCATCAGAGAGGTTTTCCCAGTTGTGAGAAGTGACAAATGTGTAGCCGGCACAACGTCCCTCTGGCTATCGGCTCCCTAGGGCAGCCTATCAGCATTGCAAGTGGAAATCTAAATTCATACTTCAGCCAAGCAAAACCCTAGGAAAACAGCTATTAACCAACATTCTTTCTTAGACATTCCCCAGAACTGTGTAGGTATTGATGTAAAGCCAGGGTGATAGAGATGGTACGAATGGAAAGCTTTGTTCTTGCTTTTCACTTGAGGAATGCCTATTCTTTGTGAGCAACTCCCAATCAGCCAAATGAAATCGCAACAACTAACTAGGTAAAAGACAAAAAGACAAACAGCTTTTAATAATGCATGAAGTTGATCACAGTGCATTCCCAAGACTGAGATCCAACACCAGTATCTAGCAAACAAACCATTATGATTGCATTAATAGAAAATGCCTGATGCACAAGGAACATAATTAATTTTAAACACGTAACTTCACTGGCCGAGGTTCTCAGGAGCAATGAATCACTTTGAACACCCAACCTTTCCCCCACCCCTGCCTACAACTCAAGATACTTTAAGGGAAGCCTTGCTTTCAGAATACGGACCTTACCTTGGAAGTGTCTAGAGCATTAGGTGAGAGGAAGGGGGTGTTTGGCATTCAAAATCATTACTGGTAGCCAAAATGACAAGCTTTCTGTGCAAGGAGCAGGCACTGAGTCCAGCGGAAAGGGTACTACAGAAGCACACACGTTATGCTGCACAAAGCAAGAGCCCAAAGTTGCCCAGCCAGACAAATCACACAGTACAGTGAGAGTGGTGACGGATTCTGTGATGGGAAATGTGATCTCAAATAATTACTTACAAGCTGACTATGCAACCTAAGGGGTTGGAGGAAGGATGTATAAAGAGCTGGAAGTTTAAGTAGGCAAGCAAGATCAGGGTTTCCATAGACCAAATTCAACTTCCTTGAACAGGAAAAATTTTATTTTGTTTATCTGAGTAAGGAAGCTTCTGTTATCTCTCTCAGTCTGTTCACGGATCAGAACTGTTCAGGTAATGTTTGCAAAGATAGATATAACCAGAAATCATGAACAGCATTCTCTCAGCAACACATTAAGCTCTTTGAAAACAAACAGAAATATTAAGAATACTTTTTTAAATAAAAAAGGAGGATGGATGCCAACTTAACTCCATAATTAAAGGGTTAATTATGTGCATGATAAAAATAAGTTTTATGTTTTACTGTGCACACCCAATCTCTATAATCTGGTCATAAATAAAAGGGCTGGTGATAAGGAAAGCTGCAGGCAGGAGAGCAACTCACCATCTTTAATGGGCAGTTATATGACATGCTGCTAGTACATTGGCAGTAAATCAGCAGAAACATCTTTTATAGAGTTCTAGTTTTTATGATGTCATTAACTTTCCTCCTTATACTTAAGGGATAATGAAATAAAGTCATGAGGAGGGATCAAAGGATGAGCCTGAACTGTGTAGTTTGAAACAGCCACAGGGGAATCAATTTTGCCCACGCTTTCCTGCAGACATTTTGATGGCAGAGAGGAGTGAAGAGTGGAGGAGGCAAGACAGACCACAAAACTTTTGGCAAATGCTAAATAGCACACATATTAATGAGCTGTTTTATGAGAAGAGTTCTTTAAGCAATATTCCTGTGGCTTCAAAACACTGCAATTTAGCAATAATTTAAACACACAAGGTGGTGGGATCAACACCACATTCAAAGAATTTGCAAGACAGGCGGCAACGTTAGCACACCCGCATTGGAAAGATGCCAGGTACAACGAGTTGTCTCACCCTCCTGTGTAATTAGAAATGCTGAGCAGGATGGCGATCGATAGGGTAATGCAGGGTGTACAATAACCAGTGGACACCATTAAATGAAGGCAGTAACACTGGAAAGTTATGACAGTTATGAACCGTTTAGGGCAAGTCAGGCATCAATCTCACACAAATGGAAGAAAATGTTGCCAGCAGATCTGTATCTAATTAAAAAAATTAAAGTAAGCCACTCCCTGCCTAGCAGTGGTCACTGTGATCAGAATTACTCCAATAGTGTACCTATCAGACAAGCCTTAAAAAGCACTTTTGAATGACACCTGCAACGGGTCTGTGAGTAACAGAATATGTCAACACGTTACCTGCAGTTTATAACTGTTTATAACTGTTCAAAACTCACAGCTAGTTTGCATAGAAACCCAAGAAACTCTCTTATAACTTCTACGTTCTACAAAACAAAAAAAGCATTTCTTCCATCCCAAGGAATGGCACCCTACTAAGTCACAAGAATAATGTGGTTTTTTTCTAGTATTACAGAGCATTCATCTTACACATTAGCTTAGACTTGAACAGGAAATGCCACTTGTTCGACACCCTATGACCGTTCACAGCTGCAGACCTCAGATGTGATCCAAAACCCTGTGAAGAGCCTGTGTGGCCTGCAATGAGCTACCGGAGGATGCCGTTAGATAGCAAGGCATGACAGCTTCCTGAGTTTGGGTGTGTGTTTACTCCATTTGCTCACCTGAGCAATTTGTTCAGCTTCAGAGGAACTATTTCCAAGATTAACATCTGCTAGATTTGACCCAGACAAGACCTGATGCTAAGTCTAGGTTAAAACTACTGCTATCAGCTTACTGAGGGCAAATACATTTTTTAAAATGCCATTACTATTAAAGAATTGAGAGCCTCAATTCCATAAAATGACATAATCTAGAACTTGGTAGGGGAAAAAACGCCTTGACTTTCTGATCATTCCTGTATATTGCCCTCTCATCTACCCATTAAACAGGAAAATTTGTGTCTTCCCACTGAAGGAAGATACCCAGTGTTGACTGTGTCTTAACACACGAATTATATGCAACCTGGGTCGTCTCCTCCTTGCAGCTCAATGTTTTCTTTCACTTGTTTTGCATAACTCTATTTAGTGGGTTTTGCTGTGGAAATGAAGATGGAGAAGTTAATTAGCCCATCTTAGGGATTTGCACGAGCACGTGGGAAGCTCTAGGTCAGTGCATCTCTCTGCAAACACAGTGGTCAATTAGCATGAAGAACATTTATCAACAATGCTGTTACATTTTCCACAAGCAACCTTTCAGCAAAATACTAGCCATACTGTATAGCAAGGATCAGACATATTAGTTAAGATTCTGGAGGCTGCTCTGCCCAAGTACCACGGGGCTCGCAGCAAAGTACCGACTCCACTCATCTTCCCATTCAAATTGAAACTGTCTTTTGTCTGATATATGCACGCAGTGGCGCGATGGAAGAGTAACCCATCCTGTCTGCCAGGGAATAATAATGGCTCTGTCAATGTGACTGTCGATCTCCTGCCTGAGGATCTCTCACGTGCTCTCCATCCTCTTTGCAACTGCAGCTATGTTGCAAGTTGAGCCCTGACAAGGCAGTCGTAGAGATGGAGGGAAGCTCTGCTGGTGTTATTCAAAGAAAGGAGGGGAGGGAACGGAGGAGCTAATTGCATGCACTGCATCTCTTCCTAAAAATAAGAAACTGAGTTATCACAATGCTTCTTATAGGGCTTTATGCATTCAAACTTCTCTAAATGAGGGACTACACCATGCACTGCGTGTCACCATATAGATGATTGTATACCATTACCTAAAATTGAACTGAGTCTGTTCAACCTACCCTGCACGCCAATTTGTCACAGAAACAGTTTTCCTGGCCCATTCACATAATGAATGTGGATATGAAGCTAATGCCAAGGAAGATAAGCACCCTCAGGGTTATTTAAGCCTACCCTTCTCTGTCATTTCCAGCATTATTTCTTAGACAGTATTACAAAGGAGTTAAAAAAGAAAAAAAACAGATGGAGAAAGAGGGTAGTGGCACATCATCCAGACCTAATGCCAGTATTTACAGTGACCTTGCTCGCTGGAAAATATTTTACTGTCACCTGTTTCAAAATCCATCTGGATCAATCTTAAAATTTTGTTGTCAGAGAAGAAACTGAAGGACATGTTGCACAAGTATATTTTGTCAGGCTAATGGCTCTCCTGTTTCTACAGAAAACTTCTCAAATTCTTCATATATATCATCTTCATCCAATGAAATATGAAATACTTACCAGGTTCCACAAAGCAACAAGTCATATTTCAGCAGCTCAGTGCTTTGTTAGAGCACTCTGGATGAAGTCCTGTCCAGTGGAAAGACTCGGCTCCCATTAATACCAGTCAGGTGAGAATTTAACTCTTTCATCCTCTTCAGTTTAAACGTAGCTATACGAGCAGTAAGTAAACCAGCTTCTGTGCTATGACTCCAGCAGATTCAGAGAGGAACTGCTGTTCAGCTAACCTTTCCATTCCAGTTGTCAAAGTCCATAATCATATCCAACCAAGAAATGTTGCCTACGCTGCAGAATTTTGCAAGATTCTTCGTCACCTGAACAGCAGCAGTGCATGTGTGCTGGATCAAGCCTGTACTTGGAAAACACCAGCAGGATCGAGGTGCCTTGAAATGCAAGGCTTGTAAGCTGGGAGGTTAAAAGCAGCATTAGAGAATTAGGTGTCCAATTCCCACTGAGAACTAGAGGTAATTAGTATCTACAATAATACAAAGGCCCATGCAATTAGTATGCAAAGATGCTTGTGCAGAAGGCAGGCTGAGATTTAATTTTTAGGGTTTCCACAGAGATTTTATTTGTGACCAAACACTTGATTTTACCTTCAATATTCCACTATATCCTACCTACCCTATCCTTACAGCACAAGCCAGCATGACTGCAAAACAAGGCTTATCTACAGAGAGTGTTTCCCTGCTATCAAGTCTGTGATGTCCCTCAATTTAAATTGCAAAGGTTTCGTGTTTGAAGGATTGCTAAGTGGCAAGAACAAAACCTATGACTGTCAGGCTCTAAGCATCACAATTTCTTACGGCTTTACAGCAGAACATTAAGACAGGATGAAGAATTAGCTGTGTCAAGGAGAAAATTTGCTACTGTCAAATTTGTTTAGTTATTCAGAGTTACAAATATGATTTGCTGCTACCAAAAAATCAACTAGGCTGTATTAAAAGTGTAATTTGATACGTGGCTATAAATCTATTTAATAAAGGTGTGGTGGAAATGATGTTATCCATGTATAAAGATTAATCTCTATTTAAATATATATAAATTCAGGATGCTGAAGCTGAGAGAGGCTTCTTCTAAAGTACAAAGTTGCTTTGTTACTCCTGGTAAATGCTGATTTTTTTTGCTGCCCGTTTGGTTGTACTTTACATTTAACCACACAGTTTTATTTATTATTCTCACTCTGAACTTTCACGGCATCTCTTTCATCAGTTAAATTCTCCCTTTCGAAACAAACATCTATTTGAACAAAAAGTCTTAAAAAAAAAAAAAAAGAATCAAAGCATTTTTAGTGAAATGAAGTTTTCTGGACTGAATTACCCAGCCTACACCATAGCATGCTCAGCCACTGGAAATTATTTAGAAACAACCGAAGGATAGGGCCAAAGGCCCGAGGCCTTTATCTGGGCCAGATGATTGATGTGCTGTGGGCCCCGCTGTGGTTAACAGTGATTTTTATCTGTTGCTAGCAGCAACAGTCAGGGGCACAGCGTGAGGCCAGCAGCCGGCCGCGGCGCTGCAGCAGGCCCGCACACAGGGACAGACAAATAGTCTTTTCAGCCGGACAGGTCTCGTGGGGGGCTTTGACATAAAGGGCCCTTTGGAAAGGCTGGAATTGTCAGCCCTTTGATGGCCGCATGCTGGGCCATTAGCTTCTGTTACTAATTTGCGGTGCATGTGAGAGTGCAGATCCACGGGAACACCTGCGAGCGGCTCGGGTGCATTGTGGGACGGGTTTTGTAGGGAGAGCCGAGGAATAAAGGACGAGGCATAACCCTTCCATCTAAAGGGCAGATGACACAGGCTATTATCGTTTCCAGCCATCAAAAGGACGGCTCTGAAGTAACATCAAGCCGTCTAACTCAAACCTGGGAAAGCAAAGAAACCAGGGAAATTCAGAGTTAATAAGGGGCCATCTGTAACACAAAGTGCCGGGCTCCTGCAGGAACTTTTCAGGGAGAGGTAACCTCACACATTGGGATACTCAAGAGGAATCGGCGGGATTTAAGGATAAATCATCAGCTGTGCTTGTATCAATTTCAAAATTCCCCGTCTCCTCGAGCCCCTCTGTGCAAAATATAAAAATATAACGGGGAAAAATAATACTGAAGATGAAGATGTTCACAGTAGATGCCAGCCCTGGACAGAGGTGCAAGAACCCCCATTTTTAACTGTTGGGGTAACGTGTTAATCCCACGGATTCCTGCACTCTGAACAATATTATATTTTTCCACCAGCAGATTCCATAGACCATTAAAGCCTTCACACAACTGGGCCTGTCAACGCACCCTGAAGGTCTCCCCGCCCCGCTCATGAGTTAACCAAGGCACAGCAAACAGCGAGATCGCAGCGCGAGATTACAGAAGTGCTGGGAATACAACACAGACCTTCTGTCTCCTCCTCCTAGCTTTGAACACAAACCCATGCTTCCTCTGTTGGTTAACATTCAGGATGCTGAAATCATAAGCATTCAAAGCAGCAACTTTGAAGATTAATATAAAAACAACTTTTGTATTACATTTGTGCAAGCAACCAGAAAAGTACATATTGTAAAATAATCCGCAAGTCGGACTACTGTAGGCCACTTCAGTGACTAATGAACATGTTAACTTTCAGGCTGAGTTTCACTGGAAAGCAATTTTTCCAACCAAATTATAGAGTCTACTTGGGTAACGGGATCATTTACAACTCTCATGGCACCGTGGTGTCACAAAAATACCACTTCGACAGATTTAAATAGGCATTAGAGACCACCACAATATCCAAATGAATCCAAGCCCAGCTCCAGTCAGAAGGAAGAAAGCCCACTGGGATAGAAACACTCATCAGAAGCACTGATGCTGAAGGTACACTTTTATCAAACAAAATTCCTGTAAAACTTGGGTTGCACCATCAGAATTCATGCTACAGCAGTGGTCAGAGGCAGGAGCCAGAAACAGGGCCCCACTGCATCGAGCCACTGGTTTTCAGCCCTGGGACAGCAGACCTCCGGCTTTGCTGAGTACTTCTTAAATGAGTTGTAAAAAGGTAGCTAAGAAAAGCAAGCCTGTGGTCAAGACAGCCTTAAATTCAAAATACAGAGCCTCTACAGCTTTAGTGGCATTCCTCTTAAGGTGTCTGCAAACTGAAAGAGGTTGAAAACCAGCAAGACTCTAAGTGAGATATAAGAGAAACCTACCATTATAAAGCAGGTTTGGGTAAAAGGGCAACAGACTTTGACCAAACTGAAAACAAAAAAAAATATTAAAAGCACATCACTGAAGTCTGAAATCAGAAAATGCCTACAAACGAGGCTCTAATACGTTCTGAATCTGGCTCCTCACAACGCAACTTTAATTATGCATCCTTCCTACCTGTGCTTCCAGCTTTACAGCACTTGAACACATTTAAATGTCTGAAAACTCCAATTCATGAGATCTTGATCAGGCCATTGAAAGCTTATTTTCAATGACATGTTTGCCTTAGGTTTCACAACCACTGATAAGAATTCATTTCTTCTAAAGTGAATTCTGACAAAATCAATCAACTTGAGAAGGTGCTGGTGAGTGAACACAACACGCTCAGTAAAGCTGCAAGCCGCTGCGGTCCTGCTTGGCCAGTGAAGACCCACTCCCTCTATATATTGGGCTTTCTTAGGATTCCTGCAACTTCCTACTGCTGTCATCGACAGACATGAGAAAAATCCTACTCTTCTCCCACTCATTGTCCAAGGCCAGCGAGGTAAAGAACTACCTGAACAGAATATGCACAAGGATGTTTGCTCAAGGCAAAGACAGATCAGAGAGAAGGTTTTGACCAGATCAGGTGGAAAACATCCATAATGTGAAGCAAAAACTAGTCCTGTTGAGGATCTTTCTTCCTTATTCCATTCCTCAAGTAAAACAAAGCAGAAAACTCCAAATCCCCCCTCCTCGCTCCCCAAAATACTCTAGATAAAACCAGTAAGTGCCAAACATGTTGTTCAGACACTGAACTATTTGCACACCTCATGGATTATGATCCATCCCGCTGGCTCTGCACCCACGAGCTGGCAGGCAGCCCTGCAAGCAGCTTTGTTTCTTCACATTTCAACATTACTCAACCCCTTCACGCAATCATCTTCTACGCACTTTCCCTGGCTGTTCAGTGTAGCAATGAAGAAAATTAATGTGAAACTGCAAACTGCCCTTCTAATTTTTCTTTCTCTTTGGAGAACCTGCCCTCCCCTTTGATCCTCCCAGTGAGCCTGTTTTGATTGCTGGCCCAACCACCTCAATGGAAACTTTGAAGTCGATGCACAATGTGTCATAGCACTTTGGGTCAACAACGATGGGTAGTGTGCGGACACTTTAGTTAAAAACATGCCAAACCCCTTCTTCCTAAACACCAGATTCATCTGAAGTTCATTTGCATGGCTCTTCATGCATGTTTGAGCACATACACTTCATTTAAACTGCACTGCCTACAACAACTTCCACTGCCTCTCTCATTCAATGCTGCAGCAGTACTGGAAGCTTTTGAGGAACTGATTTCCCGTATATTTGCAAGATTATTCAGATTTCAGCATTCAGTTCCAAAAGGCAGCTATCACATCAATCCTGCCAACCCAACAGCTCACTGGTCATCATTCCACTGAGGAACTCAACAGAAACACTATCCAAAATCCCTGTGTTGGTTAGCTGTTCCTCCCTTCCCCCAAGATGCTTTAAAACCTACGGAGTTTACGGATGAATTGGGCCCTGACAGACTATGCTGCCCACAACACTTGTGCTCTCCGCACCAGCCACAGCGAAGCCCATCAGCGATGCAGAGATTAAGTGTCAGCTTGTGTTAACGTCCTTCAGATAAAAAGATTAACTTTACATCAATTATTGGCCATTATTTAAATAAAGTCACTGAAATAAAACACTGCTGAAGAATCAGTTTCTTTTGGTTTTGATAATGAATGCCTTGGCTCTCATTTCCCACATAAATGCTTATTTTTTTTCACATATGTATCAAGAGCCCATCATACTGGAGCAACATAACAGATGTGTGTTTGTTTTGCTTAGTGTCTACTAAGGATTTCTATACGGTGGCCCTCATCCTGGAGACCAAGCTCAGCTGTCCAGGCCTTCTGCCCTTCTGCTTAGGTTGTCGGACTCTATTCCAGTGTCTGATGAAGGAAATGACAGAGAGAATTTGAGTAGAAACAAATATTGAGGAACAACAACAAAGGCCTTTCCTTTTAGGGAAATATTGTAATTTCCTTGAAATATTTACCAATTCTTAACCTGCCTTTTCACATGGCACCAGACACAGTGTTTGTGGAAACAGCCCCTTAAATTCCCTCCTTCCAATGCTCTAAATAAGATCCATAAATAGGATTCATAAATAGGATTCATACAGCGACGCTGATTCTAGCATGCCTCAAAAAGCTATACTCGTTAAGAAAAATATTTGAAGAATGATGTACTGTGAGAAATATCACTGATTGTTTGTTCTGAAATGCAAGTATGCAAATAAGGACACAATATGTTTTTAAAAATAATAGAAGTCTTAAATAGCTGCCCAAAAATAATGCAGCCAAGTTTGAGAAAAAAGATGTAGATATGAAAGTCATCATTATCTAGCAATAGGACTAATCCAAAGAGATTGGTTGGAAATAAAAAAAAAAGAAAACAAGGAAAGTAATAAACACACAAGACTGTAGCATTTGGTTTCAAAGTGGGCCAAGTGGCTTCCTTGGCACCCTGGCAGCAGAGAATATTTCAGACTCTCAGCACATTCTGAAGGCAGAGAAGCTGCCTGCCCCAGCCACAGCCTGCTGGGTCACTGCAGGTTCAGAGATCATGCTCGCTATCCAGTAAAAGCAGCTGTACTTTCCTCACTAATGGCTGGATTTAGATGCAACTGCAGAGATCTTCAAACTACCACGCTATTTTGCAAATCTGGGCAATAATTAATGCTACTGCAGGCTAATCTAAATTAGGTATCTGATAGTCCAGTTCTTCTAGTCATCACACTTCTTCCCAGGTGGGTGAGACTCTTCCAAGCTGGGACACGTCTCTGCTTGGACTGAGCAGTGGCCAGTACCTTGAGAGTGTCACCAGAATGCCAGAGGCTAGGGCAGAAGGAGATGCCATCAGGCATTTGGTTCTGCAGCTTCGCAGTGGCATGCTCTGTTGTCACTGGAGCTGATGACTACTACTCCTGTCTAATGCCGGCGCTACACAGCTCACCCTTTGAGCTTCAGCTTATGCTCCACACAATCACATCCCTTGGAGCATACTCTGGGCAGGCTTTCCTAGACCAGCAAACAATTTTGGATGTGGTCAGTCCCTGTCACTTCCAGGTGACATAAACAGGAAAAGCGACTGACCTACTATTATCCAAGACAAAGGGATGGGAAGAAGAAGGGGAAAGAAAAAATCTAAAACTGTACAGTTTGTGGGTAGTGTGTTAAGAATGGAATATTTTCTTCTAGTCCCTCCAGTGCTCTCCATCCCACACCCTTCAAATGGGCAAGTTATGCCGCAGGAATGATCTTCACAAGGCATTCTAGGAAGGGCAGTAATTTAACCACCTCTTCGGTATTCTGCACAACAATTAGTAGGAGCTTCATCGCTATACATCAAAGATGTGGTCCTGCCTTAGATAAGAGGAACTCTTTCATAGGAACTCTTTAAAGGGATGCATTAAATACATTTCTCAGGAAATACAGCATAACAACAAAATCTGCAAAAAAACCCAGAACACAAGGAACCAACCACACACACACAAGCTTCCAGACATTTAATTACAAAAAATATATGCGTATGACAGACATCAACAAGCCTACAGGAAGATTCCTGCTTCAGTATTCAATGCAGCCTCAATAAATATTTCAAGGTTTCAAATGGATGCTTTGCAATAGCAGAGTTTCCATTTGCACAAGTGCCAGAAGGAAGAATTCAACACAGGCTTAAAGCAAAACCAGAGTATTTTCCTGTAAAACTTTAATTGGGAAACTGACACTATATAATCTGTACATCATTGCCTCCAAGCTGTTGTTAAAAAATTAAAGCTGTATCAAAAGAACTGCTTTGTTAAATTAACACGTTATGCATACCAGACATAATCTGCACCAGGAAAGGAAATAGCTTTGAGTCAGAAAAGCACTGATTGTTATGGTTGTCATTGACAGAGGCTGAGCCAAGCAACGTAAGCAGACAAAAGCATCTTACATGCCTCCTGTACAGACACATGCCCTTGCAAACCGTAGGCTTTATTTCCAAACCTGAACAAAACCAATGGACAAGCAAGATCTCATTATGGCGATCGCTACAGCTACAAATCGCACATCAGATTGCACGCTTCAGTGTGAAGTTTTGCCAACGCGCAGGTACAGGGTGAGGCCGTGCTGCCAGAGCCCTGTCACCGAGCCCACCTTTGCTTTTATTCCTAGGCTGGTGGCAAGGAAGGGGCCCCCAGTGCTAAAGTGATGGCCCTCATGCATGCGAGGGCTCTGGACTGACCATGGGAGCCTCTCCCACCTGGGTGCAAGACATCCCACCCCTTGCTCCAGCGGGAGGCACTGCCTTCCCCGTGCTTGCTGGGCAGCATCCACAGCCTATCAGCTGGTGCCACAACAGGCACCCGCAGTGCGGAGAGCTGGGCTGTGAGCCATGGCTGGGGGACAGGAGAAGCTGAGGGGCCTGGTTTGAGGAGAGGGATGGTCAGACAGGGACACGGGACAAGCAGCACAGAACTCCTTATACTCTAGGTGCAAGACACAAAAATAGGTGCACTTTCTGTTCAGAACTACCTTACCTGTTTCAGTAAATACTCAGTAAACTCTCCATCTGTACATCCCAACATACAAAGGAGATGACTACCACTATCCCATTTGAAGGATAGAGAAACTCAGTCACTGAGGCTCAGAGTAACTTGCCCAATGCCTCTTTGAAAGCACTAATTTAAAACTTCATTCGATCAAGGTCTCTCTCTGAAGCTCGTCTGTTCTAATCCTGAGGTTTGCTCAGCAAACATATGGCCAAACCAAGTGCGCTAAGCGATCCCAAAGATGTGATCACCTTCTCTGTTTTACCTTCGCAAGCTCATGCCACAGCCACCATCATTTTGGCTTCAGAGTAGTCCAGGCTCATCAAACAGGCTATACTTTGAACAGTGCCTCATCACTTTGCTTGCCCAAACTCCTAACAACGTGAGAGCCTCAAAGAGGCTGAGTTTTCTAAAAATATGGAGCACAATCCCTCAGAAAAGACTGGTTCCTCTCATATGTTTCAAGTTGTTCACCTCTGAATTTGAAGTGCCAAAGTAATTTTGGAAGATCTGAGCTATAATGTTTCCTCAATAAGATTTTACAGCTTTGCACGTGACTGTGTGCTATCTTCATTCCGTGCACTGAGACTCTAAGGCAGTGCTGTGGTCTGCAGCGGTGAAGACAGGTTAACAGTTCTGAGGCTTTTAAGATAAGCAAAATTTCCCTTGACGTTGTAAGCTCTTCAGGTGGTTAGAGACAACAGTTTCTGCTTTTTTGATGTCTTCTCAGAAAAGAGCTCACACAATTTTATCAGTCTCTGGGGTGACCATCAGATAACCAAGCTATTCCTGTCTGAACCACTCAATACATCTCCACCTTCCTGTCACTGGCAATCCACAAGACAACCAGAGGACTCAGCTAACCACACGGCTCACAGCTTAACTGATTAAGTAGGTGGGAACTGATGCCAGCTCAGCTCAAAGTGTCTTTCTCTGCTAACCAGAAGCTGGCCGCAAGCTGTAGAGGGGAATGACCACAGATAACACACTGATACCGAAACCGTTTGGTGAAGTTGCAGCTTCCTGTTCGAGTGCTCTCACAATCTCTTAGAAATGAATCTTCATCAGGAAACTGGCTACAGTTAAATAGGCTGTCTAGGTCATCATGTGGCAGGTTTTACTGACTCTTGTTTTCAAGGGACTATTTATTACGTTCTCCCGCCCTCTTCCCCGGCTCTCTAGAAATGAGCTGAATTAGGGCTCTTCAGAGAACAACAAGTCTTTAGGGGGAGGGAAAGATGCTTAGAAGTCTGTGACCACCCTCCACCCATTAGAACTCGATGTCTGCCAGTTACACAGTGCTTAGTGGCCTCAGGCATCTTCACTGCGATATCCTAATCTTTATGCTTCAAGCTCTTTTTCTTTTAAACCAGTGTGCTACTTGGCCTAGATGCTATTAAGCAGCTTTGGAAGAGCAACATGAATACGGTGGGGAAAATGTGTTCCGCAAGCTGGAGGAGGAGGTTTGATCCAACTTTGATCATGAGCCTTGCAATCGTGCTTGTGTCAACACCTGCTCGTATTTTGCTATGAAAGCTTACAGAGAAAAGCTTTATAAACAGGTGATTTTGAGAACAAATGTTCAATCTTTGGTTTGTTACAAGTATCCCATTAAGTTTAACTTATCAGCTGTTCATGCTGCTGCTGCCCAGAGCCTGAAGGTCCTAGCACTCACCTAGTGAAGTCAGTAAAATTTCCCCTACTGACACTACTTGGTGATCTTAACTAGGTGGCAGGAAGAAGGGCACAAGTCTTCAGTCACTGAATAGAACATCACACTGGAGTTCTAATATTTGTCACAATGGTCTGATGATATATGGAAATCAGTTCATCAAGAATAATTTATTTTGAAGAAAAGTAATATTAAACCATATTCTGCAATTGAAGGTAGAGTGAAATCCCACAGACAAGAGTTGCGTTTTCACTTGCTCAGCTCTAGCTATTTGCAGAGTGTATGTGACCCATGGTAAAATAAACCAGTTAACCACTGCAGCTGAGGGCAGAGTTTCATCAATCTATTCACTCAGGTAGATGTTTCACTCACCTCAATGCACAATTTCTTCCTTTGGTAACTACGAGTTGGTCTGAGGATGATGAAGCATGGCGTTACAAGCAGACACTATGCGGTCTATACAATCCATCCGCAGCACTCTAATTGCTACAGTATGTCCAAAAATCACCCTGCTTTGATTAGCTGATTTCACGGGTAGCATGAACCATCTCAACATCCAGTGTGACCATGTCCAGAAAACCTGAGAACTACACACGATAGCTTCTGAATCAAACCCAAAACTTCTTTTTGCTTACAGATAGCAAAGTACCTGTCTAAAAAAACTGAACTGAGGTTTGCAAACACGTAGCATCTACACAGTCCTAACATGTTCCTCAAGGACTGCCAATGTTACGAGGCTTTCTGGAAAATGCATGTGGTGAATTAATCAAACAAGAAAATTCCTCAGGATACTTCAGATCCAGGCTGTAAGTGTTCAGGCACAGGAAGTCTTATCCATCATATAGTACAGAGATGTAATGCAGATAGTAAAGGTATGAATCAGGCTACATTCCTGTAGAAACCACTGCAGATGTGTCCACAATGATGTAACTGTATGCCGATTTTCCATCATTCTGGTTGCAAAACTCCGAATATTCACAACCAGTAACAGAGTAATGTATCTGGAAAGAATCTCTATATAAAGCAGTTAATTCCGTTAAAATCTAGATGTGATACCATTTGAGTGTGTAACTCAGCAGCACCATGTAAGGACCACTAGTGCTTGCTGGTTTTTTTTAGTATTTTTGAGACACATACTAATGCCATAATCAAAAGCAATTTTGAGCTCAAAACTGACCTCGAGGTTACAAGACTCTATGGCAGACTGTTACTTTTCATTGGAAGTACATTGTACAGCCAAGATGTTAGCACATACACACCGGATGGACCACAGGGCTAATTAAAAAGTAGCTTTGGTGGCTGTATCTGTTCCAGGAGCAGGTTAGTAAACCAAACTTTAAAAAAGTAATGAAACTGAAGGTGCTGCAGAAGCAGACGATTCCCACAAAAACAAAGCAGAGCTCAGAGTGACGAACAGTTATTTTACTCAACCTCAATGCTTTTGAGTTCCTGACCCGTGACGAGCTGAAAAATGAAAGAACAGCTACAATCACTTGAAAACTAAGCTGAAACAGTGGGTATTCTGAACTGGAAGTTAAACATTTCTCATTAGTCTCATTGATCAACAGGTTTTAAAACAAGATTTATAAGGACCAACTTTTGGGTATGGCACTGTCTGAATTTCAGAACTACACCACTGCCTCCCAAAAGTCATTTCCTAAAACAAAGAGCCGAAGAAAAAGCAGAGCGCACTTGGGCTCACCAGTTGCCAGGTGGTACAGCACAGGTCTCCCACACCTGGTGATTCGTGTATCACACACAAGCTATGCACAACAGAGTCATTTACATTTCTGCCCTTGCCCTTGGTTCCCCGGTTTTCTAGAATTGCAGATGGTCCTTTTGCATCATATAAGGAGTCTCTTACAGTTTCATTTATTTGCTATAAAAAGGAGAAAGAACACCATTCTAAAATGTTACCAGCAAGTCATGGTGACTGGGGCTGGAGTCGACCACAAGAAACTGACCCTGAAACGCTAAGGGGGCAGGAAGTGAAAACACTGACCCTGCGTAAGAAACACGTCACATGGCTGACTATGGTTCTCATCTGAATGCTCCTCTTCCAGCGAAGTAAGCGCTGCAGAGAAATCCAGTCTCTTCAGCAATGATTTTACTCCTGCAGCAGGAGCTTAACCATCGCTGGAAAGGCAGCCCAGGAACCCTGGGCTCCTCCCTGAACCACCTTCCTAGAGGTAAGCATGGGGCCGCTTCTCTGCTCTCCCACCCCTTGGGAATGGAGGAGTGCTGCCTTTCCACTACAGACACAGCGATGTGCCCCAGTATATTCACATTTCAGCAGGCAGCTACATTGCAGCCAGGCTGACACATGAAGCAAGAAAGAGAGAAACCTCAGCCTACAGCAGATTTCCCCCCATTTGCAGTTTTCACAGCAGAGCCACCACACCTTCAGCACATTACCAAAACCTTTTTTGGTGTGAGATCTGACTTAGGATTGCATCTGCTACAGTGTTAAATTAAAGTTGCATCTTTGTCTTCTGGTAGGACAGGAAAGAAATTGACGATCTTTCTCCAGCCTTTAATAAAGTATTCCAGTAAAAAAATAGAGACAAGGAAAAAACGCAAGGGATGAAATTGAGTAAAGACCACCAACCCAGGGGAAGCCTTCCTTACCCTCTGGATGTGCAGTGACTAGTTTTATTACCAACCCAGATAACTTACCCTCTCTAGACTAGTTTATTTCATTGCAGTTTAACACTGGGAAAACCATTTGGGGACTGATAAACAATCGGTGCTTGAGCGTAAGGACAACAGGGTATTCCACTGAGCTCCACAATTAAATATTTTAAATCTTATAATGCTTTAAGACGACCAACAGTATTCTCTAACGCCAACAGCACCCACAAAGTTGATGCACTCGATCCCTTTTCCTTGTTCGCTCTTATTCACCTGCTATTAAGGCCAACAAAACATGTTGTTCGTCTTTTATTTCTACAACAGCATTCTGAGTTAGCAGCACTGTTATTTCCTCTGCTGTTCCCCTCATACTCCACGGTTTTGGGTGCAGGTTTCTGCAAGGGCATCTTGAGATACGAGATAAAACAAGAGAGCGTGAACCCCCGTCCCCTGTGAATTTCCTCTGAGGAACCGACCACAGCACCCAGCACAACAAACACCAGCGAGCTCCGGCAGCCCTCAGAAATGGCTGGTTTAACCCCTTCTCTAGGTATAAAGCCCTAGCACCGCCAATTCTCACTGCACAAGACTATTAGAGAATTAAAGAAAAATCAAAAGCAAATCCCCCAAGAGGCCCCCCACTTAACCCCTGTTCTTTGTGCTCATCAGGTAAGTAGCCTTGATTCTAATCAACCGCCTGTTTTAATCATCTTTTTGTTGGTTTTGATAAAGGCAAAGGAAAGAAAGTTAAAACAAGGCAGTGGATTTTAAGGAAAGAGAGCCATGAGAGCAAATAACAATGTGAAACAGCTGAGACAGACAAGCAAATACCCTGTCCTACTACACACGGAAAGCTACAACATATAAATGATACAACTGCCTCAGGACAGTCTTAATCAAAAAGGTCCCGAAATAAAGACCAGCTATTCTCAAAATCCTTTGCCTTTGCCTCTTCAGCAGGCTGTAATCCTTTCCAGGCTGGTGAATTCAAGATGGATTTAGGACAACTCTTCATTTTAGCATGCAAGGCCAGTGACAGCGAGGTTATCCTACCCCAAAAGCCAAGGAGCACTGGGACTTTGGGGGGATACATCTGTGTTAACAATACCGCCTTTCTAGTCAGATTAGAGATCTGATCCCCCCCACCGCCCTGAGCAGAGCTGAGGGCAATAGCAGGGCAGATTAAAAACGTGGGCAAAAATCACACAGAAGTCATATGCCCTGTCCCTCAAGGGGCTTGCAAGGGCTCCTGGTGTCAGCTGGTTGTGCTTCCCGTGCAGCTGGGGGGTTTATGGAAATCAGCATCATCCCATCCCGCTCCGGCCACAGGGACAAAGGGGCACCGCTGCCAGTATGGCTGTGCCGGAGTCCCCTTAGAAGCCCCTCTGCCAAGGCCACTGGTTCGGGCAGACTGAAATTCAGCCAGAGAAGGCCCTTTGTGCTTGCTTATGGCTGTGGAGATGAGTGAAAATTTATGGGACTTTTGATCCTAATTAAAAGCAGAGGTCATCTAAGAAGAAACAGACTTTCAGAAAAGGGAACTTCTAAAGGAAAATGTGTTATAAGGAAGTTCATGGACTTCAGTATTTGTAAAGCTGAAGTATGTAGTTTATTTATGTTTGTACTTCTGCTTACGCTTTCCATGGGACATTTCAAAAACCCTCAAGAGCTCCCACGGATGTGGAATAACATATGCACTAATTACCCATCAGCATTTGAGCTCAAGGACAGCCTCGGGAGCCAAGGGCCCAGCTCCTCAGCTGGCTTACAGCAACCTGGCTCCATCCCACAAGCACTCGGAGCAAACGGACTCGATTCAGTGAGCTCAGCTTGCCCAGGTGAATTCAAACACGGGCACAGTCCTTGTAAAGCGAGGCTATTTAGGACAGGTGAAAAGAAAACCAGCGGAAGGTAAAAGCTTTGCATTGACACCCACCATTACATACCCGGCTCTTTAAAATTCCTGTTTTCTTAGAGGAAGAACTCCTTTCAAAATTATTTAGGTTTCTTTTATATATTATTATTATTCTGCTTTTTTAATCCTTTGTGCTGTCATTGCTCTTACAGGCCACATCGCTTTATTCTAGGCCCTTTTTCTTTTCTCTTCCTGAGTACCTGTCCCCAAAGAAGACAGAGAATTGGTTCACCTGAAGGGGACCTATCTGCCATTATTTTTCTTGTCCAGAAGAAAAAGACAATTATAGTCCCTCTTTTGTACTTGGCATCATGGCAAAATGAGATTGATACTTATTTTGGCATTATTACTCCCCTATTCATAAATCTTGTCCAGAAAATCTTGCTCGTGTTGCCAGCCCACAGGCACACTATTGTAGGAAATATATATTAAGTTCACTTTTATCATTTAACTTTGGCTCCAGCTCAAGGAGTTTTAGATTCATAACAAGTGATCTGTTTCCAATATTGATTTTTGGCAAGGAAAAATGCTAATTTATCAGAGGTCCTAAAATACAATGAATTTTCCAGCCCAGCTAAGAAACGTTACCTATGTACAGAGGAGAGTTTTTTCATTAGTGTGTGACAGATCAGCAGGTGGAGAAACCCCATTAGTTACAGTTCAAGTTTGCCTCTGGTCACCCAGCATGCTTCCACACCCACAAGCTGACGCACACTCCAGAATTCTCAACCAAAAGTATTATGTGCTTCATGGCAATAACTTTGCTGATCTTTACGTAGAAATTTATCCTTCTCAGGACACCAGTTTCTCCGTGGCAATCTCAAAGATGGCAAGGTACACAATCATCACTTGGGGTCTTGGACCACAGTCCATGTAGGAAGCAATACTGAGTTAAGCACTGTGCAGAAAAGATGGTGTTGAAGGTGCTTTTCCAAGCCTGACAATTTGATCCCCAACCTAAGAGCACAAGAACATCCTTGAAGCACAGAGTGGATCAAGGGAATGCTGCTGGCACGATCTTCAGCAAGCTCTGTAACCATTACACTGAAACGGTGAACTTGCCTGTGCATGCACGGAGGATTTCTGGCGTGGGAACAGCCTCCTTAGCAGGGACCATCTGTTTCAGGGTTTCACAGAACTGCACTGAGCTGGCACAAAACTAAAACAGGCCACAAAAAGAACTTTACAGGGTATATGTGAGGGTATATAAACCTGCAAAGAGTCAACAGTTCCTAGGCTGATGATTACCTAGCACTTTGCAGTCATTCATATCGGTCCTCCTTCCCACTGAGCTTGCTGCGCTGGACATTGCCTCCACACTGTAAATCAGGTAAGTTACAGCTCAGAACTTGCTGCCCTGGCAATTATGCTCACAAGCATGAGCTAAGAAGTTCTCAGTGGGGTAAGGTGGTCACGGGCAGCTGTGTTGGGCGACAGCCCACTGTATGCAAAATCAAGCGCGCAGCACAGGACAGGAGTCCTGGAAGGCTGTCAAGATCTCCACTAGAAACTGGAAAGCCAGTTTCAAAAATCAACAATGTAATTTGAGAGAAACAGTCAGGAAGGAGCAGAACGGGGTACAGGCAGACAGTGCAGCCAGGCTCAGGATGCTCAAAGCCCTCCCAGCCTGTACCACCTCAGGTTCCATCTTTGGGTAACAAGATAATCATTCTCAGGCTATGTTACCAAGTAGAAGGAAAGAAGGTTGCAGATAGCACTGAGCTGATTCTGTATGACCCAAGTGTCTCTGCAAGCCTTATGGTGTTTTGCACATTTCTTTCTATCCATGAGCTGCAGTCTAAGCTATCTGAGACACTGGTTTCCGGCGCTCAACAAGGAAGATGTAGAATCAACAGAACTTGATGAGCTGCCAGGGATTTGACTAGGCTGCAAAGACTTTGATATTTTACAGAAGCTCAGAATAAAAATCAGCTCCCGCTGTTGCCAAGTGTATGTTACTGTTTTTATTTTTTAAGAAATCTTCCAAGAACAAATAAAACCAAACAAAGACATCTCATCCTCCTGTACTTCTGTTCCAAGGTGCACTCAGGCAGGTTGGTTCACGGGCTATCCATTTGCCATATGCTTTCAAGTTTATTCTCTTATTCGCCCTCACATTTTAACCCCTTCCATTTCAGAAGAAGAACAGCTGCACAGATGCTCTATAAATAAACTACATAATTTATTGGAAGAGGTTTTGTATTTATTTTTTTAAGCTACCACATATTCCCAGTTCTATCCTTTTCCGTGCTCTCTATAAAACTGAGTCAAGTTCAACTGCAGCTTGCGTCTGTCTATATGATGTGCTCAACATCATAAACAACTGCAACTTTTTAGCCATAAATAGCAAACTGTATATACTGATCTTATGTTCATTGTAACTACCTTCTAACTACGGTAGGTCCTACATTGATTTAACTATCAGAAATAAATTTGAAAAATGGTCAACAGAGCACCTTCAGTGATACACAGCAACATCAACATACAGCTAGTTTCTAATTCTCTGTATTTTTTAACAAATCAGTGTGTTTTCAGGTAGACAGGCCTCTCATCCTGTTACCAAAAAGAAAATCTGTTTTGTCTGTTCAGAGGACAGACAGACCTTTCTGACTAAAATCACTAATCTCATTTGTGCGTGCAGGAAGTGTGACAAATGGCTAGAGTAGTTTATCACACATATGTGACCATCAAGTCATAAAGGGAACAAGATATTAACCTCCATAAACAAACTAGCATTCTGTTTCTCAGCACAGCGGAAGTATACATTGAGTAAGATAAGGATATGGAACACACGCTACTGACGAGATAAGGAACTTGCAGAAACAGTACAGACACAGATGCGTCTTGTGTTATCCAAGTAAAAGTAAACGCTATTCAAAACTTTACTCTGGGAAATAGATTGATTAGAATTTTTGTCTGCAATATCTACAGATAGACTGTGAAACTATGTGCCAAGTCACTGTTAGCACCATTTTTCAGGCTACAATTTAAATCTAGGTGCAGCTGAAGTTAACCAGAGGTTACTTGGTACCTTTAACGAGAGCAGGATTTCATGGAGTTATTTCAAGCACAGTCCTTATTTGGACACTTAACAGTCCATGGGAAGCCTGAAGTCCATGAAGTTGTTGGAATATTCAACAGTCAGGAGCTATTATTTAGACACTTCTAGTGTCTAAATAATATCTAGTATAATAATTATATACATATATATATATATAAAAAAAATAATATCTAGTTTTCTTCTTAACTCTAGCTCCAGAGGCCGTACCTTACATATGAGCAGTTTGCCAAGGTTTTCAACATTAGCTTCCTCTGACTGCACAGCCAGGCCTCGGATGTTCAGCTGGATGAGCTGAACCCTGGATTGAGACTTTTTCATACAAGATTACTACTACAGGCTTTAAGTCCTCTTTTTGCAAATGCACATTTCCTTAAAATGTGTGTTTTCTACAAATGCTTCTGAAAGCAAACACCTCTGCGAGGACAGCTGAAGCAACTGAATGGTGAAGCGTGCAGATTCGAAATGAGCTAATTAAAAATGAACACGCACAGAATAGTTTGTGGTATTTAAACAGCTGCTTACAAAACCCAGTACAAGAACTTCACCACGTAACAATATATATCATCATTCTGCAAGTGACAGTCTTCCACAACACAAGCCGTGCACAGATATCAGGAGGCACACTCAATACCACACTGATGTCTCCACCGTGCCTCCTGCTAGCCCTAGCTTTTATCATCCTTTCACCATGTCTGGCAAACAACCTATTTGATGTAAACAGGGGCAGAGCCAAAATAGTGACTTAACTGTTTCATATACAGCTGCTTCCATGAGAAAATGAAAACAGTTACAAGACATTATGGACAACCCCTGGTTTGGGGCCAGTTGTCTTGAACCAGTGGCTTGAACATCTCTCTGCCACCTGGGAGAATCAGCTTCCAATGCAGGTTTGGGCCAGCGAGGTCTGGCAGTGCTGGAAGTGATAGTCTCTGCCTTATGCTAAATCAATTTAGAGCAACATCGGAGTCTTAAGGGAAACGGTCAGCCTCAACAGCTGGTACATGGTGAGGCAGAAGGCAGTTTAATAGGGAAAATGACAACCCATAAGGAAAAGCAACCCCAGGCTCACACTACTCATGATCTCAAAATACTGCCTTGGCATGCAGAAAGCTCTTACCTCCCTTGAGAAGTTATAGGTTGGCTAAATAACAGAACCTTGTCCTCACACATGCACAGAGAAGGAGCAAGAAATTTTCTCAAAATCATTTCTCTGAGAGACAAAAGTAAATTTCTTAACAGCCAGCAATGGAGGAAAACAGTCCTATGATTTACTGGCCTTGAGACTCTAAAAGAATTCTTTGGCCTTTTTCCATTAAGATTTCGCAACCTATGTTATAGCCAGTGGGAAATTGTTTAATTCCCAAACCGTGCCCTCAGTCATAAAATCTGTGAAGATGATTCATTATTATGTATGTGGTGCCACGGGCATGCATGGCATTTTACAGACAAAGGGAAGACACAGCATCTGCCTTTAGAAGCTTAGGTGAATCCAGCTGTTCATGTGTATGGGAAGCAGTGCTCAACCGGTCCTAAAGCAAACATTCCTCATCGCTCAATGAATTAAGTAATGATACTCACCTGGGATGCTGGAAAGACTTAGACAGGAGGATACTTAGGAGACGTGTCATTACTGTCTAAAAATTTGTGACATTATTTCATTAAAACCTTACGACTTTTCAAGTCATATGTTACTTTGTAATGTCTTTACGATTAAAATGTACTTAGTCTCGTATTATGAATTTCTGATAATATGTATGATAGCATGTGACAGGGTCACTATGAAATCAGACCATAAATTCTACTCTGCCTAGCAATTTTTTCTCTGTGCTCACCGCACCGAGTAGGAACTCACAGGTTCCATCATACAACTCTAAACATACAACATGAATTACTGAAAAAAAATCATTCATGTGATTACTGAAAAAAAACCGCAAAAACATGTGCCAGGTCTCCACATCAACTTGCTGAAGTGTATAAAATCCACCTTTGTTCTGGTCTATGAAAAGTGAGCAGTTACAGCTCTTGGTAAGAAACAGTTTGGGACGATTCATCTAGAAGGCGAAACTTTATCATGGCAGAAGTCATGAAAACAGCAATTATTGTCAGTAAGTGTAGGGAGGAACTGTTAGCTGGACTAAGACATTCTTGTTCAGATTTGCATACAAGACGAGCATGTGCCTTCCTCTACAATCATTGCACTAGCAACGAGGGTATACATGACTTCAAGGCTGAGCAACCAGGGTATGATAACACATACATACATTTGTTGTGAGAGTCAGATATAAAGTGATTCCAGGAATTTTCATGTTGACATTGCTAAGCCACTCACACCCTCTCCTACTTCCTTATTAATACATACAATAAGGTCTACATGCCTGCCTTTTCAGGCAGCTGAGCAGCAAAGGTACCCAAAATAAACAATAATTATACCAACTCTACATGAAGAAATGTCATTATTGCACATACAAATCAGGTACATGTGAAAAGAAATAGTCAGTTGAGCATCAGTGTTAGATTGCATACACATGCAGATGTGTCCTGGCCCTGTAACACCAGCCCTATAACACTGATACCTACAGCTCTCCTGCAAAGAAAAGACCAGCAACACCCTCCTAAAACAAGGGAGATTGAGTTATAACTCAGAGCTTGTAAACAAAGAGAACATGGGCTTTCTTTTGTTCACACTGGTGAGGGTCGCAGTTCTTAAAATGGAGTTATTTCGTCTTCGATTCTTGTATTTAACACACAAATTAAAACCTACATGGGGGAGGGAGAAAAGGAGCGAAGCATCTCCCACTGGTGTTGAAAACTCTCTCTGCTCACATGGAGAGCAAGGAGGTGGTTCTAAGCTGAAATCCACTATAAAACATCAAAACAACCCTCCCTATAAGTACAAAATTCAATTGAGAAAGCCCCCAGACTCTTAATGCGTGCTCACATGTCAGGGCTGCCCCCTGCCAGGTGTGTGACAGTCCTGTAACTCTAACCCTGGTTTTTACGTTCTGCATTTCTTTCATGTCAGTGGATATGCAATAGGTGGTGTAAACCTCTGCAATCAACATCAACAGAAGTGAAAGAATTAGCTGTAAATTGACTTACGGAGTAGCCTCTTCCTGAAAGCGATTGAGCAGAACTCTGTGGGAGGAAACAATATGCCACAGTAAGTAATGCAAGCGATTCTGTGTAATGTAAGATAAGAATCATTTTGCGATTCCCTCCCCCAGCCCAATATTCCTTAGGGGAGAACTTCACAACCAAAGTGCCTCAAATGATCTTCTGACATTCTGTGTGCTGCTACAGGAGTAACAGCAAAAGAGCATTTCCAGGTGAGGGCTTCGGGGCCAGTTCGGACAAGGCTTTCATAAGCTAGAGCAGGGCTTCGACATCACCTCCCAACTACGGTAAAAGCTCTCAGCGTGACATACATCTTCATGGCAGCAGAGCATGTGTTTTGAACCGTCCCTTCTCAGTATGTAATGGCAGCTTCTAAGGAACAGCGCGTGTGGGTAAGGATGCCTTCCTGAATCAGGGCTGCACATTTTGTCTCATCGACTCCAACTTTCAATCATGTAACCATATATCCCACTTTCCATTCCCCTCTATGAATTCATGAGCCTCCAGCCTTCACTGCTGCAGTATTACCATATGACAACTCTATCTGAAACAACAATAGCAGCAAAGCACTAATTTATCATCTCTCAGAGCTTTAATAAGCATTCTGTCCCTTTTGAATAAGTTAAATTACATTGTTTACTGCTGCTCTTCATTTCAGCTCCTCCTGCTCCTTTCTCTACCACATCCTTACCTCTTTCACAAGCTGCCAAATCATTTGGTTCTTTTCTTTTTCATTACACCGTCTCCAGTCACTTGGATCCCTTTCCCCTCTCTACGACCCAAGACTGTCGAGCTGCTGGTTTTTGCTGGCATGGCTTTCTCGATGCAGCTAAATGAATTCCACCTCTATCTCCAGCTGCTGCTATATGCCTTCTTTTCGGAAATTAAAAAGAAGCTGGGAACAGTGGTGGCATATGACATCACATGACCCAGCAAGTACTCGGCAGGCCAATTTCCAAGTGTGATTTATAATCATGGTGCCCTTGCTACGTGATTTTATTAAACAAGATTCAGGGAGTCTTAGCAGTCCCGTTTCGAAGACTGATGTTCTAGTCGGTACCAAAGCTTGAACAATAATACCAAATGGTTGCAGGCTGATCGTGAGGATTGTTTGTCTTTCCACAGCAGTGCCAGAAGTTATCGTGTTACTAAATCACCATAACAGCACAATACCCCCAAAGAGATTGATGCAAACCGATTGCAGGCTACCGCAAATAGTTGTAATTTTCCTCCACTAAGATAACAGTTCCTTTGTACCATCCATCCGCGAAGCTTTTGATCAGAAGATACCTAGACACGTGCAGAAAGCTTTCCAGACTCCTGCACTCAATGGAAGAGTCAACTGTCTTGTCGGTCTGCCCATGCACTCTGTGTCACTGTCTTGCAATCGCCCTGGACACCAGAGAAGCAATGTGCCAGCCAAGTGCCCGTGGAGGAGAGTTTCCAAAGCGAAGAAAAGACAACAGCAAAGTCCTACAGTTAGATGAGTGTTCTGCTGGAGGAAGGAGGGCTCCCCATTAACCCTGTCACCAGCTGGCACAGGAACCAGGGTGCCAGATGGAGGAAAGCTGTGGCACAGCTCTTCCCAGGTTTGACACACAGTTCTGCAGCCAATGTATGACTGGGTGCCATCCCCACCCCTGGCACTCAATGCCTGCACCTCTGTCCTCCAGCAGCTCAGGAGACCTCTGCTCTGCAGGAACAGGACAGCTTTCACAGAGGAGTCTGAGATTGTAATAACAAACTGCTAGGAGCATTTAACTTTCCACCTTTTGCATATTGCACATTGATTTGCCCTCTGCCTTCAAACACTACAAAGAAGTAGACAGTTATTTATAAACCTCTTTAATGTAAACTGCTCAGAAATAAAGCTACAGACTGGTGAAATGAAGGGCAGTAGCATTTATCTCTGTTTTTGAGAAAGACAGACAAACCTATCTCTCCCTGTAAATATTTAAAAAAAACCCCAAACCTCAAACAACTCATGGAATTCAGCCTTGTATAGAAAAAAGGTTAATAACAATATCCTATCTACACAAGGATGTTGAACAGCTGAACACAATTACGTGTTCTGACACTTTGGATAGCTTGATCAGGCAGCTCGCCTAAAGTACATGGGGAAATGAGGAGAGAGCAAATTACTTGCTTGGAGAGGCAGGAGGAGGAAAGGAGAAAGGGTGGGAGTTCTCACACACACACCCTTCCCATCAACGCAGATTTAACGAAGATTGACAAGGTCTAACAAATTGGAAATAATAACCAAAAACAGAAACAAGAGGTTTCATTAGAAGCTTCTCCCTAAGGAAACTGTCTCTCAGAGCACTTTCGCTTTAACAGTTATTTTGCACCTTTGAGTTGTGTGCATGCCCAAAATATTTTCCTGTGATGGAGCAGACCCTTGGACAACAAACTCAAACGTGCTAACAGACCTGCTTTTCTTAGATAACTTTCAGGCATTTCAAGCTGTCCAAGAACCTCAGGAATCTGCAGACCACTGATTTAAAACCACTGAGTAGAAAACAATAAAAGCAGTTGCTGAACAAAGTGTTACATCAGAAATAATTAAAACTGAATGGCAATTTATTCTGGCATTTTTCACATCTAAGAACTTCTTCCTCCCTTGCAAGTTTTAACATTAAATTTCCTGGAAATTAGAGGAGTAAAAGGTCTCTCTCTCTCCCCTGCTCTTCCCCCCGACTTTTTATTGCATGTACAAAGTTAGTAACTGGTGAATACTTCGGATTCAACTTGTAAAATCCTTTCCAACAATTAGGTTTATGCACAGCCCTGTCCCACACTCTCCAGAGCTGTTTCCATGCATTTTTCTGCACATCTAACAAACCGCTATTGCTTTCTTTGTTAGCTAGGCACACTGCGGGCTCTTTAGGAGGATCCATACCAACTGCCACATGTAGAAACTTTGAAAGCCCCAGCTAGTATCAGCCACAAGTGTCAGAGCAGAACAGTTTGCATGCAACTGCGATGGATGTTCCTGAAGAAAAAAATCTTTGGGGGTTGACATAAACATAGCTCAATCCATATGTCTCTATATCAAGATCAAATAATGAGAAAAGTAATCAATTGTGGCTCCAAGTACAAGAAATCTTAGTGGAAGTTTAACTTGGCATCCACCCAAAGTTGAAGAAACCTCCTTTGACTATGAATGAGTGTTTGTTTGGCAAGAACAGTTGCTGGGGCAAATCTTCAGCTGGAATGACTTACAGAGCCTCTTACCTAGAGGATAGGAGCACTTGCATGGGCTGTATTAAAATTCGTATTCTCAAAATAGTCTGTTATTCTGGCCAATTCTCTCCTTGTCTGAAGGTTCCTCAAGCAGCAGGGTATGATAGTCACCGTGGTACCCAGCTAGCCACATTCATGTTAGTGCTGCACTGACCACCCCAGCACCTGCCTGGTGGCTTTGGTTCATCCGAGATCAAAGTCTAAACCAGCTCTTACTGTTTCAACCCAGGCACCCAGGCTCAGTTCTGGCCTTCAAACACTGCCTGAAGAAGGCATCGCAGGCAAGAAAGATGCAGCCAAACACGCAATTCAAAGACAGAGAATTGTGACCCCATCTTGCCAACTCTCTGCAAGCCAGATACGGGAACAGCTGCCGTGTCATGCCTTTCCAAAAGCCTTCACATCTGCAAACTCCAGCGCTGCAGAAGCGGGAGACGCGGAGAGCAATGTGCCCACACAACCCAAGTGCTGCCTGCTCAAAGCAGGCCGGGGCCGGTGGGCATGGTCTGCCAGCCCTTCGGCGAAGCTGCTGAGGTGGATGCATCCATGCTCAGCTCACAGACACTGCTCCTGCTGGCTGTGGCTGCCACGCGAAGCAATCTCGAACAGAGCCTCAGGGAGGGCGGAGGTCCTCTCTGCCTGGCTTGAACACCAGCTTTTGAGTCTCTCACGCTTCTTTCAGCACTGTCTGAAATACTCCGGGTTTCTAAGGGAGACTGTTACTAGTTAGGGGCAAAATGAGTGTGGTCTGTGCATTTAATGACGCATAAGTGGAACTACAGTGCTAGATGACATTTGTGCATAAAGATAAATGGCTTATAATATTTTGCAGATGATGTGCTCTTTTACAACTAAAGATTTTTGGTTCCTTTTAAGCCCAAGGTTAAAAACAAAACCAGACAGGAGACAAGACATTTCAGTTATGTCACAGAGTGAATTATTTCTACCCTGGGATAGCTCTTGTGTTAATTACACTGGATATAAAAAAAAAAAAATACACCTTCCTGGCTGCAAAGACAAAATATTGCTGTTGAAAGACTCTACTATCCCCCCCAACAATGTCCTTGAGAGTTTGAGTTACACTGCATCTGCAATTGTATTTAACAGATTTCTTTCTTTATTCCTGATAAACACCATGATTGCAATTTAGAGAAAAAAATAATGACAATATCTCACCAGTAACCTTCAGCAGGTTTTCCAAGATTGTTTACTAAATTGACAGGAAAAGTTATTTCCCTTGTATAAATAAAAGCATGGCCTTCCACTGTTCTCATGACGCAAAAGAAATCAAGACACAGTCTCTTCAGTTTCTTAAAGCCACTGGGTTATTTATTGAACTAGAAAGACAGTAGGAAGGGCTTTAAAATCCAGTAAGAATCAAGGTAATAGGGCACCTCAAGACAATTCCCCATTCTCAATGGGTCAGGCAGGTTTCAGTTTGGATCTTTTGTACCCTTGATATGTGAACTACCTATAAGGGGATTAGACAAAAGCAGGCGATAGCAGCACAGCCACAAAATTAGTTCTTGTTTTTAGTATTTCCTCTTCTTTGGCTAAAAGACCTAAATTAATATATGCCAGAAATGTCAAGAGTTCATTCCAGTGTTTCTGAAATGTGCACTTCTGTTGCCTGAAACCAAAAGAATATCACATACCTCCAAGTCAAGTGCCGAAGCAGTCGTTTTAGGCAAATAGCTACTCCTATGTGGGCACAGGACAGTCCCCAAGAGAGCCTCCTCACGCTATTATTAATACCATGTTACTGTGGAAACTGAGGCAGAGAAAGACTCAGACATGCCCAGTGCCACCTGAGGAGCCCCCAGCAGAGGAGAACAGAATACTGGTTCAGCTTTGAATGCTGGAGAAATCTAGTATTTCCTTTCCCAGCAAGTCCCTGCAAAACTCAAATGTCTTGGAATGAAAGGAGTAAGTGGGGAGGAGGGCAAAAAGGGCCAAGGGCAGAAGATATCCCAGACCTTAACACAGAGCCTCTTCATGCAATTTATTTCCATAGTCACACTCCTGTCTGTTAATAGAGAGTTCAATTGACTTGGCAAAGGTGACAGAGTGCATCTGATGTTCATTTAGACTAGAAACCAGGACCTGACAAGATAACCACAGTACATGACAAACTATTTTGGGTGTCGTGCAAAACTTGAATGTGTTCCTTCTTTAACTCACTTAGTTTATTATGTTGGATAAACAAAGGGGATTATCCTTGGAAATACTGCAAAACAAGGTAAGTAAGATATCAAACTACACAAGGTCTAAACATCTGTAACTGGCTTGATAAGCTACAGAACACCTTCCAGCCAAGACACTTAGATTCCTATAGCTGGTGGCCACAGACAGCAGGAGAGATGGCTGCTGACCAGGAACGAATGAAGTGCATACAATAAGCCAAGAACAATATGAAAGATCTCACATTTACAAAACGCACGGAACATGTGTCGAGTGCTGCTCCCATTCAAACCATCACCCCTCAGCCAGCTTCACAAAACCTTCTCCAGACTTTCTTTCGCCCTAGCTATGCCCCACCACCTGAAGCTTTGTGCAAGTCATTGCAACTTTGTTTGTAATTTCTGCTGCAGCACGTCTCCTCGCAAGCAGTCAGTATTTTGAGGGACACAAAGATAAAAGTAGATAGCATGCTGAAGTGACATGAATTTTTGCCTCCAGAATACTGTGACTTGAAAGGTTTCATATTCCTCTCATGTATATTCAAACTGGTTTCCCAAGACTCATGGTCTGAAGAGGGGTCTTAAAACTATCCTGTTGCTACCTTCTTTTCACTCTTTAAACTGGGGATCAGTGTGTCATACATGGGGAACAAGGGACAGCATGTGTCACAAAGGGTCTGCAGTCCACATGTTGCTGGCCTTCCAAACGTCTCCCTCAATGCACTCAGTAACATCTCTGCCTGTCACGCTGCGATGTTCCTGTTCTGAGGCATGCCAAGCTCTGCTGTCCCACCGCCACCCTGCCCGGAGCCAAGACCCGGCATCCCACATGTGCCAAAGTTTGCAAAGTGGATAAATATGGACCTGTGGTGCAACTGTGGTCCAATTCCCACTTCAGAAGCTCAATTGATCATGCTTCTGGCAAGGTACTTGAGCCTGAGGCACACGTAACGGACCTGCAGCTTTGTATCCTGCTGCTGCTTTAATCCCCTTGCCCCAGGAGGGGAAGCGTGGTACAGAAAGTAGAAGGGGGAGATAGTGCCTGTGATGGCACACAAAGAAAAGCAGATCACAGTGAAGTGTTTGAATTAGAAATCACAGAAGTTATTTTGTATTCATCTACCAGAGAGTGAATTTTCTATCTAGTCTATACAATATGCTAAACACTTATCAAAGAGCATTTAGAGAGAGGAAAATCTCTGCATTTCCTAAAAGAATACTTTTCATTTATTATGTCTAAAGAAAAACAAACAAACGTATGAGGATAGGATGATGGAAAATTAGAAAAGATAGCCTGGGGGATGGGGAATGCGAGGAAAAAGCTCTAAACAACTTAGTAGCAGTGCTTGCTGGTTTTATGCACAGCTGAAGCCAATCCCTTGAAAAGGAGAGTTTTGACTCTTAAGTGGCCAGCACCTCTTGCAACATATTTCCTAATCAGTGAGTATTTATGGTCGATATTTTATATTTCCAATTTCCCCCTAAGGGCTCGTGAGAAAGCAGCACACCTGCCAACCTTTTCAGCTGGGCCAATAATTGCCAATTTGCTCTTTGCCTTAGTATATCACTCAATTTAGCCCTGGCTGTGCCCTGCATACATCCTCATTCATCTCTGTGCCCCCATGACAATTAGAGTGTTAGCTTCAGCTAACTAGGGCAACTATTCTACTAGGCTTGGAAGACAATTATTAGTCTATTTTCCCATCTTGTGGCAACAAAATTGAGAATCCATGACAATTACATTCAGCAATTCTGCACTCTCCTGCCTGCTCCCCCTTCTTGCCCCCACCTTCCGAATATTTCAAATTATCACAGCTCTACTACCACATTCAAATTTTCCATGTTCACAGGGAGTGAGGCTTCTATTTAAATGATAATGAGGGACGATCCATTCAATTTAGTGAGGGAGAAAATCCATTAAAAAGCAGGCAGTTCTTAAGCTGATGGGTCAAGAAAAAGATAAAAACCTTTTTTTTAAAGCCATTATACAAGGCTCTGTGTGGATTTTTGGACTGTTCAGGACATCAGAAAAGATTAGGACAATTATGGAACATGGGGGAAAACCAAAACAAAATGCCCAAGCCTTCCACTTTTACTTGGGTCAACACAGCAAAGTAGCAATATGGCTTATCTGGCTCTTAATTCTCTGGCAACTTCCAATTACCTCACTACGAAAGACAGCAGAGGAAAATCCCATTTTGGAAAAAGGTTGTTGACTCTGTGTTGGCTGTAGAAGACCCAAGAGTACATGTGTCATAGGGATGTCAGTTTTGTAGTAGATTTTAAGGGAATTTTACATCAACACTGGGAACATAAACAAGAGGCAAATTCCCATCCCACTTCCCCCACACCACACCATCTGCCTTGCAAACCTGGGCTAAAACTTCTCTGCTTTTCTGCTCTGAAGTTTCATCACCCCAAAGAACAGATCAGCCTCGACAAATCAAACCTGCGCAGGCAGAGATGATTTCACTAGATCATAATAAGCATTTTTTCCCCAATGACCCATAATAAATGGCACTCAGTGTAATGTCTGGAAAGACATACTATACAAGACAGACAATTGCTGTCTTACTATGAAGCTGTAGCACACTCTTGCCGCAGAAGTTTCATTATGGCAAAGAAGCAGCAAAATGCTCTGGGTTTGCTGTGGACGGACCAATGGCTCTGCGTGTGTGTGTGTGTGTGCAAGACATAATCAATCATTTGCTTCAGTTTTCTTTAGAGTGCAATTATTTCACAACAGACCAAGCCACCTCTTGACTTCATGGTCCATTAGAGACTAATGACATGCATTAATGTAAATAAAGAACAACTTGCTGGCATCCCATTGAACAAGTCACCTCAAGAAACAAATCACACAGAGGAGCTAAGCTGTTCATAATAGTGCCTTCTAAATGGAGACTGACAATGAAGCCGGAGGGAGGACTCCAGTGCTCCTAAGGTGGCGACGCTGAATGCTATAGCCGACACTTTCATACACATATTTCCCACCACACCTGCTGTGTGCTGCCGTACAGCAGCCAAACCTGCCACCTCCCGCCTCATTTACTCCATTGTTCACCCAAGTTAATGGGGAAAGAGATGGGAGGGAAAGACAGCATGAAAAACAGTCCTGAAGGCCAAATGCACCAAGAAACAGCAGGAGAGCTACTTGGGGGAGAGCGAGAAATGGCCCAGGTGCCTCCTGCTGCAGAGCATCCGTCTGCAAGGACAGGCGGCCACCCCAGCACAGCCCTGTGCTAGAGCCTCGATCTGTGACTGCTAACCACAAAGAAAAACCATCCCTGCCTTCCCTTTGCATCCTTACTGCCCTGTGGCTTTTTAAACCTCACTGCCACACGTAAGCTGCACACCATCTATTTAAACAGCATGCTGAGAAGTACAGCTTCAGAGCCATACAGACACCAGGCACGGCTGGACAGGAAATCCTGCAGGAATCCACGCTCAGAAGCATGTCCTCATCTTCTCTCCCCTTCCCAGCTCCCTCTCTACAACAAGAAAAAGTCTGCCACCTAATTCCTTTGCATGCAAATAGGGAAAACCATCCGATTGCACCCGTGGGACTTCCTAAGACTTTCTGACAGTCACTAAATAGACTACAGAACATTTACTAGTACGCGAGGAAGTGTTATACGTAATTAAAGCTAAATTGCACTCATCAAATAATGAACGAAGAGCATTCTGTGATTCATGAACCTTACTTTTCAAACTGTTTAATTACTAATTTGAAAAATTCTCATTTGCAATGGGTCGCCAGGTCACGAGAGCAGCTTCAGCAAAGCTCTGAAGTGTGCCCCAGCCTTCAGGCACTGCCCAAATATCCCTATTGACTAAAAAAGAACGGAGTGCCTATTTCCCACCGAATTTCACTTGCTGCTGAACTAGCTTTGAAGATTTCTCAGGAATTAGGCACTCAGACTCAATTCCTGCAGGCTCAGCCTGCAACTTTGAGGGCAAAGGGAAAGGAGGAGAAAAAACTGGAAGTACATCGGCTTAACAAGAAAAGTCTCCAAGACCACTTAATGCTTTGACCTAAGTTAATCGCTAAGTCTGAATATATTATTCCTCTCCCGTGGCCCCACGTTACGGTACAGTAAAGCTACCAGGCGCCCTGCTCACATACCTGTCAAGAGTGGCTAAGGAGAGAAGCGTATAAATATATGTATACATAAAATAACAATCATTATTGACTAATAACACAGTCAAAGACGCCCTGCAGCAAGGGGATTTGTCCCACGGGTCCCCCCCTCCTCGCCGACTTTCCCCGCTGTGGCGCGTGGGTTCGCAATCCTGGAAGCAGATCACAGGACACGTTATTTTTCTCTTCCTCCCACTGCGCTGGCTGTTTACAGCGCCCCATTCACACTCCAAACATGTAGAGAGAATTTTCCCCCGTCACATTTCCCTGTCAGAGCTGTCAAGCTGAATCCCGCTTTAATCTGCCAAAAGCACTTTTCTGCTGACATTTTTAATAAATACTTTCAGCTTTTAAACACATTTGTGGGAGCCATTTTTTCCCCTTTTTCTCCCTTCTCCTCCTGTAGAATGGGCTCTGAAAGCCTTAATAGCAAATACATTACACTTATCAAAGGCTTCCCCCCCCTTCCTTTTGCATCCTGAAGCGGAGGTAGTGTTTTCAATTTTAAAGCTAAATTAACTGTCCAATTGAATTTAGCTGGTGTGAGCCGTTTTCTGTGACAGGTTTTAGTTATGAAGCATATTTTACATTAATAGAACTCAACATGAAAACCACTCGCTCTGGGATTTCTGTGGCTTGCCATTGAAATGGCAAATTTAATATTTCAGACATGCTCGTGCCAGCGTTTGATTATTGTTCTTCATTTAAATCTCTCCTAACGGGAAAGGTCCTAATTAGTAAAAAATCATGTTTTAATGAAGGCGAAATGCTAATTGCTAACACAAAAAGCCTTCATATAAAATTATCCCAGCACTGCCATTGATTTCTTGGTGACTCAAAAGCCCATTTGTGTGTTTACACACTAAGGCACCATTTGCTTTTGTTTTATCATAACATTTCACTCAACGTACCATCAAATTTCCTGAGAGAAAGACAGCTTTTCCCCAAACTTCCCTCATATCTTGGAGGCAGGAAGCAAAAAAGTAGATGAGCTGACTTTGCACCCAAACTATGTGATGCCGTGCAGTAGCTAAACCCAAAGATATTGTAAAAGGCTTTTTAACACAACTTCTTTGAGAAAACAAAACAAAACATCAAGCCATTTTTCCCCGAGGAATAACAATTCCATTTTGTTTTCCCATCTCTGATCTTTCGCTTATCATATTATTTGCACCATGATTATAGTGTTTGCAAGGCAGCTCAACCACTTATGCCATAACACTCAATCATTACATAAAAAAAAGTTATTACACAGTGACCTCTGGATGCCAACATTTGTTCAGCAAGATTTATGAAAAGCCATGTCAGCAGCGGGAATTGCTGCAATGAAGCGATGCTTTCTCCTGAATGGTACTTACATCACTGAGACGGTCCCTTGAGCTGCTCCGCTGAGAGCTTGTGGCCTCCCTGATGCTGTCTTCCTCGCTATTTCTGCCACTTCTGCTTGTAGGGACCTTCATCTAGAGGGAGAAGAAGGAGGGGGGAAAAAGGAGATTTTCAAGCACTGCTCTGCCACCTGTTCCCAAGGTTGCCGACAGCAGTTTAAGTCAACATTTCACTTCTATGCCCATGGCACCGTGGAGAGGATGTTTCTGAATGCCTGGGGCTCCTCTGAAGCTGTGCTTGACCATGTATGTCCAACATGGAGGGAAGGGGTGCTTTTAACACCCCTGAAAGCAGGCAAGGCTGTGCCAAAGTCCTAGGGCCTACAAAGAGGGAAGCGGACAGACAAACCGCCTTCACTCTTTGCTACCAGCAAACCTCGACTGTGATGCCAGTGTGTCAGTACTGCTGCTTCTGCTGGGCCACCGCTGACCCAGCAGTCAGATCTCTGTTTCCCAGTCTAGGGATGTCCCTTGGGGCCACCCCAGTGACTGCCCCAAAATGGTTAGTACCAGCATGACGGCCAGGTGATAAACACCACGAGGGATACTGTCCGGAAACAACTTGCACAAAACTGGGAAGCACAGCACGATTAACTCTTACAGTCAAGGCTGGTTCTCTAACCACTAAATCATCCTTCTTCCATCACTTGAAGTTGTGCTTATGTTAGTACGTAAGCGAGAGGCACCAATGTTTGAAATCACAGCAACTTTCTGCTTACATCTGCAAAGAGTGTTACAAGGGGAGGAGAAGGATAGGATAGATATGTCATTCACAGCTTCATTCCTGGGCTCATTTACTAACAAATTATTCTGCTAATTCCCTTGTGAAATATTGGGTGGAAAGAACTGTTTAATTTATTAATAGGTTCTATTCATATCAGTTTGGTTCCATTTAAATTACAGTATTTAAAATGTCAGCTTGTACAAATTGGTACGTTTAATGGCAATAAAATCCCCTTGTTTCTTTCTGTCCTATTTCACTGCAGTCCAGTAGCTAGCAGAGTTTGCTCATGGTGCTCCGACATAACCCCGGCGTGCTCAAACAGCCCTGCCGCCATGGCATGAGGAACCGTGCTCAGTGGGCATGCTGCCACAATGCGGGCACTGCAACCTGAGCCCCGGGAACGCACCGTGCTTCCATGGACATTGGATATAGCTGCCAGCTAAGTGCCCCACAGCCTATTAATATTTTAATACAATATTCAAGATATTATGTGCAGAATGAGCTCCAGTACTCATCCAGTCTGGAGGATCCAGTCCTGGATAGGCTTGTATAGGAGAATACTGAGGAAGTATGCTCAAGTTAAAGTAACAATACATTTCTTGTTGAAAGCAGTACTCTGCATGCCTTTCTGCCACCTTACACCTCACCAATATACTTTCTTCGTTAGGGTAAGACTTTTAGACTCAGCCACATCAAAGTGTTAAAAATACACATTTGCTCACTGCCACCTTGTCACACAACCACCGCTCTCAGCACCAGTGTCCTGGCTCATCCATTACAAACAACTTTTCAATATGTTGCCCTCCTGCAAACTTTTATCAAGACTGATTTTTCATCTTTGCTCCTGCATCAAAACGTTCAAACAACACAGCAACTAGAGGTAATCACTGCTGAGACCTGCCAGAAGCCTTTCCAACCAACAGTGGGCCTGTATTCGCAACTACCAGCATCAGGTATAAAAAGCAGGAGATAATCCACTTGAAATTCATCATGTTGAATCCACATTGTATGTTTCCTTAATAAAAAGGCCAACAGCATCAAGCACAGAAATCTAACTATACTACATCAATACTGTGGCTGTTATCCATCAAATTTTTCATCCCAGTTGTAAATGAGTAAATTTGATAAGTTTTTTTTCTAAGTACATATAAAGATTGTCATTCACTTATTTTATTCTTTTTTAGGTCTTTATTAGTCAATTATGACTTCAGCTATCGCATTATCTTGCCTAGGTTTGATGCCAAGCCAACAGGACAAATGGTAGTGCCTCATTAATTACAGCTTTTAAAAAACACTGGCACGCTAGCTTTCTTCCGTCATTTGGATCTTCCTACACTTACTCAAAACCCAACTCTACTGGTTCCCAGTCATCAGCCAGCTCTTCCGAAACTCTTGGATGCAAAGTATCCGACCTGCCAGTTTCAAAGCTTCCAGACACAGCAGGTGCTTTGTTTCTCCCTGAAATAGGAACCGCTTGACTATTACAGGACAGAATGACAATCTCCCTAAACACGGCACAGAAATACCCATTGAATTCTGCCGCTTTCTGATTTCTGATCCATAACCTTACCACTCCCACATAGGAACACATCAAAGCCTGTCAAAATTATTACACTTTTGACCTAAACAACTCCCAGACAGCTGCAAATTAAAGGAAAAATAAATTAGAGCATTCCAAATCCTTTCACCTTCTTCCCAAGCACAAATGTTCATCAGAATTATTCAAAAGGAATAAAGTGCCAGCTGTTTAAAGTTAGCACAGACTCACCCAACCAGTTACCAGACTCCGACCTTTTGCTGTTTTTCTTGAGTTACAGTCAGCTCCCAACACCACCTGCTTCTTTTCTCCAAATTTCATTAAAGGAAAACTACACCTACACCCACGGTAACAAATTGAGACAATTTGACCTGACAAGGTCTTGCACGGGCAAGCAAATTAGAAGCATCACTGCTGCCATTAACCTTTCCAAGTAAATATCAATTATTAAACTTGCTGCACTACCTCTGTCCCCAGTTTGCTGCTGTGAATTAAGAGGGTCATCAGACTTTTTGACAGATCTTGTTCATTTACACCTGCTGCCTGCCAGCAGGGGAGCCCGCACACCCGCGGCCCGAGTGCTGAGCCAAGCTGCCTTAATTCATCAGTAATTACCCTAATGAGCCACACGCAGGACCCAACTAGGAGGACAAGTTGTTCTGCTAAATGGATGCATTGGTTTCACAGGCACTCTCTGCAGACCTGGGTATTAGCAAACTGGTCAAAAGCGCCTTTTCCCAAAGTTGCTTCTGGCTTGGCTGTTTGATTTCTAGCGATTTGCTCTGGGTGTTTTCACTTGAGTTACAGAAATTCCTCCTGACCACATTTCCCTGATTGAGCTTTACTATAAAACCTAGTGTTTCTGTCCCTTTGAAAAGGTTATTACTTTTTTAGAGTCTGCAAAGGCTCTGTGGCCCAGAGGCGAGGCAGCTCCCAGGCCCAACCCAGGGGCGTCATGGCCGCCTCGCACCACACAGACCCAAACAAGTAACTCCCCAAGTTCATACGCAAAACACACTACATCCTCTTGTACAACACATTACCAGAGACTTATACACACATCAGAGCAACACTAGTCACCATTAATAAATACCTCAGGCAGAGAAGCCAAATAACCCGTCTAAAGGTAGGCTTGAGAAGGTGAGGGCTGCCTGAGAGAAGCTGCCTTTCCACTTGCACATCGCTGCCCTACTACTGTTACAGAAAAGCTTGAAAATCACCAAGCAGTTGCATTTAGGAAGGAACTCCCTCTCCGCCTTGCTGACTTTGCCTGTCTGAAGTACCCACACAGTCCGCTGGTACCTCTTGCTCTGAGGCAGCCACGGCCCGTCCCCAGGCCCCGCCAGACGGCGCCTTCCACTCAGCGTGACAGAGCCGAAACACAAGCTCAGGAAACAGCGGGTAAAAGCATATGTGGGCCAAATTTGAGTATGTTTGATCGCACTGCCTTTAGGTCTGCTGAAAATATTTTAGGAGTCATCTGAGAAGCAAAAGATCTCAAAAGAACTGCAACGCCCAAAGCCCAGGGCGATGTTCCTCTGCCTCGCCTCCCAAGGTTTGGGGGGTGGGAGAAAATATTGTCTTAAATGTAGGCTGACTACTGTGTCGCTTCAGGACAGTAAACCTGGGACAAAATAAAAAGGCACGAGGAGAAGACTGAAGATATTTGGTAATTTATCTCTTCCAAAGGTCAAATCCTGTCCTCATCCAAATCCTAAGTCAGCAAGACATTCATGTCAGTATGTATTCACCAAAACGTTTAAATATGTGTTGAAGTTTTACTGAAGCAGAGCCTATTTCATCACTGAAAGTTAAAAGGATTCTCCAACAGCATTAATGAAACCCAAGGCTGTTTAAAACCAGACAAACGCAGCCTCCTGTAAGATAAATAACACACCTGACACCACCACACACCGCAGACAAAAGCTGGCAGTAGGCAATCCCGGCTCTCTGCAATAGCTACGGTTCAGCTTTTACCAGAAACTACAGATTTGTGTTTGAGAACATGAAAGACGCTGTTTCCAGCTCCATGGGAGCAGGCCAGGCTGGCTTGGCAGGGAACAACTGGGGGCAAGATACAGAGGGTTTGTGAGGCCATGATCAATCTGCACGCTGCAGGTGCTCGCGGACAGTCCCAAGCCACGTTCAGAGCCAAGAATTATGAACCTTGCGCTGTTGGACATCATGTAGCATGATTAAATATCATAACTCATTCCGGTAATAACTCCAGCTCTCATTAAAGTCCAGTTCTGCTATCCTGGACTGATGCTGCCTTTTCATCTCTCCCACCCAACTTCCCCCTCCCTATTTCTGCTTATGAGGCGGGGGTGGGGGAATATATGAATGGGCAGAATGACTTTTGCTTCCCTAAAAGGGCTTTTTCATTACCCCTATGCTAGCTCTCAGCCCCCGCTTTTTAATCATAATAGATCAGCCTGCTCTCCATTTACTTAAGCTTTTCCGATGTCAAAGGAAAGCACATTTTTATTTGGCGCACCTATTTTCAAATCACGGGCACGCTGTCCCTGCTCGTTATTAATAAATACACTTCGATTTATCACAAGCTCTGTTTGAGTGCCACGGGGAGCCTGGGGCAAAAGGAGACAAATTCTTTTCTTAAGTTGTTCTGAAAGGTGCTGGGCTTCCCGACCCTCACCCCCATTAACCCAGCACAGCTAGTGCGCTCCTACTGGGAGCTCCACGGCTTGCGCAGCGGCAAGCTCGGACTGATCTTGTGCCATCTCAATATATTTGTTCATTATCTTGCGCACACACAGAAGCATTTGGAAATGTACTCGGGGCACAGGCCAAATTGAATCATCTGCCTTCATTTTCCACACGATCTGAAGCTACAGCTGCTACAACAGGCTGTGGGATTTTTATTTTCCTTCCTTAACAGTTTTTTTTCTTGCTCTTAAAGTCACAGCAGTCTGAATTTAAACCTCTCGCTGTAGCTTGGGTTTGTGTCTGATTTCTACAAAGCGGGTCTTGCAGACACACACGGTTCCCAACAACCTCCCTCTGTGCTGTTCTAAAGGCAAGACAGAAAGCAGTGCCCTCGGGGAGAGATGTAATTAAAATATTCATCTTGGAGATGCCTGTTCTGGTGGCTCCGATGGGTCTGTCAACCCACTAACCCTCGCACCTCTGTCAGTGGACAGGCACTACCAGGAACGGCACTCACCTGCATTGTGCTACACTTGGGAACGGGAAACGGTCCCACAAAAACAAAGTGGCCCTTCCAGATCAGAAGGGACAAAGAGCTCCACACAGCACTGAGCCAAACTGCCTCCTTTTAGGAACATCTTAACTTCTCGAAAAAAAAAGTTTAATTCCTGGAAGATCAACTTTCATTTGTCTTGAGAGAAAGGACAGATCAAACACAACCTTCAGTTTTAGGATTTTACTGACTTCACGGCAAATCTATTTTGGCAGAAGCTACTTGGAGATAAGCAGGTACAGCTGAGAGGCAGCAAGTCCCAGAGTTTAGGTCCAAGCTTTGAGATCACCAGAGATAGGGATGAATCCACCTTATCATGTTCATCCATTTAAGCTAATGCTGCTGAACGCCACTTTATCTCTCATCAGTGTGTAATGACTTTATCATCTGCTCTGCCAAAGGACCCTTTTTCAACTGTTTCTACCGGTTCAATCTAAGGAAGAAAAAATTTCTGCAGATAACATTTCATACCAACAAAGATTATGAAGAATTGTCAGGAGCAACTGTTCCAAAAACTTATCAAAACTAATAGTATGGCCTGTCCCCTTCCCAACAAACAGGGAAACGATGCTTAAACAATATTTTGGGTAGACTTTCTTTGCCAACATATGCATGCATTTTATTATCAACTCCCAGATAAGCTCATGTTTCTCTTGGTAGACTATCAACAGTAGCAGCTTTCTGCAGCAGGAGACAGTAAACTGCCTTAATAAATACAAATGGACAATTTAATTAAAATATATTGGAGACTTGGAAAAAGTACTATTTGTGGACGAAACAGTCTGTTAAGGGACTGCAGTCAAGGCTAGTTCAGGGTATTTTAAGCAGGAACAATAAGTGGCAGTGAAACATACTGCACAGAGCCTACCCCAGTGATTAAAGAGCACGCTGAAATTATAACCGTCTGTTTTCCAGAAGTGGGGGGGGGGGAAGTCACCCAGTTGCCTCTGGTTTTAATGCTTAAAACAAAACAAACCATTTGGCTTTAGAAATGTACTTCTTTAAACCTGAAAAGACCCATGTATCAAAACAAGGTGGAATCAGCTAAATACATTACTTCTGACTTGTTTCCTTGAAAATCCAGCCCTAATGCATTCTAACAAAATTTATCTATCCCAAGCATACCTTATAATGAGATCAACTGGGAAAAATATCAGGCTTGTTTGTATATTTTATACTTGCTCTAACTTGGCAGTTTGGAGATTATGTATTCCCCAGGTCCCTCCTTAAATCGTTTCACACGCCGCAATTTGATTTTCTTTGCTTGCCCTTTTCTACAATTTTTTTGATACATTTTATTGAGTTCTGGCTCAGAGGGAAACGTTCCCTTTGAATTAAGGGTGCAATCATTTTTTCCCCCCTAAATAAGGACATATGGTGTAGGGAGCAATGCTATGGTCTGAGGATTTTATGATGGAAGTAGGGCTCATTTTAAAAAATGACAGGAGCATCAGGTTAGATTAGAGTATTTTTTCTAATTGGGCAGTGCTGCTGTGGATGTTGTGATCCGCTATCTTAGCTATAATTCATTTTAAATACATGTCCGTCTTTACTTACTGTGAAAAAGAAGAAAACAGCAGCAGTGTTATGATACTGAAGGAAAATCTTCAGCATTCATTCAGAAAGTGACATGATGTCTAGAAGGTTAGCGTTTACACACTTAACTGGGATGCAGACTTCTGGTTTCTAGTCCTGGCCTACCAGTTTCCTCTGGATAAGTTACTTAGATAACCTATATGCAGATATGCAAAACCTGTGTTGTAACACGGTGGTTAATTTTCATCTCTCTGGGATGCAGAGAGGTTGAACTAATGATAGCAAAGGATTTCGGTGCTTCGAGGCTGTCAGAGTCACTGCTGCAGGAAGGCAAGTACAACTTACTGTAATAAAATTATTAGTAGTGACAAAATCAAAATACTTAAAAGCTATTGTTAGTTTCTCAGCTACTTGAGCAACATTAACTACTTATTAATACCCTAACTTTGCATCTTAATGCTTGCAACTAGACATGAGGGTCATCTGCCATTTTTAAAACCAAATGAAAACCAAGCTCATACGGTGCCGTCAATTAATTGCCTTTGCAGTTTTTGGAAGAATTACTATATGGTGCTCTCATTAGCCAGGGTAACATCCTGCAATGAGCTCAACTTTAGCTCTCCAAGAGACACTTCTCCAGGTCTGGTGCTACACCTAACTACAGAGAAACAACATCTGATCTCACGAGTTTTGAGAGGTGCGGCCAAAAGAGCGGGCCAGTGCCCTTGGGGACTGGAAAAGCCCTTTTCACCAGTGCCCAGCACAGAGGGGCTGTAAGGAGCAGCGGGGTTGGCTTTTCTAAGCTCAACCCATGCACTGGAACCACCGCAAAGATTTTTCACAGCTTCTCAGCTGGCAGGTGGCCTCGGCTGCGGAACGGAGCCGGCAGTGCTTCCCCAGGATGGCCTGCGCTCTCAGGATCAGGAGGCTCACTGCGATGCGAGAGCTAATGCTTATTTTGGAAAAGAGCTGGTGCTTAAGCAGGCAAAACTGCTCGATTTTACAGCTGCCATCAGGCCTGCATAGCAAACTGCACTCTGCATGCCCCCAGCCGTACTTGGCAGATGGTAGTAGACAGCTGGGAAAATCTGGGTTTGACATACGTCAATGATAAACTGTGTCAGTGTAGACCTGCTTAGGTTACAGCTAGCGAGCGTGTGTGCAGGAGTGAGACTTGGACTCAAGTCCAAGAAGGGTAAATAGCATTCCTAACCAATTTAGCTAAAACCTGCCTTCCATGACAGGGTACACGGCAGCACCTACGAGCCCTCGGGGCTGTCTGCAGAGGGGTACCACGCCATTTCGCAGTTCATGGCCTACAGTGCAAAACCAGCACGACATGTAACGAAACAGTGCCCACCACCAGCGATGACTTATCAGGTCCTGTTGTGAAGGTAAACTATAAGCAATTGCCAGAGAAAAAAAGTCAGGACTCTCCACATGCTCTCTGTGAAGAAAACCCTGAGAAATCAAATAAACTTACTGGGGCACCTTACTCTGTGTTTATAAACAGCTGTAGGCACAATAAATAAGGACGTACACTACTTGGTGGCTGGGAGATGACAATGAAACTCTAGCTGGACAAGGGACAGACATAATCATTGTCAACGAAAAGGCAGCACCTAATAGTTCCTGCACTAGCTGTACTGCTCAGCCAGAATCGGATGCCCTAACTACACTTTAATTTAGCAACAGGTCTAGAGGGATAGCATCCAATAAATACTCCATGAGAGCACTCAAAGCCTCCGAGAAAGTTACTGAATAAGATTTGTAGGTTCAAGTTTCACATTAAGGGAATTCAGACCTGTGATTCTCAGTTATAAAATGCTATCCAATATGCATCAAATGAGAAATTGATTTTGCACATTTTTTTGGTGATGGGAAAGAAATGGATATGCTAAAGATCAGCTCGGGACTCCTACAACAGATGCATCAAGTGTTACCAACACCAGTGCAGTTGACCGTATCGAAAGGATCGCTGTAAGGGAAGTAACTCTGAGCAGGATGGAGGTATGATTGACTGAGCATCCATTTAGCAAGGAAAGCGCTGTGTTCAGCTGGAGCCAGCAGACTAAATTAGGCTGAGTTTACACAATGCTTTTAAACACCATGTAGGAGGCAATCAGAATTGACAGCTTTAACATTGCTGCCATCTATGCATACAGATACCATCTATTAAAGGCTAATATCAACAGCTGTGATGTTCAAAGCAAAAGTAGATTTAATATACATATTAAATTGTCCAAAGCTGTGGGAGATGTTTCAAAATATATCAGGAAATTCAACCAAGAGAAATCTCTCTGTATACTACGGTATTTCTCTTCTAGTAATATTACCCACCAAAAGCAAGGGTTTTGAATTGAAGACAAAAGGTGACAATAACCTTCAAAAGTGATTTTAGTAAAAGAAGATCCCAAAAAGCAAGGTAAACACAGTACTAATGATGTCAGATACGCAAAACATTCAACGCAGTTCTGCTGTGTCCTTGGGAAGGAAACAGACTCATTTCTCAGTCTTCTGATAACAAAAGGAAGATATTAGACAACATTCGCTATGAACAAAGTCCAGACCTGTTGCACAAGCCCTAGAATGGGAGATCATGTGCACACTGATGTTTTCATGGATCTTGGAATAGCCACTGAGAAAACTGAAAAAAGACAAGTATTGGAAAAATATTTCAAAGGAGCAACCAGGACTGGCTGGGCAGCTATAGGCACACTGCCATGATATCAGGCTTGACAGAAGAAAAAAAACCCCAATACTGGATTGACTGAATTAAATTATTTCAGTCAACAAGGTTTTCTGGAAAATGAATCTTCCTGAATAAGCCTGGCTTCATTTCTTTGATAAGTTTGCCTGAAAAGGGAACTGGATAAACGTGATATATTTAGGATTCTTGATGCACTCATACTGCAAGACATTCTGATAAAAATTAGTGCTGTATAAATATCAATAAAAGCATATTTTAAGCAAGGAACATATTGGCTAAGTTCTCAAAAAGCAGTGTCCATAAATAATCATCAGAAATAACACACCCCAAAGCAGAGCTGCACTCTGATTACGAGGAATGAAAGTGGCCGCCTGCAGCTACTATAGAAGACAGACTGCACTGCCAGAGCTGCTTGCTCAGGAAAAGCTGGGAGGGTCACAGTGGACAAGCACCTCCATATGATCTTACAGCGTATTGCTGCAACAGGAGGGAACTAATCCAACCCCTGAGCAAGGGAAGAGAAGTCACTTCCTCCTGGTTACAACACTGACAGGAATGATTTTGGAAGGCTGGCTTGGTCTACAGCCTCCCCAGTAAGACAGCAAGGCAAAGCTCTTCTGAACTGACAACCCATGGCAGCAACAGTCTAACCTGTGGTACAAACTTGGAGAGTTGTCCTGAATTGCTCCAAGTCCTTCTTACACGAACCACAGAGATCAATCAAACTGCCATCAGAAGAAGGAAAAATTGCCAGGAGCTATCCAGGTGCGATGCACGGCAGATCTCTCCTTAGAGCTGGGAACAACAGTGACCATCCTGATACTGACTGACGGTGAAGGAAGATTTTGTAAGGGCAGCCTGCAAACCCTGTGGGTTTTTGTCCGTAGTTCAAGGCAGCTACAAGAGCATCCACACTCGCTCAACAATTTGCTCAAACCCTTCCAGTGTCCCATGCTTAGTATAGCAGGGTTTCAAATTCATTACTAGGACTGTGAGGCACTACAATAACACAATTAGAACACCACCACATGTGTGTCATATATTACAAGTTAAAAAAGAAAAGACATACTATGTGCAGATACAACAACAATTTGCTGTTCAAATTAATTCAGGAATCAATACCATCCCTGTAAACCCAATATATAAAACATATGCTACTGTAGGCATGTATAAATTGCATGCAATTTTTTCCAGATAAAGCCACACATGAAATTAATAAACTAAAGTGAAAAAAGAAAAGAAACAAAGTAAATAAATAAATACAAAGGGAATTATGAATTTTACAGAAACTGCTGTCAAAGATCACTGCGCTGAGCAGAGCGAGCCACAGCCACGAGCTCGTTCCCTTCCCTCGGCAGCACAGTCACACCCTGCCCTCAGTTCATCTGAACAGGGAACTCCCACGTAGTAGAAACGGAGACCAACCAGAGACCAGGCAGGTTTTTTGCCCAGCACTGGTGTAAGGTTAAGCTCCAGTGCATAGTTTAAATCACAGGAGATAGCAGTCTCTCACATACACAGCATCAGGCCTAAAACTGCATTTTCAGCCATTCCGCAAACCAGCCCATAATCACGTCCCAGGACTGAGCTTCATTATCTCCCCCTGTTATTTCTGAAGGCCCCATAAAACCAAGGAGCAAGGCTCTGGTGTAGCAGCAGCTGGGGAAAAGCTGGCATGCAAGGCAAGAGAACCAGCACCTCAGTGCAGAGGGAACTGATGGACAGTTGGCATGAGCTGTGGTATGATGGGAATTTAGCAATGCGCAGATCACCACCACGCACACCACCATGCATGTTTTTATTCCAACTTCTACCTTGTTCTACTCAGACCTATGATTTGCTTTTACTGCTAATTTAAACTCTACCAAAGCCCCTACTTGCACTGTGTCTAGACTTCCTGGGACCGGTCCTTTCCCTAGCAGAGGTCTTCGTCCCCTGGCCAACTGTCTCTTGTCACCCACAGCCAATGGAAAGCTAGCCCCAGCTGCTTCAGCAAGTCCCAATGAGAACCAGAGCCATTTTCTTCAGGCTCCCTGGACTAGCAGATGAACCAAGTCACTCTGGCAAAAATCAGAGCAAACCTTACACTTCTGCAGGTCTGGAAAGCAGGTTCTTGCCTCTGCACTTGAAGCAGAGGTAATCTGAAACATCATTGCTGTCTGGTTGTGATCAGTCAAGACATTAGTGTTGTCAAGGAAACTTTCAGTCAGGCCTTGAGATCCCTACACCAGCACTGCAAGTTTTTTGATTTGAGAAAACAGTGTTATAACTACCAGAGCAAACACAGCCAGCTCCACAAGGAAACACAGAAGCAATTTCCTCTAAATGCCCAGGGGACATCCCGTTTGCTGTTTGACATGCTGAAGAAAACAAAAGTCCAAGAATAATTACAGCCGAAGCAACTAGGGTGAAACCCTTTGGTAATTTTCAGCCCTGAATAACTAAAAAGGGGCAACAATTATTTTAGCTAACGATCACTGAACTTTAAGATTAACATTCACAGCTGAGGAACGGGAAGCAGCTCTTTAGAAGGCAGCACTGCTGTTAGGCTAAGCCCAGAGCTCTGTGAAATAGCTGGTTGACACTTGGTATCATCAAGGGACACAGCACATTACCCAAAGATCCAAGGAAGTAACGACAGCACAGAAAGCTGAGTAAAGATTGACTGGGAGCCTGCCCTACCTTCTTCCTACATGACAGGGACTGCATCAATTTATGGTGAAAGCAAATGCTTCTTGTTGGCCTGCACTGGACTCAGGATATGCAGCACAAGAGTGGCTTGGCAGTAACTAATTTTCCCTACAACTGCAGTTCTTAAAATTTCTCAAACACAAAAGGACTGGCTGAAACACTGTAGCTTAGAGCAAAAACACAGGATCTGGATTTCATACTGCGTTTTCTGTCATGACAGAAAAGCTAACTCAAGTGTTCTTGTTCTGAGTGCTCCTCCTGACTTGTATGCCTCCAAAATCCAACCTCAAACTGTTTGGCTCAGATTATTCTTCTTGTGATGGTTACAGACAAAAAAGAAGAAAAAAACCCACCACACTAGCATGTCCTGCTGAGGACTAATCCTCTCCCTGCAGCTGGAAGGCCACAATCCTCCAAATGGGTAAACTGAATCCTGATACAGGCTGAAGGGCAAACTGCAGAGGAACCACCAGGCAGATACCCGCACCATCCACTGAAGGTTATCCGGCTGGTCTGAACTGCTCCCTGTGAGGCGAGACATCCTCTCCCGATTCTGGAAAGCAAAGCTGCGCCGGTGCCTTTCAGAAAGGAGTCAGGCTGTGCTTGGGGATGAGCTGGGTCCAGAGGAGGGGAAACTTGCCCAAGGCAGGCCCGGAGAAACACAAGCCATTGCACCTGCGTCGTTCCACAGAGGGCACAAAGGCTTGGCAGGCACCAAAATAAACACATTCACTAGTTTAACCAAAGCCTCATCTGAAGCGGATTTAAGCTGCTGTAAATGGTGTATAGCATGCTTATCCAGCTTTAAGTCAAACCTTAGTTTTGTTCAGGTTTAGTTATGAATCAATCTAATTTGAACTGGAACAAGCAGCTTTTAAAGCAAGATTAAAGTAACAGCCCAGTTAAGCTAGACTGCTGCAGTCCTTCCCTCAAGAATGGTCTTAGCTGCAGGAAACACTTATCTTCCTTGTCACATTTGGTGCAGAAAGGTATTTTAAACAGTAGTAAGCATCTGTTTTCTCTACTTGTTCAGTGGGAAAGTCTAGAGTTACACAAACAGCACCTTAGAGGATAACACAGTAATAGCAAGATGCATTTATTAATGATCCTACTGCTATTTCCTGAGAGCATCTCCACATACTCTGCAAACACGCATCTAGTTTAAATAGCAAGGATGCGCAATGGGTAGTAGTATCGTTCCAGTTTCTCAGAAGGAATGAAAAGATCAGAGGACTCTGGGAATGTCAAGCAATGGTCCTGGGATAAGGGTAGGGCTACAACTATAGAGAAAACTGGACGGCTAAAAGCACTGCAGCTTTTAATAGCAACCATCTTGCATCTTAACCACAGGATCATTCTCCCTGGGTGACGTGTAAGTAAACACTTCTTAGAAAGAAAGTATAATGTTAACGGAGTAGAGCTTGCTGAGAAAGCAAGAAAAGGAATTGCTGGGTTTTTGGATACTGCATGGAAACTCTGCACCTCCACAAGAAATATTTTAGTAAAAAGACGCACAGAGATACAGTGGGAAAAAATGAAGCCACGGACAGGAAGGTTTCATGGAAGAGGGGAAAGGGAGCATGCCTTCACTGCTGGGAACACATGGTGGGATTCAGGACTGCGCTTGACACATGGGACAGTGAGGTTTTACTTTGGGCAGAAAGACCCATGTCTGAGTGCTGCCCGAAGGTAGGAGGCTTTAAAGGACCTTGGATTCAGGTTTGGGAAATGACCATGGTCCGTCACACCACTGGCTCTTTACAAGCAGCAGTGAGGCCCAGAACTGCCATAACCAGGGGGAACAAAGCTGAAAGCTCAGTCCAGGGATCAAAAGTCAGTGAAAGGATTTCTGTGAACTGTAGTTCCTTCTGTGAGAGCAAGCGTGGGAGAAGGAACAAAGCCCCAAACAACGAATTTCACCAAGGCAGAACTAGAGTAGGGCTAGATAACCAACTAATTATTCAGATCGTTAATGTTCCCTTGCTGCTGCCAGTGAATGAGCAGCAAGAGGACACCAGAAGTAGCAAGTAGGAATGGCAAAAGCCTCTAAAATACGATGCAAAAATTGAACATGTCACCTGGAGATGTAAAACCAGTCTCACGTGGAGCTTTTGTGCTAATAGTTGTCTCAGTCGATATGCAAATTGCCTATAACAGTACACGTCTAGATACCATTGCACTATAAATATCCTCACTCAAAACACGTTACCTTGCTGCTATTCACAACATACCTGACAGTTTCCTATTTAAAACAATATCACCACTAAAGGAAACCATTAACAGAGGGCTTAAGGAAACAATCTTATTCACTGAACCAACACTGTTGTCTCGGCAAAACAAAACAATTAACATCTAAGTTCACAGGAAAATATATTAGCACAACAGATGCATGTGCATGTATTTCAGCCCTTCGGTAAAATGCACTGTTTTGGGGCCAGATGTTTCTGCTCATGCCAAAGAAGAATCCAGCTGCATCAAGCTGTGAATATTTCTTCTGATCTGTCAAAATCTGCTATGAACTAGGGGAGAAAAAAACAGAACTGAAGTTTGAAATAGAAGTCTGTTTTCCACTGGGGATTTTACACCATCTGTATTTTAAAAGCTTTAGCGCAACCGACAGAGTCTGAAAAAGTTTGCAACACAATAGGTAAAGCACATTGAAATACCATTCAAGTAAGGTTTCTGGTAGAGTTGAAACATATGGTGAAAGACTAGTTTTGTGCACATTTTTTCCCCTTAAAAATCAATTTATACTTATTACTTGGATTTACAACATGTTTAAATTGTACAGCCTTTCTTGTAATGTGCTGCCGTTACGAGCTGAACTCTTACTATTGAGATGATAGAGCAATATTGAATTACTGGGCAAACTCTGGTTTCTAAAACTTTTCCTTTCGTTAACAGAATTACTATGGATTTGCACTGATGCAAGAGTAAAATGATATCATTTTCCTGAAACCATAAAAAAGGAGCCAAAGTGGGAACAGAATAGCTGAACATAAAACATGAAAGCATCTCATAACAAGGTAAGTTCACAAACTACACCATGTTTGTCAACCCTTGCTATTGTCCTCCCTAAAAACCATCCACCTAGCAGGAGCAGCACGCTCCCACCTCGCAGCCCACCTGTGGAAAAGCCCATAACTCATCTCACAGAAACCTCTGTTGTTTTATCCCCAAAACCCAACTCCTCCTGCCCACAGGGAGAATGCAGGAGCAGGAGGAAAGAGTGACTTGCTTCCGTTCAGTAAGTGGCTGCACCATTATCTTCCCTTGAGTCCTAAAGCTGAGATTTTCTGAAGTGCCTCAAGTACCGTAACTCCTAAAGGCGTCAAGATTCCAATCTTTCATGTTCTACTCTCAAAATTTCAGCTTAAAAAAAAAATATAACAATCTCCTGAAACAGACAGACATACAGGGTATAGCGCAAAGGAAGCAGAATACAGCTGGATGTATCCGAACCGACCTCAGCCTAAATTCTGATCTGCTCTGGTTATCGCCTGCTCTCCACATTGGCACGCCAGCACCCAGGTAGCTGCGCTGCCTTCCAGGTGCGCGGCACAGCTTTGCCACTGACAGGGTTATCTATTTTACAAAGAATTATGCTAGCAGTGAAAATCACAGTAGAATTGTTTTGAAAGAAGCAAGCCTCAGATGGACAATTTAGATTTCACAGAAGTTGAAACAGGATTTGCAGGTTCAGATTATTAATCAACACCCTGCCAGGCAGGGGCCAAGAGCAATCTGCCCGTGCTGAGTTTTCTTGGACTTAAACTGTAAAATCTGGATTTTAGACTGACTTGGTGGGGAGGTTTTTGTGCCTACAGCCCCTTCCGTCTGAAGCATCCAAGCAAAACTGATCCCTGGCTTTTAGGGACAAATATGAACTTATGGATGATGGGGGAAGTTCTTCCCCCAGGAAACTGGGGATTCAGGGGCTTTCTGAGCCAGTGGACACACTGCATGTGACAGGGTTATTTCTGTTGTTAAAATCGTTTTCCAGCTATGGTGAGACATTCTAAACCATACATGGGGCTTTTGTTAGCAAGAAACACGGAGGAAAGAGGCCAGAAAAAGGTGGGTGCCCTCGGAGTACCCAGCCTATTGCTGCAACAGCATCAGTGCTCCCACAGCGACAGTCGCGATGACGCAGGCTGCTCCAGCAAGGAAGAATTTAATTCTAATAAGCACCTAGCACAATGTAACAAGGCTTAATCACAGAGAATCACACAGTGGGTGCCCCTGGTCACATCAGGCCAGCTTTAGCATCCTTTTGCTTGACCTATCAAGCTGATACATGCCTGCCAAATTCCGCAGGGACATACTTAAAGAAAAGGCGGGGGGGGGGGGGGAGGGAAAGAAGAAAAAAAAAGGGAAAAAAGTGGAAACTCTTCATAAGCAATTTTAAAGAAAATGCTAACTAATGTTCATCTACAAACAAAAACATAAGCCAGGTAGAAGCACATTCCACCATTTGCTGCATATTTCTATAAACTCCAACACAATCTCCCGGGGAACAGTCCCTGCCACTACTGAGTGGAGCACTGGCATCCGCAGTCAGGACAAGCCGTGGCATGGGTTGGAGCAGCAGCACGGATTTGACACACCTCTCAGTCACGGCTTGATGGTGCATTTCAGAAGAGCACCTCGTCTGTGCAGATACCTAAAACACAGCGCTCTCATGCCAGAAACCACCCCATATCCCACGTTTCTGTACTCAGGGCGCAGGAGGCTGAGAAGGGGGGATGCCACAGAGCAGCCACGCCACAGTTCGGTGTGATACAGGTCCCTGAGCAGCCGCTTGTGCTCCCACATCTGAAGCCCGAGAGGGTGCACGGCTGAACGTTCAGCCTGCTGCAGGCAGCATCCCCCGCGCAGGGGAATAGGTGCGAGCAGCAGAAGGGTAGGGGGGTGGTGCAAGACCATGTGAGAGAGAAGATGTGCATATGCTACACACATGAACAAGGCAGGGCTGCCCGGCGTACAAGCCAGACAACATTCTTTCCAGGTCTCTCCTCTCCTGTACATCTTTATTACAAAGAAGCGTTACAAGATGAAAATTGGGAGTTTGAGGCCAAAATCAAAATAGAAAGAACGGGATATGCTCCCACAGACCTTGATTGAAAAAAGTGATTTATTTTTTTCTTTATCTTTACCTTAACTGTCTCTTAGTGAGGCTATCAGCAGAAGTGTCGCACTGCTGCTCCTGTTGCACTGTATTATAATAATACTTATTTCCTCTTGCCAGCTACTCATCAAGGATTACCCCCAGCACAGCCCTCCTTTCTTTCAGATCTAGTCAGAAGGCAAATTAGTTGCAGCCTGATGGGGGAGTGCTAAATTTTTCATTACAATCTTTCTCCGGAGGTTTGGTGTTTAATAATTTGTACTGTATAAAATTTCACATATGGGAAAACACGGCACCACACAGCCTCTCCAGATGCCTTTTTTTTTTTTCTTTTTCTTGCTGCTAATCATGTGAGCCCCCCAGCTAAAGGAGTGGATTTAGGGCATAATTAAAGCTTTATACTTTAATAGTAATATGGGTAAAGCTCAATTTTATTTTTGAGAAGAACACGCCACATTTGTAAATTCCCATTTCACTGAGGATCAATTTTCAAACAGGCTTTGTACCCGGGCTCCTTTGTTCCTGATATACCATGGAAACATAAACCACATAAGCAGCTTGTGGTGCTATGAAAGATGCACAGCCCTGCTTAGCTGCTCTGAAGGCGCTCCCATTCCTTACGATCAATCCGAGTAGTGGTGGTGGTGGTTCTGCAGGGGACATCTGTAAGACAGCCTTGACATCATCTGCTCTGCTTTTCATCACATAATTTGGCAGGGGAGTCTCTCAGATTGGTCATATGAACTTCAAATCTCCGACAGTTTTAGCTACAGCCCTAGGCAGAGCTGAAGTGATTTAACTTTGCTGCTGCTCTTCTAAACCTCCCACAGCCATCACCCTTCTTCCTTCCCCACACAGCCCAGAAACCACGGGGCTGCTGTCATGTGTGGGAATGCAGAGCCTTCTCCGATCTTCCCACAAAATTGTCTTCTCCCCACATTTCTGATGAGAACAACCACCTGGAAAACACTTTTGGGTTTAACTACAGCTGCATGCAGAGGACCAGCACAAGGTTTACACACTGGCTAAGACCTCCAAATGCCTCATTGTAGAGACTTAAGTGGAACCTAAGTGGGACAGATTCTGCAGTAGGTACTTCACAGCAAATGACCTGTCGCGTAACATACGTACTGCTGTAACCTACTGGTGCCATACTGGTTCTCATCCCCGGACATTTTTCCCTGGGTCTTCCAGAATCCCTTTCCCTTCTCAGCAACGTACTGAGATCTCAGTACCCACACAGCGCTGCAGAGCATGACGGATAGGAAGGGTATGTGAAATGGAAGAAGGGGTGTTGGCAGAAAGGCAGGAGACAGATTCCTTGCATGGCTGAGACGGGAATAGTTATGTGATGGTCAGCAGTTTGAGGACTAATTTTAATTATCTGATGAACTCTTAAGTACAGCTCCCTTAACAAAAGAAGCACCCCAGTGATTATGTTCCCAGGTTGACAACTTACAATATTGAGTCCTTTCCCTCTTGTCCTAAACTTTCTCCTAAGTAAATTCAGGAAACACGCAGAGTAGGACAATGACCACCTTTCACAATATGGTTTTAATCCACTCCAAGTTTCTCCCATCTGCTCAAGGCTGCCTTAAAATGAAGGGGTTTGGTTCTATGATGGATTTCTCATTTCCCACAGAGAAACCAGGTGAAAAAGAGCCAGTCTGAACTAGTGTGGTAAAAATTTACAGTATTCTTTGATAAATCGCATGCTTCAACAGAAAGGAGCAACTCCAGTTTTGCCATTAAGTGTCTCTGTGCCCCTATGCCATGGTTGAAAGCCAGGTTTTACTTTATTAATCAGCAGCAATGCTGGGTAGGATACAGTAAAACTGTGACTATGGATAAGCATCTACCCAGCTCTCAGAGCCTGCAGTATGCTGGCAAATATATCAAATGACCTAGAACTGAGAAATAATGACCTTGAAAGTGAAAGCTTATTTCTGGTTTTATCCATCTTTAATATCACAGCTTAAACTAAATCAACCATGCATTTTAAGATCTATATTGTATCCTTCCAAATCTATTTGAAAACGCTGAAGTCTTGAAATGTTATTTGTTAAAGTGCAGAGCTTACTGCAGGTTGAAATTTTACTTGCCTTCTAACTGATTATGTGCGTTACTTAAGTCAGTACAACTGATACAGGACAGACAGCTCCTCGAACTTAGTGAACCTTCTTAGTGGCCATGAAACCACTAAGATAAACTCGTCATATATGGTAGTGAAATTTAAATAGAAGGAAGGAATACATGTATTTAAAGTATTTACTACATGTCCTTCTGCTGAGTTCCAGTCTCACTGGCACACATAGGTCCTGCTGGGTGAAGACTTTCAGCTCTGCAATCCTTAGTTTTTCACCAGGCAGCCTTATGAAGACTCGATTAGCGACCAGCCGCAAGGGTGGCAATGTAACACTACCTGTGCAAGGAAAGCGACCTTGAGGACGTTCACTCTTCTTAACATCTAGCAGTCATTCCATGAAATCCCTGGGCAGGAAAATACACATATGGAGACATAATAGAGGCAAAGCCTCCATGTCAAAGAGCAGATTGGACTCTTGCCATTAGGCCCGTGACAGCGATCCCTAACTCTCCAGGACATCTGCTTACCCAGCAAAACACAAGATGGTTTCCCAACAGACAGGACAGCACTGAGGTTAGCATACCCGGCACAGAGTCAGGCTCTACCCCTAGCTCTGACCTCAGGCACATTTATCTCTACTACTGCCTGCACACCACCCCCTCCCTTTTTCTTCCTTAAATAGGAACCAGTTATACATAATGTCATTATGCTCAGTTTCTGAGCATGAATTTATCTGTGACTGCCAAAAGCATGGTAATCTTCAGCACGAAGTATGATTACTCTGTCATCATGCATCTCTACAGATAGCAATGCTTACGTTATCCTTTGAACGGGAAGAGGTCAAACCGCTGGTGTTAAACCCGTGAGGCCTGAGAGCTAAAGGACAAGCTGCAGTATCAGTTTTTGCCAGAGGAAACTCATCATGTTCTGATTTGGCGGGAGAAGGATTTATATCAACTTACACCAGATAAGGAACATGGGAAATAAATACATAAGTCAGAACTTACTAATGGGTATTATTTCTCAGATAGTAGCAAGTTAATGCTATATAGCTAGGCAACAAAGCCATTCCATCCTTGATAAAGGCATAAACACATTAAAGGAATAATCCCTGTGTGACATGAGGTTACTTGTGCATTCATAAAATCTTCACTACTTCCACCAGCACTGCCTTTTAAATACCTCTGTTCTGCGCCCGCTTGATCAAACCCTGCAGCCCATGATCTGCTTCTCCTTCAATATGCAGAAATATGCAGAGAATCCCATTATAAATCCCTTTTTAAAGGATAAACAGAAGACTCCCATATCACAGACAAACCAGCAGCTTGACCTAATTTTCAGTATTTCCACATTATTTCCAGTATCAACTTCTCTATCAATTACACCCTGCCACAAAACCACCAGGGTCATGCTTTGCACCCAGGTCTTGTTTCAGAGGAGGAACTACGGGAAGCAAAGCCCTACCATTTCTGGCGCACCACCAGTGTGGGTTTTGGGTCAGTCATTTATCCCACCCCTGCTCACTAACCTGTAGGTTGCTTTATTTCACACATATTTATTGGGTGTTCAGTTCTGATCCCTTCAAGTTACGCAGCATTTTCGTATTCAGTAGAAGCAATAATTCAACACTGAGGAAAGAGTTAAGTTGCCTTTGAAGACACTACAGATTATGAAGTACATCACAAGCAGCAGACCCTGTTAAACCCAAGCACTGTTACAGGTTGTCATGCTATGGACTAGAAAATGGGTAGCTCTTCTTTACCTTGTGAAAATAAAAAGCTAATCAAGAAAGAAATAACAATCTCGTTCTGTGTCAAAGAATGCCGCTTGAAGCAACTCAATATTTGCAATCTTTTTCTTCCCCTTAAGAAAATTCACACAAAGCTCTTAAGATACAGCAACTTACTAAAAACATTTACTAGGGGATAATTTCACATTCTTAGTTCAACTCCCAACATTTATTATCATTTCACTGTTCTGGGTGTGGAGCCTGTGGATATTTGACCAATCCGGGAATGGTTTGCATTGGAAGGGACCTTAAAGCCCATCTTGTTCCAACCCCCCTGCCACAGATGGGGACACCCTCCACTAGACCAGACTGCCCAAATGGATCCATCCATCAAAATTTTGTAAGCATCACTTTCCTTCTGCAGAAAGACAATATAGGAACCTTTACTAGTCATCTTAAATTTCCCTGTGCAGGCAGGATAAGCAGCAGAACATAAACTAATGACAATAGCTATTCAAGAGCAATCTTTCTTCACCCTCTTAAGGACACTGAGAAAAGTTGTAGTAAGATCCAAATCAGAAGTGAAAATTCTTATTAATTCAAAAAGTTGAAGTTATCTTTTTCAAGCTAGAATTAAGGTCATAGTTATCTCTTCATTATAGAAATACCTAATACAGCACAATAAGACCTCCTGAAAGGACACGGCACTTCCTAAACTTTGGTCTAACAAGACAGTTTGAAAATTGACAGTTTCCAAGATTTGGGCTCTCTCCAGATATACTCACCAGTTACTGCAAAATACAGGCTTGCTTCATTACTGGCATGCACATTTGAAAATAAACACTCTGCTTCATTAGAAGTCAAGAAAGCCACGCTCAAGTCATAAGCCAAGATCCACACATCAGGATATGCGTTGTCAGAACTCTGCTCAAAACCCTGAATGACTGGTTCAATTATACAGAGGGACAATAACGAAAGGAGAAGCCAAAACAAGTATCCTTCCTGGAATACTTAGTGTGAAATCATGATACAGAGAGTTACACAGAACAACATTATTTTGAAGCACCTTTTTCTTCTGGGACACCACAACGGAAGAAAAGGCGGTCATATCCAAGTATGATTTAAAAAAAAAAAAAAAAAGACTAATCTTGCATTTGTCTGCTGGTAAAATGGAGGGAGAGGAAAAGAGATTATTGTTAACAAAAGTAGGAAATCTCCACTGTTGCCATCTCTACCTGCAGTCCTTCCGCTTCCCTGAAATCAGTGATATCTTGGGGCAAGAGAGACAGCTCTTTCCTTGCTGAAATTTCACAGCAAATGGTCTTACATGGTCCACGTTGCCTCATCAGCCATTAGTGAACCACTTTAATGGGAAAAATGATGCCAGCTTGTAGGAATTGCCACATTTTAGGCAAGCTCTGAATGAAAATGGTTTACCAAACAGAAAATGTAAGTGATCTAATGCTGAATGTGCCTCCTTTGGATTAATAACTTGCTAAAAACAAAACTCTGATGCCAATTTGTAAGATTTAATGAATATGCGGACTGTTAAATGAATAGACTATGCCCCGGAGCTGCTCATTTAGGATGCTGGTGTTATAATAAAATTAGGTGAGTGTCCAATGAAAGCTCAGGACCCTGGGCTGGTGCTGTCTAATTGAAGTTTACAACTTTATTGGAGATTCCTTGCATCTTAGACATTTGCTTTGTAGAGTTTAATAGCTGGTGGCCTTGGCTCTAACTTAATTACAAATCAGAAAGGAAGGTTGTGTCAGCATGATAACGTTTGGCTGAACAGAAATGTCGGTTTCAGGCGTATTTCACCTGTTCTCATCTTAATTTAACCGGACTAATATGTCCTAATCACACAGAACAAATGGGTCTTTAAAGGAAAGATATAAAATTAAGGGCCAGGTCCTGCATGTCCTTCATCGTCAGTGAAAGTGCTGGAAGTCGGTGGCACCGAGCACATATCAAGCAACCCTGAACTGCAGCTGAAGATCGGGACAAACATGGTCAATCCCAACCACACGGACCCCAGGAAGGCCCAAAGCGAGGAGGGGAACAAGCCCTGGCTTAAGCCTTGCAACAACCATGAGGTTAGGGCCTGAAGGCAAGGGCAGAAAGTGGCAGGTGTAAATGGAGCGAAAGACGATTCCAGTTACCTGCCCAGGGTTAAGAAGTCTCCAGGCAGGGTCACTGCTGAAGGAGAACACGTTTCACCTGGTATCTGCTGCAAGAGCCAAGGAGGGAGAGGCGGGGAGCATTTCAGCAGTGGTGCATACCCACGGCTTTCACATTTATTCTTCAACACTATCACAATAACCTGATGGAAAGAGTTGATTGGCAGATGCCAAATAAAACACTTCGAGAAGATAAAAAAAGCCATGGGAAAGCAAGACTATGTAACCTTCTAGAAGATAAGATGGAGCATGTTCACTATAAACAAAACCACCTCCACATCCCACATACACAGACACGTACCGTGCGGCGGTCCATTAACACTCATTATGTTCCACTGATTAAAAAGAAAATTTAATACATCTGTTGGAACACAGAGACAGAATAAATATCCTTATCGTTCCATTTACTGTAAATAATACTTAAGTGCAAGTCAAATATTAGCTATATTCAGCACAGCATCACAACAAAACAGGCACTGCTAACATTATGGTCCCAAACTGTGTTATTCTTAATTAACATCTGACATATATCTGCTTTTGCAATCACCCATTACTGATTAAATGACAAGGCACAATGTCAGATGCATAATCTGATTGGTTAGTACTCAGTTACCAAGGTGTTACATTTTGAAATTGCCTGTGAATTGATTTCTTTTATTGAATTAATAAGTGTTATCATACTGTACAGAAGGCAAAATTGCTACTGAATGTGAGCGATAACATATAATTACAGAAAATCAAATCCTAATCTGCAGAGCCAAGCCAGGTGTCAACACTTTAATTGTAGTTAGGGAAGCACAGTAACGCCATGGAGCAGGGGGAGGAAGGGAAGAAATATCTCAAGTGTAGGAAGAAAGAAATATATTGCATAAAAACCCAACTTTAGTTAGGCATGAGGGCAACCTGGAGGGATGTCAAGCACTTATGTGTACAGAAATATTTTACTTAATTTTGCATTTTAGCCTATAATCCCACATGCTGGGACACCTGACTGTCATCCAGACCCAAATCTATTTCAAAGTCTTAAGACTGGCATTTTGGGGAGAATGTTTCTGAAAGATTTTAGGAGATACAAGCATAAATTACATAAATTATGCATTTCTTCTATTCCTTCCTTAAAAAAATAGAATTAAGATCCCTTCATTCCCCAGAAAAATCAAGTCTCTGTGAGATGATACCACAATTTTCTGCTATAAATAAAACCTCAAAGATTTTAATAGTTTTAGTAGCTCCACACACTGTTTCAGTAAAAATGCCTCTTCAAGCCATTTCCTAGTTGCTCTCCCTGTTAAATCTGCAATCAAACACCACAGTAATGCAAGTACGGGCGTCTAAATTGATGATGTTAAATTGGCGTAACCCCCTTGCACGGACTCTCTCGAATTAGCTAGGTCCAATACATTTGATCTATATCAGCCACTCTTAAGCCAATTTGAGTGTTCATGCTAACAGACTACACCAGTTTAACTATGTGTACTCAGAAAATGATGTTGCTAAATTGCTGCAATTTCTTTGGATTAAGGAGACCTAGGAGAGCCCCGGCTTCCTCCTTGCACCACATGAGGAAGAAGCCATTCAAGCCACGTAATGACTTGGATGAGACTTTGATTCTCACTCCTTGGTGTTTATCCAAAACCTTTCCATATCCCCCTCTGTCCAGGCAACACCATGTAATCCCAGGTCCGCATATCTCCACCCCTTCCTCCTCTCTGTTGCTGCCTTCCCACCATTAGTACCCCAGTTGTCTTCTCCCACTGCCATCCCCAAGAGTCTGGCTTGTGATGCTGTTTCTCCCGTCCTCCCGAGGGCTCAGTGGGGCTGTTCACAATCAGGCACAATCTGCCAGCTTTTCCTGTTGTGAACTCCTCTCATTTTGGATTCTCTCTGTGACTTCTGTCCTTTGGAAAAGGGACCCATCCAGACACAACACAAGGTAGCACACAGACAGGCAGCACCAAGGGCAAATGATACAGCTTTGTTCAAAGACCACGCTGCTTCCCTACTGCACCACGAGCCAGCTACCAATTCGCAAAACATCTGTTCAAGTCATGAGCTTTTTCTTTTGTTCAGGGATAAAGAGGAAGAAGTTAAGTCATCCTGTCTGTACACAGAGAGAAGTTAAAAACCATGCTACTACCACCCAACTGGCAAGATATCTTGGCAGCAGGGTGGCATATAAATTTTTTACATGAAGCCCTTTGCAAATTAATTCCTTCATGCTTCTGTTTTCAGGGTAATAGTGAGAGTTTCCTTCTTGAATTGCAAACCCCTGGGCTTAGTTGTGAGAGGACCAGGCCAGCAAACATCAACACAGTCAGACAGACAGCATAATGCAAGAGGTAGCCAGTTGTGGCTTGGTGTCTCAAGAACTCTGAATGCATCTTGCACATAGAGCCCTCCCAGGTGGTGAGGGGAAAGAGCAGCCTAGGCAGGGGCACACAGCATGACAAGGTGGAGTGCCTGGGCGAGCAACCTTTTGGCTGTATACAGACAAGGCATCATTGCATGGAGAAGGGAGAGAACAGCACCTCTCCAGTATGGCTGTGTCTTAATTCTGTACCTTGGCCTGTCTTTTAGACACTAATAAAGTTGTTGGAAGAAAAACGCCAAACTTATTACTGGAGTTGAAGTAACTTACTCTAAAATGAACATTTCTAGAACATCAGATGTATCACTTGGCTCTGCAGGGATCACAGTGGGGAAAATAACTGGTATCAGTTATGTGCCTGAAGAACGCTGACCTGGGAGAGTTGCAGGAGTAAGACTGGCAGAAGAAGGCTGAACTATTACAATGGGGGGCGAAAAAGCTACATAGCAGAGCGGCCTTTTCTCAAATAATTTCTTTCTACCATTAAAGGTAAGTGCCAGGGAACGTAACTGCAGGAGAACGCAAGCCTGTATCGACTGAGATGAACTACACCAACTCGGAGGCCTTTTGCTGTGACGAACATCTGCATGACCTCCATGCAGGAACTCCGGAAAAACAGCAAGCAGCTAATTGGGTTTCCTTTCCAGTCACTCAATTTACAACTTATTCCTGACCTCAACTTTACAACGCATGGAGGCTTGGTGGTTTAATGAGCTAAAATTTATCCTTCTTCACAAACAGAACTTGTCCAGGTACGTTCCTGTATCTCTTCTAGGTTGCGGCCACTGCAGTGCAGCAGGAGTTACTTGTCACTCCCCAACTGACCCAGTTTTTGGAAGAACACAGGGATGATGCTGCCTCCAACGCTCCTTTACTCAAACACGCCATGCAAAAAGCACAATGATAGCACTGACGCATGGGGAAAGATTAGACAGAGCGGCACCGCGGAGCAGCAGCGGTCTGTGTGCTGCCACACGTGAAAGGAACTCCTGACCTCGGCTTGATGCATTTCTTCCATTTCAAGGAGACAGAGCCGTAACAGCCCAGACGTGACAGTCCCATGGCAGCTTTAGCTGATGGAAGTTATAAGCCAACCAATTCCCACTCTTCCCTTTGCCTCCAGCCATATGTTCCCACCTTCTCTCTTGCACCAGTACCTTTATGACTAAGTGGTGAGACAATTCAGGAAATTAGCCCAAAAGAAACTAATTTCTTTTTTTTTTTTTTGGTCCTGTTAGCTTTGGGCTGGTTGAGCTCTTTGCAGCAGTTATGAGCACATCCGCTAGTGGCTGGGGGAAAGGGAACATGTGGCTAGAAGCTTGAGGGAGGGAGCTGGATACCCTCTCCCTGTAAGCTGGGACCATGCTGGAAGCGCGACCTTGGGCTCACGAGACCCTGTGGGGTTGACACAGCACAGGCCAAGCTCCTCCTGCCCCATTTTACAGGGACCTTCCAAAGTTCAAAGGAGGAGGATCCTGGAAGACACCCTGGCTGTCTGATGTCAAACACACAGGGTTTTGCTGCAATGATTCCTTTGAATTGTGCTGTACAAAGCCACAGTCACAGCTATCCCAGATCTTGCTGACCTGTGGGAGAGATTCCCAGGGTGCATCTTCCTTCAATAATCTCCTGCATATTGCTGCAACAGACTTGGGCACCCACTTAATCTGTGACCTTACAGCTCCTGTCAAGCAGACTGTGACCCCCTCTAGATTCATATTATCCATTACCAAATTTTCATTTTTATTAAGCTCAGCAGAGACTTCTTACCTTCTCCTCTAGGAAGCATGAATTCTCTTGTGTCATTTATTCCACAAATGATTTATATCAAGAGCCTGTCAACTACAGGAGGTACTTGCTTGTGCTTACCGTACCTGCAAGTAGCTCTGTCCTTTCCGGGTCATTACTAATAAAGCACTTATCCCTCATACAAGCACAAATGCCTCCCTGTGCTCTCTCAAGTATTTATCTGAGCACTTCAGAGTCCTCCGTGGATTTATCCTCAGAGTGCTCTGGCGAGCTGGGCACTGGCATGATTTTTGTTACACAGATAAAGAACAAGGCTCGGAGACTGAATCCAGCTCTTTGTTACTTTGAGGAGACTTAATTTCATGAATCAGGATGCTGTAATCACCAACCATTCTTTCTCTTACTCTCCACACCTGCGTCCCCTCTTGACAGCAGGAAACTCCTCCTGGTTCATCCCAAATTCTGTGCTTTATCGGCCAGCCCCACGCCAGCAGAGTATCGCTGCCCCAAGCTGCAGAACAGAAGGCTTCATCCTGCGGTCATTTCTTACTGTGGAGTGTTTATGAAAGACAGCATCAAAAACCTTGCGGCCCAGCCTGCATAACCAAAATCATTACCCTCCTGTCCCACTCCCCGCTCACAGATGAGTCATGAGATGAAGTGTCCCTACTGCTTAGCACCATTCGCTATGCAGCCAGCCACATTTCATGAACAACAGTAAAACAAATATATTTGTCTTGCAACTAGAGCGCCAAGACAAGCAAGGAGCAAAGCTGGGGGCCAACTGTAACACCACAGATTTTGGCAGCCAGCCCTCTTTCCAGCTCCTTATATATTTTTGTCTCAACTTTCCACCTAGTTCTCCCTCTTTTCAGTATTTCTGGGCAGATCATAACACCCACCGAAGAGCGACAAACGGCTGCGTGGCTAAGTGCTTGCCCTCGATAGATTACGGCATCTCCACACTCTCTCCTCTCCCACTCTTTCCAGCATCATTTTATCACAGGTGAGGATGAAAAACCTGTTGCTGCTGTTTCCCTTTCAAACCCTAAAGCCAACTTGCAAACCAGAATTTAACCTCACAGCTGCTGAATGCAGTTAGATTAATATAGGCTGGCCAAACAAAATATTGCTTTTAAAATGCAATTTGTGCTTGGCACTGAACACATTGGGAGAATTCAGAGCAATTTGCACTACAGACCAGCTCATAACCCTGTGCAGAAAGTGCTTTGATGCCCCCAATTTACATCTGACAGCCTTAATGCATTTTTTGAAAGAGGCAGTAGAGTAGAAAGCCCCTGTACTAATCACAGCTGATGTAAGAAAACTGAAAACACTTAATTGCTTCTAATTTGTTGTAAAAGTCTCTGTGTGCACACCCTCTCTTTCCAAAATCTAAAAAGTCACAGCAAGATGGTGGAAAAATGGGGAACTTCTGGCAAGTTATGATGACCCTTTTAAAAGTCTGAAAATCCTCCTTACTGATCCAAAACATATCTGGCAGTTTATTTCTGGTGAGGTGGGGGAAAGGAAGGTACAACAGAAGGCTTTACCTATGATTATCTTTCCTGACCCTCATGCAGTTTCTCACTGTGGTACCAAGCTGCAGTCGTATTCATCTGCACAGGTATTTCCAGTCAATCTCTTGCAGACAAAATGCATATTTCCCCACCACAATAAAAGCCAGTTCAAAGCAGGCTACTCTCATTGAAGTCCATGGGAGATTTTTTCCCCCCATCAATTTTAGCAGGAGTTGGGTTGGACCCATTGAGATAGTTTGCTTCAGGAAAATCCTCACTTGTTGATTAGGGCTCAGCAGGAAAATGCACAAAGAATAGCTTATTTTTATTGATTACACCCATTCCCCAAATAATTTGAAATTAATCCTCCAATTTCATTTCAAGCTGCTTTTCTGCTGTGCTTGGTTGCTGAAGGAGAAAAGATTCTGGAGAAAGCGACACAGGTGAATTACATTTGCTCAACATTTTCAGCATTAAATAATCTGCACATAACTCAGGCTCACTCGAAAGGTACGCTGCAATGATCTGACATAAAATATAGCTCTGCTAAGCCAAAAAAGATAAAACAGGGATACCTTCATATTTAAAGGAGAAACAGTGAAGGATTTCATATTTTAATGAGATACAGATGCCGACCACTGAATGAATCACTCTGCCCATAATTAAAGAGTCTTCTGATGTCTGAAGACTCTTCCTGTCATGAAAACTCTGGGATGCTATTTCATCTCCATCCTAAGCCTGATTTCAGACTGAAAGAGGGGGTTCCAAATGTTGATGTCACCCCAGACACCACTTATATTCTCCATTTCCTTTTTGAAGAACTTGGTATTAATTTCTGTCTATTCAAGTTTTTATGTGAAGTCTTCAGGCACCCTTAGAGCTAGTCAGAAGATACGAAAAATCAACAATGGACCAAAGAATTTCCAGGCACCATACTTTTGCATTTAATGCAAACCAGCAGTATTTAAACCAGGGATATGTCTCACTAGCATTCAAACCACAGTATAAATTAGAAAATTTAACTTTCAAGTACACGAAGAACACAAGAATATTTTACAGTTTTGCTGATGCTTTAACTGTAACAATCTAAAGATCCCAAGCAACTGAAAGTTACAGAGAGAAACTGGACTATTATTATTATTATCATCATCATCCTCGTCGCCATTATTATTATTAACCTGCTTTATGCTATCCTGAGGATAGCAGAGAAAAAAAAGAAAAAGCAGCTTCCAGGTACACAGTCTTTTCATGAGATGCCCAAGAGCTCATGTCTTACCTGGTTCCTTGCATGTCCAAAAAAGCTTCTCTTTTTCCAATTAAGTTGGAATCCTGTCTTTTCATTTACTTACCACTACTACTCCCTTGGCATGAATAAATCTCTCAGCTTTTCTGCTATGAGGTAAAAGGATGGTTTTAAAAAAACATAAATAAATCTTATCTTGGGCTGAAAAACCACCACCTCTTGCTTCATTTCAGCTGCAGCCTGCCCAGGGAAACTGGTCCCCATGCTTAACTAGCCTTCTTAGGGCAAATTTTTCCTAATGTCTCTCCTGACAGCCAGCATCCTCCTTGAACAGTGACATGTAGAACGAAACATATTGCACCCACCACCAGAACCAAATTAAATGAATAGACTGCCTTGCATATTTTATAGTAAACCATATTTCTGTGCCCCAATAATATATTTTTTTGCCCTATTAACAAGATGGTATTGCAGATCCAGGGATATTTAGTGATCTGCTGTAATCTCAGAACCCTCCACACACACTTTCTTCTATCATTTCTGGTGGAACAGGGACCTAACCAGTTCTGATCTTTTAGTCATTCATTCCTCCTTTGCTTAGCACTGCTAAGCTGTAACCTATTTTTTTCAGACGCTTTCTATTATTTCAGATCCCCCTGAACCCTAGTCCTAAACTCTGCTGTGCTTGTACCTGTCTCAGCTTAGCACGATCTGCAAAGTGAACAACCGTGCTCTCTCGTACGTCATCCAGGTATTAACGGAACTAGTGACTACTGCGGGAGCTGCAGGGCTCCAGCTCTTCCAGCGACTGCTGCCTTCTATGTGCTTAGAAACAACTTGATCATCTTCATCATCTTGTTTCTCTGCAAAAAATTCTCTCAGCATTACAGGCTTCCCAGCCTACAGCTCCTCCCTTTCTCCCCTTTTGAAAGATATGCCATTAAGTTTTCTTTTCTCCAGTCTTCTCAAGCCTCATTTGTCCTCCACAGATTTTCAAAGATTGTCACTAATGGGACTGAAATCGCTTCAGCCAGTTTTCTAACTACCTGGAGCTGAATTCCTCCAGGCACTGCTAACTTAAGTATTCAAACCTATTCCTTCCCTCTTTCCTGATAGCGTGCTGGCTGCACGGCTGCAGCTGACCCTCTCAGGAAGAACAGAAAGGATAAAAATGTCATTCGGCACTTCTGCTTTCTCACTTCCATCTTTTGAGAGCTTTTCCTTTCCACTGAGCAGTGGCCGAACTCATTCCCTGGCCCAGCTCTTGCTACAAACACATTTACAGACACCCCTCCGGCTGCCCTTTATGTCTTCTGCCAGTTGCGGCTCATTTGGACTTTGGCCCTCTCATTTTTCTGTGCATGTTCATGCTAAAATTATTCTCAATAGTTCAACCTACTCTCCAATTTTTTTATGTTGCTTTTGAGTTTCAGGTCATTAAAGAGCCTGTGATTTAGCTAAAGTAATCTCTTACTATGTTTCCCATCTGTCCTCTCCATTAAGGGAGTTCATACTTGCACCATTAAATTTGCTTCTCTAAGAAATTTTCAACTCTCCTACACTTCCTTTTCTCTCCAAGCAGCTCGCCAAGACTGTAGCTCTGAGCTGACCGAAATCCGCTTCCTTGAAACCCATTATCTTCCCCATGCTGCTCTCCCTATTTTTCTTCTTAATTAGCAGCAGTTTGGCAATCTAGAAATGTTTTAATTTTAGAAAAGCTGCTCTGCCCAGGTAGAATCATTCCATAAATTTCCCAGCCAAGGACCGAGTTCCGGTTACAGTGCATATCTATTCTGGAAGCTTTGTGTTCTGGAGATGAACAAGCACTTGGAAGAAATTTCCCTGCCAAAGTCCCACAGCCAAACCTGTACTGCTATAAAAGCATCACCCCAAAAGAGAGGAATTTACAAAGAATGAAGGGGGGGGTGGGTGTGGAATTTCAGACTTCTCTGGAAGGATACACACATCCTCCAAAGCATCTGAATCTCTAGGTTAGTGTCCTTAGAAAAGGCTGCAGAATCCGCCTTGCTGCTGGCACAAGATATAATGAAGGATTTAAGCGCAGGTTGTAAAATTCTATGTGCTGTCCTAGATAATTTATACCTTTCCAAATGATGCCTCTCCATTCCTTAAATACAGGAGATCACCCTCGAGGAGGCAGCCCTGACCCCAGTCCTTTCAACATCCTCCCTCTGCACAGGGGATACTTACATCCTACTGCCGTGCTTAGCTGCACAGTAGCAGTCGATAGGGAAGAGCGACTTAGAGGAGTTAAGAAAGAGCAAATATTTTTATAGCAGCTCCCTAATACTTAGAGTGGGGAAGGAAGACGACAGCGTATACAAGGGAGCCATTGAAAACAGCACTGCTCCTAACATGTGCTTAGAAAGATATCTGTTATCTGGGGTTTGCCAGCTGGCTCCTGTATGCACAAGATCACACCGCCTTTAACTCTGTTTGCTTCGCCTTCCCAGAAACGCAGTCTTTGCCCTGAAGAAAAATCCCACCCTGCTGTTGGCTGTGATTAGCTGGCCCCAAGCAGCCCCCACCAGCCAGGGGCATGGCCTGCGGGGAGCCAGGCTGCCCCGCTGCTCCTCCCTGCCCTAAGGGAGCTGCGAGCATCCTGGCAAAGTCCTGGCAGCCCTCCTGAGGAGAAAGCCTCACGAAATGCACGCGAGCTCCTCCAAATTCCCATCTCCCCTACTGCTATCACCCATTATCTCCTGCAACAGCAAAAAACCATGCTTTAGGTAAAATCCCCAAACGATCCTAAGGAACCAACTGTCCCCCGCACTAAGAAGGGAAGCAAACCCCCTCCCCAGGGTCCCTGTTAATCCCACCGGCAGGAGTCCCACCTTCCTTCACAACACCAAATCTGTCAGTGGTTGATCGTAGCAACTAGGTACTGAGGATCACTGGGAGGACCAGCAGACCCATCTCCAGCTCTACCTCCAGTCCTTCAGCGAGGGTGGTTCTCCTGCCCCTGTTCCTGAAGTCCAGTTATCACCAAGTCCAGAAGACAAAATCTTTCTTGGTCACTGCAGAGCAGCAGAACACATCAGCCATAGGATTAATATAGCATAAGTACGGTGCAAACAGTGAGTTATCCACAACCTGATCCATATTAGGGATCCATATTACCAGCTCAGTTTCTGGCGGTTCCCTAGTGAGCCATACAGCTCCTTCTGTAAACACTTCAAGCTTCACCTTACAATTGAAATCCCTGCTCCCATGACCGTCTTTGGCCAAAACCCACTCCTACAGAACATCTGGACACTGTCAGTACACCCTCTCATGGAAATTAAGACTATAATGTTCTTCCCCAGAGGCAGCATTTTTCCTACTAATTTCCTTTTACCCAACTATTTGTGCCTCCACCAAATATCCTAAGCTGCCTGTATTAGCATTTGGGTTGCTGGTTTATTTTTTATTTGTAGTATGTTTCCATTTATGGTGTGCTTCTCCATTTAATATTAAATTGACAATGACAGATATTTTTTTTCCAAATTCACTAAATTGTTTAATAATATAATTTTTAGAAACAGATTTGTGGCTTGCACACGCACGCACACACCAAGGCAAAATAAAGATGACAGCACATTTGAACAAGGCAGCAATAAAACAGTGATAGTAATAAAGAATAAAAATGCTATATCAGGTTGCCATGGGAACCAGCATTCAAGGACTCCAGGTAACGTTGTAAAACATGCCACTGAGCATAAAGCAGCTAAGCAGGTTAAGAGGTTATTTATTAGGCTGCAACATGTTGTGCAGTGCCCTCTGGTGAGAGCGCAAAGAGACACACAAACGGGTTCAAAACAGGTAGAAGATGCAAGTGTTTCTGCCCCGCATGTATCGCCCAGAGCTGCCAGCTTGGCAGCTGCGTAAATTGGAAGGAGCGGGAGCACGCCGCAGGCAGCGTGCAGAAGGTTCGGCTGTGCGCTGAGCTACGGCGAGGTGACGCCAGGACACGCACCCACGCCAGCTTTCATCTCTCTCCGGCAGGAGCCAAGAGCACGGCGGCACACTAAGGAAGTTACCAAGGGCTCCGGGAAACATTTCAGTAGGTGGGACCTGCCGGCCTCTGTGAAGTGCTGCTTTTCCTGCTGAGGGTAATGGGGCTAGCTGAGATGAAAGCTACAGTAGGTACGGTTAAGGCCATGGTCGCAGTATGTTTTCCTAAGGACTGAAAGTGTAGCTGTTCGTGTCCAGAAACCTCACTAAAATTAGCAGCAGATCCCCACGTGGAAAAGTAGCAAAACCAGGCTCAGATTCCCTGGGGCACCACATGCCACACACCCCGCAGAGGAACACAGAGAAACTACTCAACAAGGTAAGGAGCTCGTGCAAAAAAACCCAAAAAAGCAACTCAGTAATCCCGTTCAATGTAAAACCACCCTAAAGTGTCCTTTCCAACATGAGACAAAAATACATCGGTATCAGTCAACCACAAGATGTTCTTAAGCATCATGACAACACAGAACCTTTTCCATGATGAAAAGCCCCGCACACAAATCGGAGGATGCTGCGAAACATTCGGAGTGCAACATGCTCCACTGCAACCTCGCAGGGAAAGGCCAGGCTCACGTGGAGGCCTGGGGCTGATGGCCATTCCACAGCTGCAAAGAGCCGACGGCCCTGCCTCTTTCCAGGCACCATTAGTTAACCAAAAGTATTTACTTAGGGGGGCAGAATAGGTTCCTTACAAATATCACAGCACAGGATTTTCTTTTTCCCCTCACAGAAATCAATATAAAATCTAGTTGAATGATTTTGAATAAACACTGCTAAAATTTTGTATAGGCTCCTCCAAAGCTGGACTCAGAGCTAACACCATCCCATTCCATCATCCTTCCTGTTACACCTAAAATAGTGGAAATCATAACGCAGAGGAAGAATGATTTTTTAAGCCTGCCAAAACCTTGCGTAACACAAGCCATGGCTAGATTAATTTTTTCTATCAGCAAAGCCAGGCTATTTAGCCTACTATTCAGCAGCGCTCTCGGTGCAGCTTTCCTCTGCTGGGATTATGGTCAGTGCATGTGCAGCCTGCCAGCACTACTCTGCTGACAGCCACCTCCAGGAGCCGTAGCAGCTCTGTGGCTAGCCTAGCAAGAGACTTGAACTGGAATTTAGACTGCAAAAACACTGCTGGGAGGGTGGAGGTGGGGGCTGGAATATGAAACCCAGCTCTCCTCATTTTCCCCTGCGCTGTTAAAGCTGTCAATTCAATTCTCCCCCCACTAAGTGGCACCAATGCACCACAAACCACAACGAAAACATCTGTGCAGACAGCTTATAAATAAATATTCCCCTGTCTTCCTGAGCCTGGCCCGCAGCAGGGGAAATCAAACAAGCAGGGGACTGCGTGCGGGAATGGGCTGCGGGCGCTGCTGCAGGCCAGGTCTCCCCCAGCAAGGCATCCTTGGTGCCACAGCCGCAGCCCGTCGGGGTTGGCTCTCCCACATCACAAATGTTTTAATTACATTTCCATGAAGGAAATGCAGCTTACAGGGATGCAAGAAAGGGGGAAAAGAGGGAAAAAGCTAAACAGGCAATTTCACATTAACCGTACTCCCCATATCTGCTCTTGCTTTGAAAAGAAAAGGGGTGCAGGGACAGCAGCAAACATCAAAACCCATGAAGCGCTGAGCCAAGCCCAACCCAGACTCCGTGCAGTTGAACTACATGTGATCTACACCACAAATCAAACCGTGAACTCCAAAGCACTGCCGCTTCTCTTTCAGACAGCCCTTGTGAGGCCCTTCTGTTGCGGAGGGCTGTGAAGACTGCGCTCCGTTCCTGGCTGAACCACCCAGGGCTCTGCCCCACTTTACCTGCCGGACACTCACTACACGGTAGAGTGGAGGTGTGGGGCAGGGATGACTCTGCCGTAAATCAAGTCTACTGTACAAACAAACCTATAGCTCCAATCTTCTGCAGCTGGGAAAAGGTTATGGAAATCACAAAGCCCATTTATGTTTCTCTTCATGCAAAAGCAGAAGCTAACAGGGGAAAATGTCTAGGAAATACCTTCTCACCAGCGCTCTTTGAAAGCAGCAATTAACCAAAACTGTATTGGAGAACAAACATACTTCTCTCATACCAACATGAATGGGAACAACCGAACAATTTGGGACAGCCATTTGGAAAAGCGATGGCAACGGTCACTGCTAACTGGGGAAACCAGGCCATGTGTTGAGCAGAGGTCTAAGGACATTTTGTTCAAACTGGCACATCTCCTCAGTAGTAACACATGAAACACTTCAAGACAACTTATTAGTGGTTGCGTATTGTAGATATTTCAGCTCAAGTGCAACATCAAGAGGTGTGACAATCACACAGAGGCAGACAAGGGACTGAAAGCCTACATTTCAAAAGCGATCGAAAGATGATAGTAGCCTGCACTGCAAGTGTAGGAGAAAAAACAACTCCATATATAAACATGGCACTGCCTCTACGGCTGCTGTTTCCATTATTGATCCATGGTAACCTATGGTATATACCACGGGAGGTACAGCAGCTGGTGACACTGCTGTCACACAAGTGATAGCCAAGTGCTGCACTGACTAGTGCCCAGGCAGGAAGAGAGAACCTGTCAGTGGTGGAACATGGGTCTCAGCAGTTTCACCAACATGTGCCTCGCAGAAAGCTTTCTTTTTTTCCAGCAGAAAGCTGCTGGAGGACAGCAGCCCAGTAATGTGCTCCCATGCAGGCCAGCCTGGCCAGACACCTGGATCACGGTGCTGGAATCACACAGACATTCACTCCCCAGCCTTGGGGAACCACCTGTGGCTGATGGTCACCATACTCCAGACAGGGCATATCAATGTGCCTTCCTAGTTTATGGACATGCAATGCCCACAGAGGAACAACTTTCCTTTATCTACAACAGAGTTAAAGAGCCACAATCACCACCTTTTTATTCCAGCTATCTGAGCAGCTATCCCTAAGGGGAGAAAAATGTCCCTAAGGGGAGGAAAAAGAGTTCATAGGTGCTCCTGGAGTTTGTCTGATTTTAAAACAACACTCACAGATGTAGCAGTGACGTTAAACCCCCAGTGCACTGAGTCCAAAACAGGGAATAAAAGAATCCCATTGGTCTCGAAACATTATGAACATCCTACAGCGAACTCCTGGGCATCACGCCACTGGCTATGGATGTTGACTTGCTTCTTTATGCTCCCTCCACCTTCCCCCATGCAATATCCAAGAGCTGATTATTCTGTTGTTTGTAGTACACTGAAGTAATTAAGCTTAACCCTAGTCCTGTGGGAGTCCCAGAGAAGGTTAGTGATCCACAGGCATGACACGCTGTTATTTATAGCTGATTAAGTTCTATTTATCTACATTTAAATGTTGCAGGAGATGGGAGAGATCCCAAAACACATCTGTGTCTTATTAGAAACACCAGCTGTGTGTGTTAGCTTAAAGTTTGTCTTTCTTGAGAGGTTATAAGGAAGAAAAAAAAAACCCAACCCAGAATAATTCAAATTCTTCACTATAGCTAAATAAATTGGTGTGGTTTAGTCATGATCTTCAAGATGTAAGCCTGACATCCCATGCAGCTGAACTGCTTCTGGGGTCAAGCTCAAACCTAAAATTAGCTAGGCCACTTTGAAGCTGTTCTGAGCGCTGTAATTGCATTTAATTTTTACCGTAAGACTGTTCATATCTTAAGAGACATGAGAAAGGTGACCAGCAGGTCACAAACCAGATCTTTAAAGTCATAACTTCTGAGCCTCTACGCATTTCAGAACAGCACTGTGGTTTCACTAGTGAGACCATCTTCGTATACAGGCTCTGTTTTCAGACTGGCACACAGAGAAAGGTGAGACAGCTGAGGGGATGCAGTTCTCTCACCACCCTTTCCTTCAGACAGACATGGTGCTAGGGTCCACAGTAACAACAGAGACTGGCACTAAAACCTTTATGTTTGCTTCCTCTGTGCAATTTAAGTGACTGCGATTTTGGTGGCAGAGAACACTGACAGAATTACTTGCATGTAGGACATGAAAATATTTTCAAGAATAGTATAATAGTAACTCAAAGTCAGGCTCCAGAGGAAGGGACAGCACTGTCCTGTCACTACTGGCACCAAATCACAGGAGGTAATGCAGAGTCTACCTCCTAATTGCCAAAACAGAATGTCATGAAGAAAACAGTAAGCTGTTAGACCTTCTGTAAGAGTCCAGAGTTCAAACATCCAGACAGCAACAGCAGGATATAGCTAGGTCTTGTGGCTGCAGAACTGTAACTCACCGTAAGGTGCTTCTCAAGAACCAGAAGAATGATCTGTCATTGGTCTTCCCTATCCTACTGCTTTGCATGCAAGCTATATGCGGTTTGTGAGATTTTCCTTGGTAACTGTTCCAGCCCAGAAGAGCTAGCTGAGTTTCACTTTTAGTATCACCTGAAATGGAGCTGAGATTCAAAATGAAACTTTAGGGTAAAAAGCGAAACCTCTGAGTTTTGCAAAGAATTCTTTGAAATGTCCCACCAGAGCTTTAATAACTACTTCTTGCAGAGGAATTAGTGAGACTGTATCCACAAGAGCTCTGTGAAAATGTGCGTCTTGAAGGGGGGACACCCACGAGGACTACTTTCACCCAAGTCACTGAGTACAACCTTCTGATGGAAGATCAACCAGCTGTCAATCACTCCACGACAGACCATATTGCCACGGCAGCTCATGTTTGGTTTTGTTTGCAATTCTCACACACAGTTTGACCTGAGTGGTAAAAGCCACCCAGCTCTCTTGCTGGAAGTTCTCTTGCAGGTTCCAGGCTCCGACCATGCCCACACCATGCAGTGGCCAGTGACTCCTTGCTCTTACCAGTCCCAGCCTGTATCTGCTCAAACGATGCAAGTGCAGGCTGGTATTCACAGAGCATTAAACATCAAATTAGAGTATGGCTGGCATGAGCCTGGGATATTTCTACAGTTTCCCTGAGAAAGACAATGTTGCCAGCTGTTTTGTTGAGGCAAAAAAAAAACACCCTGATCTTTTTTTTCTTCCAACTTTGACTGCTCTATTTACCTAGTCTCATCTCTTCTAGGGCTATAGGGTTTACACCATGCCTCTCAATGTCTCCAATATGAGTACCTAAGTAACAGAAAAATCAACAAACTATCATCACATAAGAAACTTAATCTTCACAATCTCAAAAATTAATCTGTTCCCGGACAGGAACCAGAGCTTGAACACAAATGTTGCCTCGTTATAAGCTTGCCATGTACATGCTATCCATCCACATACAAAGAAAGAAGTTTTAGCTTGCAGTGATCTTGTAAAACTGATGTTTTGAGATATAATCAATATACAAAACGATCAGCCTCTTAAGTGGTAATTTCTCCTACCAATGCTTTTAGATTACATGTTTCAGCAGTTGTGAGCATACATGGGCGTACATTCAGTAGGTCAACCACCAAAAAGGTTCCTCCCATATTACAGGAAAAAACGAAGCATTTCAGGTTAAAAACAAGGAAGAAAAAAAACCCAAACCAAAAACAAAACCAACAACAAAGCAAAGTCTGGTTATTCCAGAGTACAGTTTCCCCTGGTATTCTGTGTTGCAATTATTTACATATTCCCAGATAGTCAAACTGATGTAGTCCAAAGTTTTGTTGTGGACTTTGTAGAATTTGTTGTGTCTGTGCCAACTGGGGTGTACTCAGCATGTTATCAGGCTGAACGATGGAACAGAGAATGCACTAGATAGGTTACTAAAGAAAAAAATAATCAGTAAACTACATGAAACCAGCTCATCACAAACACCAAGTCAAAAAACCAAAACAAAATGCAAAAATAAATTCAAACACACTGCAGAAAGTAGGTATGAGTTGCAACCATCGATCTTGAGACTCTTTGGTCCGATGAACAGCCCAAGTAACCAACACCTTTCGGCTCTGCACCAACCAGCTCCTCAGCAACTTCAATGCATGAATACATTGCCACATGTTTTAGCCCAGAAAGTAAACAAATGTACTTTGCAGTTAAGGCTTCCTCACATGTTGTCCTAAATAACCTTTTCTCCAATCTTGTAGATACAAAATTAAAACATACAGCTGGTCCATACTCACCAGTTACACCTCTGCCACGCTCAGCAGCTGCAGTCACAGAATCACAGAAACACAGAATGGTTTGGGTTGGAAGAGACCTTGGAAGATTGTCTGGTTCCAACCCCCTGCCATGGGCAGGGACACCCTACACTAGGCCAGGTTGGCCAAAGCCCCACCCAACCTGACCTTGGCCACTGCCAGGGATGTGGCCTCCACAGCTTCTCTGGGCACCCTGTGCCAGGGCCTCACCACCCTCATTATAAAAAATTTCTTCCTAATGTCCAATCTAAATCTCCCCTCCTTCCCCTTAAGGCCATTCCCCCTTGTCCTGTCACTCCCTGCCCTTGTAAACAGACCCTCTCCAGCCTTCAATCCTGACACCCTGCCTGCCACACCTCCCGGTGGGGCTGCACTCCTGTAACCACAGGACAAAAACACATCGTCTGGTAAAGGCATTGTAAAAGGCAAGGTGGAGGTACAGTCTTACCAACAGAACACTCCTCTTAATACTGATATATAACAACAGTAGTATCTGTTATACATCAGTGTGTTGCAAATGCTGCTCGGTATGAGAATTACAACAGTCCTGCTGTGCCGCCGATACCATGTAGTCATCTGTACATCGTCTAGAAGGTAACGCTTTTAGGTAGCAGAACCCAAGCGGTGCAATGCAAACAGCCCTACTGCCTACCGAACCAAGGAAAGTTCAACTGTGACCTGTTCCAGATTATTTCAGAATTTTGTAAATATCTTGGCAGATACTTCTTCCCCATGCTGATTTCATAATAGTTTTGAGTTTATCCTTTGGCTGGACAGGCTAAAAGCACATCTGTTCACAAGGAATGCCTGGATGCACTGCTTTACTATTAAGCCTAATGAGCATGAGCAGAAATCCACAAGCAAAGAACACTAAAAAGGGTTTTCACCATGAAAACTCATCCTGAATTTCCATTTTCTAACTTCGTAATTCCCCCTATTGTTCACCCGAGTTCCACAGCTTCTCTGCTTCCTCATTTTAAATTATATTTACACAAAACTCAAATAAATTTAACACACTTTGAAAAACTAAGCAGCGCACACTTTCAGACTAATAAGTGTGTAACTTATTAGAACACAGGCAGAACCTTATTAGAACACAGGCAGAACCAAGATAAGGTCATATTGCCACATCATATTCAATACAAATTAGACAAAAATACCCACACTGGTTTCCATAACCCTGCTTCTGTCCCATTCAATACCTGTGTATGGGAGGAGTACAACTAGGGGTTTGGTACTAGCCTTTATCTAAAAAATCCACAAAATCACAAAAAACAAAACACAACAGTCAAAACTAGTATAAGTGACACAAATGTACTGTCACAAACATTGGGTAGAGTTTTAAGGACAGGTATTTTACTTTTCCATTACATCAACTATCACAAACTAATACATTTTTACAGGAACTTTGTATTTTGGGAAGTCAATGGAGAATGCTACCAAGCGCACTGAGCCACCAGCCTTCTGTATCCCCAGAGCATCTGAAACTCTGCGCGCAGCTGAACGCACCTAAATCGGATCAGATGGGAAAAGGCACAGAAGTACCTTGTTTTCCTTCTTCCTGTCAGCATCCACTTCCACTCCTCAGCACGGGTCGCACATGCACCGCTCCCAGAAAGTGCTCAGAAGAGGCTGCGTGTCTCAAAATAACAACGAAACAAACCAAGAGCTTAAGCACTTGAACAAAACCATGAAACAGAAGAAGGTGGGCGGAGGGGAAAAAAAAAAAGCAGTGGAATAAATCCAACTGTAGCTTCTGGGCAGCTCAGCGAGCCCCTAGCAAGTGCCAGCAGTTTCAAAAGAGCTGTAATCTCTAAACTGTTATCGAGGTTTTATCGCACTGGAGTTCTTATCTAAACCAAACAATCACTAGAACAGCAGCTGATAAGGCATCCTGACAAGGTAATTTCAGCAATTTAAATACGCAGCTACAGCCATCATACACCGAGAATATTTTAACACACTTTCCAGTTTAACCTCTAATCTCTCTTCCTCTGTTCTTTCCAAACACGGGGCCAGTTTTTCTCTCTTACACTTCCTGCCATCGCTTGTGTTACGGGCAGGTGCCCTTCGAGCTCTCCCCTTCGGCGTGTGCAGCCCATCCACCAATGCCAGTTGCTTAATCAAAAGGATCATTATTTTCTCTCGGAATTCAAGTGGCCTTTTTCCCTGGCTTGACAAAGTCCATCGTTAAAAGCGGTGGCTGCATCTGTCACAAGCTGCTGTGTGCGAAAGGAGAGGGAAATCAAAGCAGCAAACAGGACACAGGATCAGCCTCAGCCCTGGTGTAATTGGGTGTAACACAATAGAAATATTTTATTTGTAGCCCTGCGGGATTTTCACGTAGAACATCTCACCCACATGTCCCAAGGCAGGATTAGCTCAAGAGCCTTTTAGCTCAATGTCTCCTCTTCCAAAATCATTCATCAGTCAGAAAATCTACTATCTTCTTCTCTCTTTTTGCTTGTAACAGACTTTTTACATCAGGCCAGACTTTGATTTACGGGACATCTGAAAACACTTACGCATGCTAAAATGTAGCTGGCAAGCGACATCAAAGCAAATCAAAACCAGCCACCTCAACTGGACAGAAGCATCAGTTGATCTGATGTAATTTCTTCTCAACAGGAGACACTGCCTTGACACAATTCCTAATTATTTCTCTCCTTATGCTGGAGCAGAAAAGCGGTATTAAGCTACTACCACATTCCTGTGTCTCCAAAGTTAAGCAGCAACTTGCCTACATTGTATAATGTTTACGTAGGTGAGACAGGGCAGAGCCGCTTTAGAACCACCCGAGTTTACCCTTGGTTTCCACAGCTCCTGCGAGGCCGGGGAGCCGAGCTCGGCGCTTGTGCAATCGCTCTGGGCACACCCAGCATCTGCAAGTGCATCAGGAACAGCAGCCAGAGCTACTAAAGCTACTCTGGTAACTAGAGGAAAGTTCCTGAGGTAAACGGCAACCAGGTCCCTTCTGTGGAGCCGTAACGGACTGTCAGAGCCGTTGTCTTCACACGAAGAGAAAGTGAGCAGTGTTAACTTGAGAAATTGCTCAATTCCCCCAGGTTGAACTTTCAAAATCAGGAAAGGGAATTGAAGATTTCTTGGCATATGCACACAGGGGGGAAAAAAACAACCAACCAGATGCTGCAAAAACCAAGAAATCCCTTCACTAAGAACAGAAAAATCCTTTACACCCTATTTCTAAAACTTTCCTCAATCAAAACTTAATGAATCAAGAGACAAACAGATGCAAAAACCCCATTTTCCTCTATAAATCATTGTATCTGACATGTGAAATGCAAACTAATTTGTTTAAATTACAAGACTTAAATTTGGTTATAGGAATAATAGAGTGTCTTCAGATTTTAATCAGAAGAAATACATCTTGAGTTTCAGAAAAATTACCCTGCTCAAGTAGGAACAGAACACATAAATACAACATGGTACCCTTCGCTAGCCTGAAGAGCGATGAGTTATTTCCTTTCTCTTACAGGGCAAAGACTGATTATTTTTTCATCCCTGAATCCCTCCAATTGGGACAGTACTGGGTTTCTGGCATCAGGGAAACTCAGCAGAACTTAACAACTGGGTGTGAAAATCCTGATGTGCTTGAATATTGATCTAAAGGAGGCTGCATCAAGATCCAGACTGCACGAATATCTAACAGAAAGAAAACTGTCATCTAGTTCTAAAAAGACATGTAGTTTGTACCAAAATACACATCATCATTGTGCTCCTCCTCCATGGCGTTTTGGTGGATTACTGGGGCTGGATATTGTATTTGAACGGGTCGCTACCGTATATTTGCAAGGACTGTACATTACCACTGGGTCCAACTGGTCTGCTTCAAGAACAAACGAGTATTACAGTTCAACCCATTTCTTCAGCCAACCCGAGCGCTGTGAAAGCGCAGTTATGATACATCCACTCTGCCTTTAAACCACCCAATCCAACCCGCCATAAACTGTCACTTCAGGCATTTATGGCAGACAGTAAACACATGCTTATCGGGGAACAACTGCACCCTGCGAGCTCAGCCAATGGAGCAGCATTTCTTATCAAATCCACGGCTTATCAGGGAACCTAACAAAAAATAAAGGTTACACCATATGGTCTCCTCCTTTTTACCTCTGGTCCAGCGAGACGTATGACTTCAATTAAAGCTACATTGCTCAGACTTTGTAGACTTGCTTCCTCCTTGCCTGCCCTTGAAAGCAAAATCCTACCTTTAGAGCAAGGCCCATAGAAACAATTCCCCTGGAAAGGTTTTGTAAACCCTACTGAACTTGACAAATATCCCATCGACTCAGCTTTTGCCATCAGAGGCCCTCACTCGTGCCCACCTGCACAAATCGATAGCCAGACGCCGCAGTGTTTACCCTGTGAGAGCCTCCCCGTGCATCTGCTCACGCGTGGCTTCCGGCACTTCGGCAGCCAGCTGAAGGTCAGGAGGCATCGCAAGCGAGCGCGGCACACTGCTGCACGGAGGCTGACAGGGGATATCTGTGCAGCCACTGGAATCACATTTAAATTCTATCAACGGAGACATTTTTTGCTGTGAGTGCCACATGATGATTTGGTTAACCAAATTAACAAATGAAAAAAAAGAGTAATAAAAAAGGCAAGAACTCAGATTCCCTCATGTCTACCTTTTATCAGGAGTTGTCTAAAAATATTAGCTCACGCTGCTTGTCTAAAGGATTGCATGAACAGTGGCATTTTCTGAAGCACACAGAAGCGAGTATTTTTGTTGGACCAACGCAATTATTAAAGCTCCCTTCAATAGGCACATCTGTCCACACAAAACCAGCTATTCCTCCTCCTGCTGTTGGTACATACCACACCACAGCCCTGCTCCCTTACTGGCAAAGTAACCACAGCCCCTCCAAGCAGAATAGGTTGGGTCCAACGTACTGCCTGTAACTGAAATGAACTTAATTAACAAACATCTAATTAACTGTTGCTTAATAGTTGCTACCATTATTAGATCACCTTCCATCCAGAAGTTTACAGCAGCGGCACTGCAAAGTAACCACATAAACAGCAGCCAGATGGATACTGAGAAGCTGGATTCTTGTGTGATTATTCCCACTGTTTTTTGGAATAACTGCTGTTAAATTAAATGCAACTGTTTGTATTCACATTCGTACAAGTAAAATCCTAAATTAAAAACAATCAGAAGAATTTCAGGTGCTGTGCTCCTGGCAGTTGCCAAGCTGTGCTTTATGATGCCCAAAGCCTGCTCTGCTTCCAGGGAACGGGTCAGTGAGGAGTTACTCAACACAAGCAAGAGACTCTCTTGATTTTTTTTTTTTATTCAGATCAGGTTTTTCAGATTACAAAGCAGCTGTCAGTACTATCACAGGACTAGATTAATAATGACTTTAAAAGAAAAAAAATCAATAGAAGCCGCCAAAGTCCTCACACACCACTTTAAACTACACAGTGCTGGTAAGCTCCTTCCAACACATCTATCACCAGGTATTATAAATGAACCTGAAAAATGGAACTACCCTGTAAAGCAGTTTGTTATTTCTACTTTTGATATGATCTAAGAATAAAACATTTGGGGTCTATAATCTGTTGTTGACAACACTTTATTTTGCTGAGCTGTATGATCTGGAACAAGAAACATTAATTTGTACTTGCAGACAGAGATTGTTTTTAATAAGTATTATCCAAACTGCTGCAGTGATATTTGCTAGGTTTTGCGAGCATAAAACTTACTTCTTTCTGTGCCACCAAAAGTAGTCAACATAATATTTTTCTTACAAGTGGAAGAGACATCTTCCTACTATTCTGCGGCCACACAGCCAAGCACACACTCTTCTTTGGAGCTTGGCTTAGCCCAAGTGCGGTTTGACCAGTGATACTCAGCATTCTTACAGCTTGACTACAAATGGAAATGACTCCAAATTGAGGCAGGATATTAATTTATATGCACAATATTCCTTTCAGATAAGGAGCCTTTTCCAGCTCACTTTACTACACTGAATTAAGGTAAACTGCCAAGAGAGCCATGTGGTGAGCTCTTTCAGGTCATTTCTCCTTGTAAACAAGCCCTAAAAATCTGGGGGCTGCTGAAAATGCTGCTTGGTATGTTGGTTGTGCCCCGAGGAGCACCCTGCCACCTCGGCTCCTGGTACCACACCTCTCCCTGTGCTGCAGCCTGAGGTCCTCCTCAGATGACAGGAATGGTCTCAATCTAGATGAACTTTCCTATTGATTAGCTGGGTTTTTTAATGAAAATCTTTGAAAAATAGCGAGTCATCTGTTCTTTCAATACTATTGACAGCTTCTTTGCTGAGAAAAAACATGAAAGCACTTCCAATTTTTTATTACTATTTTTAAAATCATTGCCATATAAATCTGTACTGTCTTCATGGGCTACCTGCATATGCTGTTGTTACCAAGCCAGGTTAAATTTAGTCATAACGTAATGCACTTAAAACTCAGTGAACTCAAACACAAATCCTCCTTGATAAGCAAGCAATAAAAACCTGTCCTTTATTGCCACCAAGGTAATTCATGCTTTAATATCTCTATTATTGCAGTACTAAGATTATTTTACTGCAGCAAATTGAATTCCTCATGAAGGAAATAAAAGAAAAGAAAATGCATGAGAAACGTTGAAGCAAAACTCAGATTCTGTGAGAGACCAGGAACAAAAAATTTCAGAGAAACTGAAATTAGTACTGATATTACAAGAAAGGATAACTTCGAATAACATTAGGTCTCGTAGCATTGCTGAGATAATTTGAAGAATGTCAAGACTAAGCATTTCTCTACTGCACTCCATCCAAGACTATCAGAGAATAAGCATTCAAACAGCTCACTTCACAACCGCCTCAAGGACAGGATTCCCAGCTTCTAGCAAACAAACCTGCAGTAGGAAAAATGCTGCAGGTCAGAATCTGAGGTCTTATTTCTGATTCACGCTTTCTATTGCAAAATGCTTCCCTTTCCACTGTCTGGAACTGATTTGCAAATTCTTCTTTTCCTAGCACTCAAAGAATTGGGAATGGGTTGAAAGATCACGGGTAGTCCTGAGAATTTATCCAGTTTGTGCAAAGATTTAGAAGGCAAGTTAACCATCTGCTGTATGTTGGAACAGCTGAGAATCAGAACTCTTGTTCCCATTCGTGATCTTAACGTCGCAGGCTCCAGAAATGTTTTCATTAACACAGATTTTGTATGCAGAGAATCACACACCAGAATCGTCATCCTAAACACCCGCTCAATGCTTTGTACTGTACGGCATTTCTCGATCAATACTAATATGATTCGCAAATTGGTAGAGGATTTGAAAATACAGTTTGTATTTTATTCTTTTGGAAGTCTCTAAGACCTTAATTATAGGGAGGCTAATAATTTTTCCCCCTCAAAGAGGAGAACGTTAACTAGCTCTTTTCTATTCACTAGTCAATGTGACATAACTGGTATTTCAGTAACGCCTGTTTACTAGGCTTTAGTAGCTGACTGGAATACCGACGAAGCCGTTCAACATGAGCTATGGTCAATGCAACCTAAACCCTTTCCACTCCAGGCAGGTATTGCACAGCTGCAAAGCAGTTTACGTGAAATGAGCTGCTCTCCGGTTCATAGCAGACAGATGCCCCATGTCAAGAGTCCCCCCCCCACCATCCGCACTGCCCGGCGGTTGCATCAGGAGGTCAAGCAGAGAAGAGCTCATCTAGAGCCCGCGAGCACAGGGAGAGGGAGGAACTGCCTCATTTGTTATCATTACTAATGTTTGCAGCATGGCAGCGTACAAAGGCCGGTATCAGGACAGAGGCTCACCAGATGGCATACACATCTCAGCAGAGAACATCCTTCCCTTAAAAGATCTATGTCTACAGTTTAAAGAGAAAATATAACACCAGCAAACCCATGCAGTAAAGAATGGTGTAATTTTGTTACCTTCTTTGGACTTGGCTTTTCTCATTTTTTTAGTTGAAGGTACAAAAAGAAGGAAAAGGGAAGGCAGCGGAGCTGGTGGCATGGCTTCCACAGGCAGAGAGGGAATTCGGAAAGACTGCAAAGGAAACTAAAGCAGCATCTGTTTCCATTTGAGGAGGAAGGCTTCCGCATGCATTAAAAAGCAGTCAGATAAAACACGAGATACAACACTCGTTTGGTGCTCAGTAATGGCTAGGACATTCGTGAAGGAAAAACAGGGCTGATGTTTGCACTCAGTAGATGAGAAAGATAGACTTAATCAATGTTGTTAAAAATTAAGGACCCTTTTTCTATGTATAACGTTACAGTGCAGAATCCCCATTGGAGGATGAGTCTATTGTCATCGAGCACTTCAAGTTTTTCCTCCAGATGGAGATCTGCTGTATATAAGAATCTGGCTCGAAGCAATGAGAGGAGTTTACAGTATTTTCATTTTCCAGTAAAATAACTAGAGAGTGGTTTCTCAGTAACACAAGGATAAAAACAGAATTGGGATTTCCACTGAGTACAGCACAGTGTTGTAAACAACTTCCACCCCTATCAAAATAAAAAAAGTTGAAAAATAAGGAAAAGAAAAAGAAAAAAATAAAATAAAGATCAAAGTACTTCTAGCTTCCATCACCCCACCAAACCAAAATCAAGTAGTCAAAACATGCTGGGTCAATAACAGAGAAACTAAAGAGGAAGGCAGGACCCAGAACCTTTTCCCTCATATCTCCCATCTTCAGCCACATGCAGCCACAATTCACCAGGCTTGTTTTCCCTGACTGCTACAGAATGCCCATCTTGCCCAGATGGAGCCCGGCTGAAATTCCGTGATTATCTGGGCTAACACAACCCCGTACTGGCCACTAGACAGTGAAAGTTTGTTCTTGACTACAATGAGAACAAGAAATTATCAAAGCCGCAAAGATTAACAATGAAAGAAAAACATAAAAATCAGCAAGTGAAAGCTACAGTACAGGACAGTTATAGAGACAGGTTAATTATTAACAGTGAGGACTTACCATCCTTAAATCTTTAAAAATGTTTAACTAGCAGTTAGAGCCACAGTAAGGAAAGTACATGGTTGAGTCTTCTTTCCATTTTGCAGTGGAGGAAACCAAGGTGAGGAGCAAACTCTGAAACCCACAGAGAAAGGCACAGCAACCTCAATACAGTGTGCCTGGCTCTAATCCCGCCTGTCAGATTTAAAATCCTCTCCACTGGTTTATTCTCCTATAAACCTTGATCAGGAAAGTGGAAATCAGTATCTTTTAAGTAGCAACATTCTTATTTGTGAACTGAAAAGCACTTGCCACAAGGGACAAAAGGACTGACCTTTGACATTTTTGAAAGCTCAATAAATGACAATAAGAAGCAAAATTGTATCATGCACCAATAAACTGTAAATTATTTTATGATATGAGAGGTTATTTAATCTAAAACTATAACTATTAGAGAGAGTGATAAGAGATAAGGAAGGTAAAGACTCAGGGACTTTTCAGTCTCATATCTTATCGCTTCTGGTGTAATATTAACCAGCTTGATTCACAATATCCCACTTGCTTTGTGATCTTTCCACAGTTGAAAACAATTTGCAAATGTGAAGTATCCAGAACTTTGTTCAGTTGTGCCACTAAAACAATACAATCTTGGTTTTGATCACACATTCAAGCTACAGTAGCACCAATGCAGGGAAGATGCTAATCCTGTATATATTGTGTTAAATCAATGCAAACTTTATTTTGATTTTACTCTGAAAAGGAGAGTATGAACTCTCCTCTCCCTTTACAGCCAACCAACTTTTTAATCCACTTGACAAAGATTAGTAAACTGTTTTCTAATATATTGCTTTGACATCTCTCTAACCAATTATGCGACATTTTCCGGCAGGCATTGATTAATGTTAGAAGTCTACAGGAATAGTCACATTAGAAAGCTGATTGTGTCTCATCACAAAAATTATTTAATGATGGAGGTACTGTCATGCACATTCACCTGCACCCAAAGAAAAAAAAATTACCAGTTAGACCACCCACCCACTGTTAGATCTCTTATTGAGCTTGCATGGTTATGGATTTTAATTGAAGAAGTCATGATTTGTCATAGCTTGTACTGCCTGAAACCTAAAACTTCTCTAATGTGCTGTTAAAATTGCAGGTGGTTTTGTCCACAAACAGTGGAAGAGTATTGCTCAACTAAATCCTCATATCACAAACCTGCAATCACACACGGCAGCCTGTGATTGTTTCAGCTCTTGTAAACTGTTGCAGTTGGATAAGACAGCTCCAAGCAGAATACTGGGGCTTGCTGGTTGGAGATATATGTATAATTTTATTAAATATCATTTATCCTCCTCTCAAATTCTCTATCCTGCCAAGATTCATTCATATCAATAATCCATCAACTTCAAGAGGTTAATAAGTATAAAATACAGTATCTGCTGCAACCTTAGGGCCATAATTTCACATATACTTCAGTGCAATGCAAGCCAACATAGCACCCAGAAGAGTGTGGAACTTTCCTCCCCCAGGACACTGCTGCCCATGCACCCCAGAAAAAGTGATGGTGCACATCAGGAAAGTGGTGTGGATGAACATAAACTGCCCCAAAAATGGGGGAAAACAATCCATGCCAAAAACAAAACAAGAAAAGCCCCAGTTCACTGTGATCCTAACCCATGGTTGTCCTGTCACCAGGGAGCAGCAGGCATTAGGAAGAAAGCCAGCTGGAAAGGGGCAGGGGTGCTGCCTCGCAGCAGTGCCAGCTCAGAGCCCACGCTCCCAGAACCTTGCTCCAAAAGTATACGCAATAATGTGCCCCGGACAGCAACTAAGGAGCAAATGCTTTTCGGAGGCGGCTGTTAGGTGACTGCTTTTGGCCAACAAAGCAAGAATGTTCTTTTCTCTGATGACAAGAGAGAAAAAGGCCAGGCAAATAAAGTACAATCCACACTTGCACATTCTCTTCCCTTCCAACACAGAGCTGCCTTCAGCCATTTTACGTCCTGATAGCTGCCTGGCTGATGGCGCTGATGCTGTCCAAAATGAGGTGTTTCAACACATGCTTATGTTGCAAACAACATTCAAAAGCTTTTCCTTTTGTTGCAACATTGAACCAAAACAAACTTTGAAATCTCAGAAGCTGCAACAAAACAGATTTGTCATTCTCCAAACCAGCTTTGATCCGCGCACCACAGGAGCCTGAAATCGGAGCCAGAGACACTTTCTGCTGAGGCCTGCATGAGCTGGATTTCACACATGTCCTTGGAAACTCACCATCCAGTTCCTCCACAGGCTGTGCCACCAAGAGACTCTAACATGAGGAGATGGGTGCAACCTCAAACACTTGATATTTCTCAAGGGAAAATAATATCCTTTCTTTCTCCACCGGAGGGTGGATGGAGAAAAACAACCTGTGAAGGCAGTGTGCAGCCAACGCTGCACTACACAAGGCACAGAGAAGAGCACAAACACTCCCCACCCACAGAGCTCACCCTGAACTCCTACATCCTGAGCAATCCTCTCGTTTATCTTATTGCATCTGCTTGGTGAAGTTACACTGCCTACCATTACAGCAGACATATGGAGGGATGGATACATTACCTCATTAGATTTGGAATAGATATTTTATAAAAACATTTTTAATGCAGCTGCAGAGCACATAGAGAGATGAGAATCGACCTGCTCAAACGATGCTGCTCTCCCAGCTGACTCACTGCTAGCTTTAGCTCTGCACCTACTTCTTTCTCTCTCTCTTGGTATAAATATTAACTTGAACTCAGAAGTCTGGTCAGATTTGAGTGGCTATTACCTAACTTTTTATCTGACACACCTCACCAAAGAGGGGGGTTTCCTCTTGAAAACCGACCTACGCGCTCTCTGTTTTGGGGAAATGCAGAC